>ML800236.1:149933-174014 GCA_009831015.1 Picea engelmannii | reverse complement strand
AGTGCACCAGAGCGGGATGTTACAAGGTTGCAAATCATCATAGGGGCAATGAATATTTAATGTATACTCTTGAATTATGTTTTTTTTTGGACATAGGGCTCAAATTCTGAACTAGCGACACCAGGTTAGGGGAATTGTTTTAAGGATTTATTCAGGTGTTGAGGTCTTAGTGCTATTTAGGCTAACTCCTTTCTCCACATTATTGCGATGTACCCTTCAGGACACACCACGTGATCCAAGGGTGCCACTCGCCTCTTGAATTTCTTTTGTGCGACGTGCCCTTCAGGATGCACCACGTGCTCCAAGGGTGCCACTCGCCAACTAAGTTTCTATTGTGCGACGTGCCCTTCAGGATGCACCACGTTCTCCAAGGGTGCCACTCGCCAACTGGACTGATTGGTAGACATCTATAACCCCTAGAGTCAACACTCTGCCAGGTGAACTTGTAGGAGACTAAGGGTTCTAAGGAATAAGGCCCATGCCTTATTGTGCGCCCCTTAGAATCATTGTGAGCGACTGTCGCAGTCTGCCCCCACGGCATCGTGGATCCTCTCGAGCTAGGTAATCATTAACCTACAGTTCGAGCCACGACGGGAGTGCTAGTAGGCAGTGGCAAGGCTGCTGTCCACCCCTCTCCCTCAACCTCTCTGCAAATCGTGTGTGGCCCCTTTACTCCATATGTGAGTCTGGTCAGCAAGCTATCGTCAACCTGCATCATCAACAATCATGTGAGAAATGTCAACATCAAATCATCAAATCAAATGAAACACCATAGTAAACATATCAACCCAAAAGAACACTCCCTGAGTCAGTCCGGAGTCCAAGGGGATTCTACCGATTCCTCTGCATCCTCAAGGTCAAAAACCTTGCACACTCAATAAAAATTAGTCAATAGCATCTGTCGACATCAAATAGTAACACATCATGTCATCTTTCAATTGCATCATAATCAAGTATAAATGGTCTAACATCATAAAAGTCCAGATCACTTGCAAGCAAGTGTCCTCAAATAATAAGTTTTCTCAGTGCGCCAGAGCGGGATGTTACATATTTTCTCTCTTTATATTTTAAGCTACAAGATATCAAGGTTACTAAACTTAAATAGAAGTTTACTTATGATTTATTACTTGAGCGAATAGTGATTTTCACATGTATATAAATTGATGATGGGTCCCTTTGTCCTGTGAGGGAGCACATCATATCGATTACACATCCACTCCCCCTCATGGGTCATGGATTGACTACTTCACAAAGAAACATAGATCCTATGGCATTCAACATGCTTTCAGATAAGTATTATTTGACTCTTTCATTTATCATTTTATTTAATGATTTTGTACATGAGTAAGTTGCTAATAATATTGTGTTACTCCTTTGCAAGTTGAAAGAAAAAGAATTGTGAACTTGGTGAAGAAGATTGATTGTCCACAAAAGGTATTCGAGTTCCATATCTATTTCATCAGTCCATGTGAACTCATAGACAGTCATGTAGTACTTTAAAATTTATGTTTAGATTATCTATGAAGTTCTTGTGTCTAAGGAACTCAAACTGTAATGTTTTGTTCAACGACCTATTTGTTGTATTAAATTAAATTTTGGCATGTATTCTACAATTCATTGTATCAGATATCTTCCTTGGATAATAGATGACAGAATGTATTTGATACTTTTACTCTTTATACTCAGCATGATAGTAGTATACAATACAACTTGTTTACACATTTCTTTATGAAGTATTTGATTTTTCACAGTAACATACAACAATTGAGAACATAGATTCATAATGTCCCAAAGGCACATTTACACAATTTTTATATTTATCTAAACACACACACACACACAAATAATATATATATATATATATATATATATAGATAGATAGATAGATAGATAGATAGATAGATAGATAGATAGATAGATATATAGAGAGATAGATAGATAGATAGATAGATAGATAGATAGATATAACAACACTACAGGTATTCTACACAGTGGTAAGCCACAATCTAACATTGTTGTATAATTCAATTTAAACTAATTTTACTTATATGTATAAAATGTAAAACAATTTAACAACCAGATACTATCCATGATATAAAATCAATAATAAACTACATAACTGAGATACATATCTAAAATATTGATGTTGTGAAACCAAGGGAACAACCATGTTCCACCAAACCATAGAACAAAACATCCATGATCACCTTGTGAAATCCCCAAAAATAAAGTATTTTCAAAATTCAAAAATTGTTGGAAAACTATTCCGTTTTTAGTAAATTCAAATTTGGAAAAAACTTTCCATTGATGGCAATTCCGAATTTCGAATTTGATAAATTGTACTTAATTATTATCACTGTTGGGTAGAGACCTGATCTGACCTAACTAACTATTTGACTATGACACTTGTATGTAAACAAAATATTATTTTATTTATTGCAGAAGGACAAATGGGACAGTCATGTTAAATTTAGTTGACCATGACTCCATGAGTGGGGAACATGTTGGAACTACCTCTGGGTTGATTGTTACAAGTGGAAAATCAAGGATTTGGCCATTGGCAGCCCCTGAAAATCAGGGATTTAGAAAGCTACAAAAATTCCCAAGGGAGGGAAAAAGACCTAGGTAGAAAAGATTTGATTGATAAATAGCATATGTAAGGAGGCAGGACGTTGCCTAGTATGCGGGGAAAGGATACTACGAGTTTTCTTGCTTTTATGAACACTACTGATTTAGTGTGAGGCAAGAGGAGTCTGCTGAAAACTAAAATACATTGATAAGGAGGAGATTCCAAGTTTTCCCTCATGGATTCATGGTCAAGCTAGGGGATGAACTGGGCAAATGATTTGGCTGCCCTGTTCTACAGTTGGGAGGAACGTGGATGTTCCATTCGGCATTTCGACAACTTTATTCAGATATGTCTAATTACCCCTACTTTGTTCAACATTAATAGAATTATTGTTTGATAGAATACAATAGTATAAATTTGGGTGAATAAAAGAACTTATACAAGAAAATGGTTATGTCGCAAATGGGTTGAATTGTAGGACAAACCTTATAGGTTTAATTGTAGGTATCGATCAAAACTATAATTACATCCTGGTTAAGTATGAAATTTAATTATGGAGATTTTCATCTGTATTAAAGAACATTGTTCAACCGTTAATGAGAACCTCTACCAGCTATATAATGTACTTGAAACAAAGAAATGATTTCTTGTATAGTATAGCATCTATGAATATGTGCAAAGAGTTGTTTCCTTCGAAAGAGGAATCAAGACTTGTATATCTGTATCCACTTTCCAGGCACATAGTCATTTCCCAGCAGGAACAATAAGTTATTTATATGTTTGCAGTTATATACATGTACATATCTAAGCACTGTAATTATTTATACTCATGCATTTACATACAACCTGATGTCTTGAATTCGGGACGAAATCCCAAATAATTAGGTAGTAAATTAACAAGTCTACCTACATATAGTTATAAAATAGCACAAGGGCGATTGAATCCAAGAAATGTGAATTTGCACCAGCGCATTCGTAAAACATATGTTACATACTACTATACTACTATGTATGGAAATTTTAACGAAAGCGACATAATATTTAGGAATTCTAGAATTTAGAAATTATCACATTAAACAAATAGAGATCAAAATTATAGAACCATATTGGAAAAAAAAAGAAAAATGACAAATTTAGGAAATAGGAATACAAAGCTCTTTTAAATATTTATTTCGTAGCTGGAAAATCGCAATACATATTGACTTTAGTACTTCTTAAGAAAATGGATATTGATACCTTACACAGAGGTCATGACATTGTATAATCGAAAACGAAGTTTGGTTTTTAACCCATTATATTAATTTGTACAAGTCCAAAATTGGCGCAGACTGCATCCCTTTGTCAAATACTGAGTTTAAATATAAGACAAAGAAAAACTAGGGTTGAACCCTTACTCAACCAATATAGGAATTTGGTACAAGAATAATGTACTTATTTGTTATAAGAGAACGATAACAAAACAAGCATCTCCTCGATGCTTCTAGAACCTGTAGGGTAGATTCGTAGGGGTGATGGGCTCAGAACCTGATTACCTTTTTCACCGGAAGGCAGGAGCAGGTATCCGGATTTTGCATGGAATGAAACCCTCAAACAAAAGCATATCTTGTAATTAGTAATGTGTTATATGATGAAAGATAATGAAAATTACCAACAAGCTAATAGAGAATTATTACACAATATCTTCCAGGGGGAGACTCATATTTCGGCATACAGGCTCATTTTTCTCTCTGTGTCTTGTCATTTGATAGTTGGAGAGAGGCCTGGGCCAAGGGAGGATGGTGCAGGAATTCCCTGGTGGTTACCTCGCATCAACAAGGCCACCATTTGTGTGTTATACCCAATCTTGAAGAGCAAAAACTTACAAGACGAAAAACCTTTAGAAATCAACAAAATTAAATAAAACGAATTAAACAACAGGGCTAGTCTTTCTTTAGCATGAAAATGACCCAAGCCATGAGGTACGATGACCCGTGTTAATCTTTACAAACTGAACAGATACTATTTTTTTTTAACCATTGAAATTCTTCCATAATACAGGGTTTGAAATGCAGTACCACAGTCAATACAAAGATTACATATCTAGACTCGAGAGGTCGCATTTCAGCTATAGAATTATTAAAATATGGAAACCTGGATTGAGTATCATTTGACGAAGGAAATACACAGACTATAGTCATTCCAGGCTATACACAGATGTAGCCTTTCAAGGAGTTAAAATACTATAAGGTCGCTTCCTAGGGTTTATAAGAGAATACCCTGAACGGATTTCTTTATACCAGAACGTATTCTAACTTCCTATGTGATGGCCAGTTAATATTCGAAGGGAGAGTATATACAAGTGGGTTCATATAGTCATGAAGAGAAAGAACAAGATGCAGTCTAGAGTGTATCCGTAGAGTTGTTTCTGGTAAATAACTATGTAATGAACCTCCGGGTTACGACAACAACTCTTTAACATGTGCAATTTTTTTTTTTTTTTGAGGTGTGTGTGCACGTGTAAAAGTAACATACACACTTGAATCTACGTTGTCACCCGACGACCGACAAGATGCAACCACAATGAACACAACCAGAAGGCTTAAGGCGCACAACAAATAACTGCAAGCATAAACAACTTACTGGGTTATGCACGATACAAACACAAAGGAAGAATCCATAGTAGTGGATTTTACTATTTATGCACAGGAAAGCAGGGCGTTTAATCTTAGTTCCCTACTCTGGAGAGAGAGAAGGTCAGATAAGCTCCTGGCCGACTGCTCAGGCAGAAACTAGTAATCTCCATCAAGTGTGTCGCAAGAGTGGAAACCCTACCTTTAAAGGGCCCGAGACTCTTGATACAGCACTGAATTCTTTACACAGAAATAATCACACATACAGACTTACATACTCAGGCTACAAGGAGGTGTCTACATCCTGCCAGACACAAGAAGACCAAGTGCACAGAAGACGTATCAGCCAAGTACAACATTATTCAAAATGAACAACAACCCTCACTTACTAACTCAAAATAATCCTTGTACTTAATCAAGGACACTACACCACATAAGTTTATCAATAACAACTAAACTTACAATGACGCTGACGTGACATGATAAACATATTACATTACAACCATTTATTTTGCACAATAACATCCCTTATATTTTATGTGTTATCCCTACACTAACATTACAAAACCATTGCCATAAAAGGGTAACACCCCTTTAATTTAAGTTATAAAAAGTTTGCAGGAATAACCTTTACATTACAAGACATTCACCATTAATAAGGCTAGTAAGGAAATTAACACCCTTATTCCAACCCTAAAAATAAGTTCACAGAATTAATTGCAACTTTCCACCCAACCCAATCGTATTAATTCATTGTACTCCCTTCAAGGACCTTATATTTTTCATGTTGTAAATAAAACAAACTTAATTAGCCCTTCAATGAACTAACCATATCATTCTTTTCATACCAAATTAACATTGTAAGGAGAATAAACATGATCTTGCATTCATATCTTATCAATACTAGTATAGCATTTTTCACCTGGTACAAGCATTACCATTACATAAACAAATGATATTGACAACAACTTTTACCAAGAACATTAATAATAAGAGTTATATTTATTTATTATTGACAACAAATAAAACTATAACAACAAACCTTCCATAAACTATCTTAACAAGGCATTTATATTTTCATTTTATGTTGCCATTTAAGATATCCACAAGTCTTAATACAACGACCTTTCATAAAACTTTATTACTACTGCATTTTAATATTTCACCTTATAATTTCATTCTATAATTGCATTTTACATTTGTCATTTGGATAACAACCAGGTGGCATTACAACAATCTTTCCATAATCATTATGACTTCTGTATTTTAATATTCTTGGTTCGTATCCTGTTTGCAAATAGATACCAAGAAGATCTCCTTATTAACTAACGCTAACCTTACCCTGCCTTAGGCTGCTATAACATTAACCTACATCTGAGTTATCATTGCAATTGCAAAATAATAAAATCAATAGAAATTCAATGACTACGACCACCGATTATGATACAGTCACATGTTAGGAAACCGAATACCACGGTCAATACTATGATACAGAATCTGAAATAAAGAGGGAAACAAAATACTGATCAGGCATAATAATAAAGGCAAAAATACAATAAGGGCATAACTACGTTGCAGAAACAATAATTAAGGAAAAATTGCCAGACAAAGGTAGCCCCCACGGATCCAGCCCATAAAGAGCATTGATATGTCCATGAATATGAATGCCCACAGTAATCGAAGACGGATAGCCCAAAAACGAATTACCAGCAATTTACAAAATGAGATGACAGTAGTTTTTTTTTTTTAAAGAATGATTGTAATTTATAAACGAAATGCCAGTAATTTTCATAAAACGAAAAGACAATAACAAAAAAACGATATGCCCACGGTAAGCCAGAAGCCGAGAGAAGTTGTGTGCATCGAGTAGAAACTCTCTACTGTTCCAAGATGAGGGCCAAGTGGAAGAAGAAGCGTATGAGGCGTCTGAAAAGAAAGTGCAAAAAGATGAGGCAGAGATGAGCATTAAGTAAAAGTAGATTAATAGATGAGCATTGGATTGGGTGCAGAGGAATGTTATCGTTAGTCTATTTAATGGATTGCTCTATGCACCAATGAGTCCTTTAGGGTTTCTATAAATTTTCTTTTGTTAAAATTTTCAACAATATATTATGCTACCACTATTGTGACTCTTTATTTTGCTGGAAATGACATTTACTAAAGCTAAATCCTGTCAACACGGATTATTTGCCGAATATCCTTTGATGGGTTATAAAATGTATTTACAAAAAAAAAAAAAATGCCCACAAAACGAAATGATAGCAATCATATATAAAATGCCTCGGTCAAAATGGAAACGCCCGCAGTCAACGAAAACGTCAGAAATAATATAAAACACCGCAGTCACAAATAGATACGCCCATAGTCAAGGAAAATTCCAGCAAAAATATAAAACTCCCCAGTCACAAATAGAGACGCCCACAGTCAAGGAAAACGCTAGAAAAAATATAAAACTCCCCAGTCACAAATAGAGATGCCCACAGTCAAGTAAAACGCCAGCAAAAATATATAAAACACCCCAGTCACAAATGGAAATGCCCACAGTAAAGTAATACTCCACAACAAATTGCAAAAACCCCCATAGGAAGGTAGAACGCCCACGGCAAGGTAAAAATGCCCAAGGAAATGTAAATACGTAGACAACAAAACGCAAGGCACAGCGGGAGATCGTACAGATCCAAGGGAGGTCACAGAAACCCATCAAGAATCACTCAGCCCAACTATAACACAAATTCAGTCATGAACTAAAATTTAGTTTACCCATTTAAAACACATGCATATCTAACCATAATTCAATGCCTCCTACTCTACCAGAAATAAAATCATACCGTTGCCTTTCGCCCGCTTCGGATGACACCCCACACTCCGTGCCGCTTCCGACTCTCCGTGCCACTCCTGCTCGTCGACCGTAGAGACCTCACCAGTACCTCCCAGCCAATCGCTAGGGGTACTCTACTTCCCCCTTATCCCCCCAAGCCGCAATGGGGCCACACAAATCCAATAGGTATGCCTAGAGTCCCAGCTCGCCTCGCAAGGTTGAGCTACCACTCCAATACAAGCTAAGAAATTCCCAACTCCTCACAAGCAATCAGTTCAGTCACAATTCGGCAGCATAACAATACCTAACAGCCCGATCCCTTTTTCCCCTCATCTCCCTTTCTTTTATAGAGTTTAGAGCCCCACCAGCTTTCCTAATCACATTTATTTTTAAGTTTTAAAGAAAACCCTCATCTCTGTCGTACAAGTGTCATTCATCCCCCACATTTCTCCAAAATTATTTTCTTTCACTTATTAATTGTCTATGTTTCATTTATTACTTAATTTCCCTATTTTTATTTATCCCTTCTCTTTTTTTTTTTTTTTAAACCAAAAAGGTAAATGCGCTAATTAATCTTTTCATTTCATTTTTAAATTCATAACTTTTTACACTCCCGCACGTTAAAGAATTTTATTACTTATTAATTTTACATGTTTCCTTTATTACTTTGTTTCCCTATTTTTATTAATCCCTTCTTCTTCTTTTTTAAACCAAAAAGGAAAATGCGCTAATTAATCTTTTCATTTTATTTTTAAATTCATAACTTTTATACTCCCGCACGTTAAATAATTTTATTACTTATTAACTGTATATGTTTCCTTTATTACTTTGTTTCCCTATTTTTATTAATCCCTTCTTTTTTTTTTAAACCAAAAAGGTAAATGCGCTAATTAATCTTTTCGTTTTATTTTTAAATTCATAACTTTTATCTTAGAGAAGTTTTTAGACTTAGGTTTAGATTTTGAGATGGATGACAATTGTTTAGGGGAGTCATTTTAAGAATTTCGTAAGGCATTAATGTCTTAGGGCCATCTAGGTTTGTTTCTTCATCATCATCAATGTGACGTACCCTTCAGGATGCACTACGTTCTCCAAGGGTGCCACTCGCCTCATTCGTTTCTTTGCGCGACATGCCCTTCAGGACGCACTGCATGCTCCAAGGGTGCCTCTCGCCAACTTGACTGATTGGTAGACATCTATAACCCCTGGAGTCAATACTCCACCAAGTGAACTTGTGGGAGACTAAGGGCTCTAAGGAATAAGGCCCCCGCCTTATTGCGCGCCCCTTAGAATCATCGTGAGCGACTGTCGCAGTCTGCCCTCACAACATCGTGGATCCTCTCGAACTAGGTAATCATTAACCTACAGTTCGAGCCACAGCGGGAGTGCTAGTAGGTTGTGACAGGGCTATTGTCCACACCTCTCCCTCAACCTCTCTGGAAATCGTGTGTGGCCCCTTTACTCCATATGTGAGTCTGGTCGGCAAGTTATCATCACCCTGCATCATCAACAAACGTGTCAGGACATGTCCATATCATATCATCAAATCAATGAAATATCACAGTAAATAAATCAACCCAAATAGCACACTCCCTGACTCAATCTGGAGTCCAAGGGGTTCCATCAATGCCTCGACATCCTCAAGGTCCAAAACCCTGAACCCTCAGTAAAACCGAGTCAATGGGACCTGTCTGTGTCAAGTCAATAAAACATCAAGTCATCTATCATAACGCATCATAGTCAAGGATAAATGTTTTAACATCATAAAAGTCCAGATCACTTGCGAGAAAGTGTCCTCAAAAAATAAGTTTTCTCAGTGCACTAGAGAGGGATGTTACATACACGCCCTCTTGGTCTAAACTTCATCCCGAAGTTTCTCAGTATAAATGCCAAAACAAAAGTATCACAGTATCATAAGTCTATCTATCAAACAAAAATGGAAACTATTGGTGCATATCATATGCATACTCCCAGGTCGCCGAGTGCAGACTATAACTATCGCACTGGACCTTGACCTAATCTACCGTTCAACGTCGTAACTGTCGAACGCGATAATCTAAGATGCAGACTAGCTCAGCTGTGAGGGCTCCCTCGTCCGATACCTGCAAGGAACTAATGTCAATCACATGTGTAATATCACTAATATAATGTCTCAAAACAGATACATGAAAAACATCGTGCATACGCCTCAAAGAATCAGGCAAGGCTAGTCGATAGCCACGAGCCCCTTTCTCTCCACAATCTCGAAAGGTCCCATGAACCTAGGAGAGATTTTAGCTCCCTTTCCAAACTTGATCGAACTCTTATGTGGTTTAACCTGCAAGAAGACTCAATCGTCGACCTCGTAACTACGGTCGAATCGGTGCGCATCAACATAACTCTTTTGTCGATCCTGCGCTTCTTTAATCCTTTGTCTTATGGTTTTCATTTTCTCTTCCATTTCTTGGATCGCTTCTGGTCCCACCAAGACCCTATCCTCAAGCCGGTCCCAACTCAAGGGTGTCTGACACGGTCGCCCATAAAGGAACTCAAAAGGCACCATCTTAATGGTGCTCTGGTAACTGTTGTTGTAAGCGAACTCTACTAGAGGCAAGAATTCCTCCCAACGCTTTTGTTGGTCCATCACATACATGCGCAACATGTCTTCCAAGGTTTGGTTCATTTGTTCGGTCTACCCGTCAGTCTCTGGGTGATACGCAGTACTAAAATTAATTTGGGTTCCCAAGGCCTCTTGGAAACTTGTTCAAAATCGTCCAGTAAACAACGATCCCCGATCAGATATAATCGTCTTAGGCACGCCACGTAGCCTCACAATCTCACTGATGAACACTCTCACTATGTCAGGTGCCTGATACATTGTATGCATAGGAATAAAGTGAGCACTCTTCATCAGAGTGTCTACTACTACAAAAATCGAGTTGTGTCTCCTTGCCGTCAGTGGCAATCCAACAATAAAATCCATCGAAATAACTTCCCATTTCAATTCCAGAATGGCATGTGGTTGAAGTAAAACTGTCGGGTGTCTATGCTCAGCCTTCACCTGCTGACACTCTAGACATCTAGCCACAAAATTGACTATGCCAGTCTTCATTCCCTTCCAGAATAACAAGGGTTTAAGGTCTACCCTCATCTTCGTGACTCCTGGGTGAGCCATGTAAACTTCTCTATGAGCCTCGCTCAGGATTAATATCCTCAACTTGTCATTTGGCGGTACGTAAATCGGACCTCTAAACCTCAATAACCCATCACTATCAAAAGAAAATCCCTCATATCATGGTACCATCATTGTATTTTTTCTGATAAAATCCTCGACTTCTTTGTACCAGTCATCGTCACGCTGTAAAGTGAGAATCTTCTCACGTAGATTCATTTGAAGAGGCAACACCGAAAAGATGCATGGTCGCTGACTCAAAGAATCCACCACTCGGTTCATTGTTCCCTTTATATAAGTAATCTCAAAGTCATACTCGCTAAACAATTCTGACCAACATCGTTGTCGCACGTTCAGGTCGCTTTGCATGAAAATGTGTTGCAGCCCACAATGATCAATCTTTAATTCAAATTTTCATCCAACAAGGTAGTGTCTCCAAACCTTCAAGGCATAAACAATGGCTAATAACTCCAAATCGTGCGTCGCATAGATCTCCTCATGTCTTCTCAGCTTCCTCGAAATGTAATCAATCACTCATCCATCTTGCATCAAGACTCCGCCTAATCCTTCCTTTGATGCGTCAGTGCATACCAAGAAGTCTGCATCCATGTCAGGGACCTTTAGTATCGGTGTTGTCATCGAAAAATCCTTAAGCCTCCGAAATGCTTCCGCACATTTCTCGATCCAGACAAATTTCTTGTTTTTCTTCTGCAATTCTGTGATCGGATTTGCTATCTTTGAAAATCCCTCGACAAATCGTCGATAGTATCCTTCTAAACCCATAAAACTACGCACTTCTGTGACATTCGTCGGCGCAGGCCATTCCATAATAGCCTCAACCTTGGCTAGATCCACGGAGATACCTTCGTCGGAGATGACATGCCCTAAGTAGTGAATCCTCGATTGATAAAAAGAGCATTTGGACAACTTCCCATACAATTTGTGTTCTCATAAACATTGTAGTACCAAGCGCAAGTGCTCGTCATGCTCCTCCATCGTCTGGGAGTAGATCAAAATATCGTCAATGAATACTTGGACAAACTTGTCTAAGTACTCGCGGAACACCCCGTTCATCAAACTCATGAATACCCCTGGGGCGTTTGTCAGTCCAAATGGTAAAACAGTAAACTCGTAATGTCCAAATCTTGTCTTAAAGGTGGTCTTAGGGACATCATCCTCCTTGATCTGTAACTTGTGATACCCTAATGGTAAATCGATCTTGGAGAACACCATCGCACCCTTCATTTAATTGAACAGATCATCAATTCTTGGTAAGGGATACTGATTCTTGATCATAGCCTTGTTTAGTTAACGGTAGTCAATGCAAAGCCTCCATGATCCATCCTTCTTTTGTATGAAAATAACTAGTGCACCCCACGGTGACACACTAGGACGTATCAGTCCCAGGTCCAACAACTCCTTCAGTTGCATTTTCAACTCTTGCAACTCTGGGGTCGACATCCGATAAGGCGTTCTTGCTATCGGTTCGGTCCTCGGTTTCAGGTTTATGGTAAACTCCAGTTCCCTTTCCGGCGGCATCCCAGGCAACTCCTCTGGAAATACATCCGCAAACTCCTTCACCACCGGAAGGTGTTCTAGACCTTCCGCTACTCCCTTCTCGTTTAGCCCGAGGATCACATAAAGTTTTCACCCCTTGCGCATACTCTTCTGTAACTGTAAGGAAGAGACAAATCGCAGGGAAACTCCCTGGTTCCATCCTACAATCACATGTCTCTATCCTTTGTCATCCACCAAGCTCAACCATTTCATCTTACAGTTGAGTATCACCTCATGCGATTCCAACCAATCCATACCGATCACGACATCATAAGATCCTAAGATCGTGACGTACAAGTTGACCCTCGTGACAAACTCTCCCAAGTTAAGGGCACAACCCATAACCTTTCCTCCAACCTTCTGTTTGGCTCCCAAAGCCATCTCCACGAAGCTAAAATCATCCTATTTGACTACCTTTACCTTAATCCTTTTTAGCGCTACACCAGAAATGAAACTCTTAGTAGCATCTGGGTCTATCAAAATACTAAGGGTCTGGTCAGCGACAGTACCTGTCATCACGAGCACAGTCGACTGGTGCTCTTCCTGGTGGTTATTCACCGCTGCATGAATCCGATGGGCCTTGCCCATATCTCCCACTATAGTGGGTCTAGTTGATCCGGACGCTCTGGTCCTCTCCACAGGACAGTCGTGCTGGTAGTGTGGCTCCCCACACGTCCAACACCCATTCTTCGGCCCAGTAGTCCTGGTGCCCGAAGTAGAATATGATGGCCCACCTGCTTGGAACCTCAGTCTGTTCTGCTGAATAGGCCTAAACTGTTGTTGTTGTAGGCGACGTTGTTGTTGGTGTTGTGGTCCCCGAAAAGGTGTCCGCTGCTGAGACGACGGTCGTCTAGGTGTAGTGAAAGTGGATCCTCTCTGGAAACCATGATATCTTGGCGTATGTCTCACCGGTGTTTGATGCTGCGCTGCACCAGATGAACCCTGCCCTGCTGGTCTCACTGGAGTCCTGGTCTAACCTCGGCTGATAAACTCCTCCTCTGCTATGAGGGCCTTTTGGACAGCGTCATGCAAGGTTTGAGGCATCAAGATCCCGACCTTTGCACGCAGGCTACCGTTAAGGCCAAACACGAACCTGTTGACCTTGAGCTTCTCTGTGTTAAGGTGCGGAGCATACTGGAGCAGCTCCATAAAACGTGCCTCGTACTCGGGCACTGTATGACCTTCCTGTCGTAATGCGTTGAACTCATTGAGTTGACGCTCAATGAATACCTCTGAAAGATACCTCTCTCGGAACCGTTCCTCGAATAGTTCCCATGACACGTCTTCAACGGCCATGTTCAGTTGTGGCAGGAGCGTCTTCCACCATAGAAGAGTGCTCCCCTTTAGTTGAAAGATCGCCATGTGGACCTTCATGTTGGAGGTATAATCGTGAAGTGCGAAGCACATCACCATATTCTCCAACCATGCCTCGGCGGCTGCGTCGTCCAGGGCACCAAAGAACTCGGGAAATTTAACCTTCTCAATTTCACAGTGAATGATACCTGTAACGGCTGGTGCACACGGAGGAACCTCAGTGGGTGTCGACACCCTAGCCTCGTCTCTGTCCAATCTGTTGAGCAGTGCCTCGGACATGCACTAAAAAGATCTCATCATCTCAACAACATCGCCAACTACTATCTTCTCCTTTCTGAGAACCTGCTCACCTCCCTGGGGGTTAGACCCCTCAGGCGTGGATGCTACTAGAGGCGTCGCGACTCCTCCTCTAACACCCCGTCATCTGCCTCCGCGACGTCCTCTAACCATGATTACCTGCACGCACACAATCAACTCAATCAACAATAGTATAATCAAATCTAATCATGTCCACGAAAGTCGTAGCGAACCCCAATCCACGGGTCGAATCGGCTCTAATACCATATGTAACGAACCTCATGGTTACGACAACAACTCTTTAACAGGTGCAAATTTTTTTTTTTTTTTGAGGTGTGTCCACGCGTGTAAAAGGAACATACACACTTGACTCTACATCGCCACCCAACGACCGACAAGACGCAACCACAATGAACACAACCAGAAGGCTTAAGGCACACAACAAATAACTGCAAGCATAAACGAATTACTGGGTTATGCATGGTACAAACACAAAGGAAGAATCCATAGTAGTGTATTTTACTATTTCTGCATAAGAAAGCAAGGCGTTTAATCTTAGTTCCCTGCTCCGGAGAGAGAGAAGGTCAGATATGCTCCTAGCCGACTGCTCATGCAAAAACTAGTAATCTCCATCAGGTGTGTCACAAGAGTGGAAACCTTTCCTTTAAAGGGACCAAGACTCTTGATACGACACTGGATTATTTACACGGAAATAATCACACATACAGACTTACATACTCGGGCTACAAGGAGGTGTCTACATCCTTCCAGACATAAGAAGACCAAGCGCACAGAAGGCGTATCAACCAAGTACAACATTATTCAAAATGAACAGCAACCCTCACTTACTAACTCAAAATAATCCTTGTACTTAATCAAGGACACTACACCACATAAGTTTATCAATAACAACTAAACTTACAATGACGCTGATGTGACATGATAAACATATTACATTACAACCATTTATTTTGCACAATAACATCCCTTATATTTTATGTGTTATCCCTACACTAAAATTACAAAACCATTTCCATAAAAGGGTAACACCCCTTTAATTTAAGTTATAAAAAGTTTGCAAGAATAACCTTTACATTACAAGACATTCACCATTAATAAGGCTAGTAAGGAAATTAACACCCTTATTCCAACCCTAAAAATAAGTTCACAGAATTAATTGCAACGTTCCCCCCAACCCAATCATATTAATTCATTTTACTCCCTTCAAGGACCTTATATTGTTCATGTTGTAAATAAAACAAACTTAATTAGCCCTACAATGAACTGACCATATCATTCTTTTCATACCAAATTAACATTGTAAGGAGAATAACCATGATCTTGCATTCATATCTTATCAATACTGGTATAGCATTTTTCACCTGGTACAAGCATTACCATTACATAAACAAATGATATTGACAGTAACTTTTACCAAGAGCATTAATAATAAGAGTTACATTTTATTTATTATTGACAACAAATAAAACTACAACAACAAACCTTCCATAAACTATCTTAACAAGGCATTTATATTTGCATTTTATGTTGCCATTTAAGATATCCACAAGTCTTAATACAATGACCTTTCATAAAATTTTATTACTACTGCATTTTAATATTTCACCTTATAATTGCATTCTATAATTTCATTTTACATTTGTCATTTGGACAACAACCAAGTGGCATTACAACAATTTTTCCATAATCATTATGACTTCTGCATTTTAATATTCTTGGTTCGTATCCAGTTTGCAAATAGATATCAAGAAGATCTCCTTATTAACTAACGCTAACCTTACCCTGCCTTAGGATTCTATAACATTAACCTACATCCAAGTTATCATTTCAATTGCAAAATAATAAAATCAACAGAAAGTCAATGACTACGACCACCGATTATGATACAGTCACATGTTAGGCAACCAAATACCACGGTCAATACTACAATACAGAATCTGAAATAAATCAGGCAACAAAATATTGACCAGGCATACTAATAAAGGTGAAAATACAATAAGGGCATAACTACGCTGCAGAAACAATAATTAAGGAAAAATCGCCAGACAGGGGTACCCCCCACGGATCCAGCCCATAAAGAGCGTTGATATGTCCACGAAGATGAATGCCCACAGTAATCGAAGACGGATAGCCCAAAAACGAATTACCAACAATTTACAAAATGAGATTACAGTAGTTTTTTTTTTTTTTTTAAGAATGACTATAATTTATAAACGAAATGCTAGTAATTTTCATAAAACGAAAAGACAGTAACAAAAAAACGATATGCCCACGGTAAGACGGAAGCCAGGAGAAGTTGTGCGCATCAAGTAGAAACTCTCTACTATTCCAAGATGAGGGCCAAGTGGAAGAAGAAGCGTATGAGGCATCTGAAGAGAAAGCGCAGAAAGATGAGGCGGAGATCTAAGTAAAAGTAGATTAATAGATGAGCATTGGATTGGATGTAGAGGAATGTTATCGTTAGTCTATTTAATGGATTTCTCTGTGCACCAATGAGTCCTTTAGGGTTTCTATAAATTTTCTTTTTTTTAAATTTTCAACAATATATTATGCTACCACTATTGTGACTCTTTATTTTGATGGCAAGGACATTTACTAAAGTTAAATCCTATCAACATGGATTATTTTCCGAATATCCTTTGATGGGTTATAAAATGTGTTTACAAAAAAAATTAAATGCCCACAAAACGAAATGCCAGCAATCATATATAAAATGCCCCGATCACAATGGAAATGCCCACAGTCAATGAAAATGCCAGGAATAATATAAAATTCCCTAGTCACAAATAGAGACACCCACAGTCAAGAAAAATGCCAGCAAAAATATAAAATGCCCCAGTCACAAATAGAGACGCCCACAGTTAAGGAAAACACCAGCAAAAATATAAAACGCCCCAGTCACAAATAGAGACACCCACAGTCAAGGAAACCGCTTGCAAAAATATATAAAATACCCCAGTCAGAAATGGAAATGCCCACAGTAAAGTAATACTCCACAGCAAATTGCAAAAAGCCCCACAGGAAGGTAGAACTCCCACGACAAGGTAAAAATGCCCAGGGAAATGTAAATACGCAGACAACAAAATGCAAGGCACAACGGGAGATCGTACAAATCCAAGGGAGGTCACAGAAACCCATCAACAATCATTCAGCCCAACTATAACACAAATTCAGTCATGAACTAAAAATCAATTTACCCATTTAAAACACATGCAGATCTAACCATATATCCAATGCCTCCTACTCTACCAGAAATAAAATCATACCGTTGCCTTTCGCCCGCTTCGGATGACGTCCCATGCTCTGTGCCGCTTCCCGCTCTCCATGCCGCTCCCGCTCATCGATCGTAGAGACCTCACTGGTACCTCCCAGTCAATCGCTAGGGGTACTCTGCTTCCCCCTTAGCCCCCTGAGCCGCAATGGGGCCACACAAATCCAGAAGGTATGCCTAGCTTCCCAGGTCGCCTCGCAAGGCTGAGCTACCACTCCAATACAAGAAGAGAAATTCCCAACTCCTCACAAGCAATCAGTCTAGTCACAATTTGGTAGCATAAAAATACCTAACATTTCGATCCCCTTTTCCCCTCATCCCCCTTTCTTTTATAGACTTTTGAGCCCCACCAACTTTCCTAATCACATTTATTTTTAAGTTTTAAAGAAAACCCTCCAAATATTCTCTGTCGTACAAGTGTCATTCATTCCCCACGTTTCTCCAAAATTATTTTCTTTAACTTATTAATTGTCTATGTTTCATTTATTACTTAATTTCCCTATTTTTATTTATCCCTTCTCTTTTCTTTTCTTTTTTTAAACCAAAAAGGTAAATGCGCTAATTAATCTTTTCATTTCATTTTTAAATTCATAACTTTTTATACTCCCGCACGTTAAAGAATTTTATTACTTATTAATTGTCTATGTTTCCTTTATTACTTTGTTTCCCTATTTTTATTAATCCCTTCTTCTTCTTTTTTAAACCAAAAAGGTAAATGCGATAATTAATCTTTTCATTTTATTTTTAAATTCATAACTTTTATACTCCCGCACGTTAAATAATTTTATTACTTATTAATTGTCTATGTTTCCTTTATTACTTTGTTTCCCTATTTTTATTAATCCCTTCTTTTTTTTTTAAACCAAAAATGTAAATGCGCTAATTAATCTTTTCATTTTATTTTTAAATTCATAACTTTTATCTTAGAGAAGTTTTTAGACTTAGGTTTAGATTTTGAGTTGGACGACAATTGTTTAGGGGAGTCGTTTTAAGAATTCCGTAAGGCGTTAATGTCTTAGGGACATATAGGTTTGTTTCTTCATCATCATCAACGCGATGTGCCCTTCAGGAGGCACTACGTGCTCCAAGGGTGCCACTTGCCTCATTCGTTTCTTTGCGCGACGTGCCCTTCAGGACGCACTACGTGCTTCAAGGGTGCCACTCGCCAACTTGACTGATTGGTAGACATCTATAACCTCTGGAGTCAATACTCCGCCAAGTGAACTTGTGGGAGACTAAGGGCTCTAAGGAATAAGGCCCCGGCCTTATTGCACACCCCTTAGAATCATCGTGAGCGACTGTCGCAGTCTTCCCTCACGACATCGTGGATCCTCTCGAACTAGGTAATCGTTAACCTACAGTTCGAGCCACGGCAGGAGTGTTAGTAGGTTGTGGCATGGTTGTTGTCCACACCTCTCCCTCAACCTCTTTGGAAATCGTGTGTGGCCCATTTACTCCATATGTGAGTCTGGTCGACAAGCTATCGTCAGCCTGCATCATCAACAAACGTGTCAGGACATGTCCATATCATATCATCAAATCAATGAAATATCAAAGTAAATACATAAACCCAAATAGCACACTCCCTGACTCAATATGGATTCCAAGGGGTTCCATCGATGCCTCAGCATCCTCGAGGTCCAAAACCCTGCACACTCAGTAAAACCGCGTCAATATCACTTGTCTATGTCAAGTCAGTAAAACATCAAGTCATCTATCATATTGCATCATAGTCAAGGATAAATGTTTTAACATCATAAAAGTATGGATCAATTGCGAGCAAGTGTCCTCAAAAAATAAGTTTTCTCAGTGTGCCAGAGAAGTATGTTACAAACTACTTAAGCTTTCGATAATGGACCTCAACGCGCAACCATAGGGTAAGAACGAGAAGAAAATATCCACTGTAAGACTCATTGAAAAACCCTAAGTTGTATTTCTCTAAGGAATATAATTGGAAAAACCCTCTGATAGCTGAACGAGGAGTTGGGATGCCATGACTTTCGAGAGTATCAAGTCGAAAAAAAACAAAAGGGTATAAAAATCCATAGAAAACAAAGGAAGGGTTTTAGTATTAAATTTAATCCGGAAGTATCTTAGGTGCCACCGATAAAGGGAAATATATGTAAACTCTGCAATTAAGCAAGCTATAGGATACAATGACCTCCAACGTAATAAGCCTCTGGAGACCCTATGCTACCGCCAAAAAAATATATATCCGGTTAGAGAACTTAACAGGGAGATGACCCTTGTATTTTGGTCGCTGAGTAACGTTTCCCTTGGACAACAGTTTCCTTCCACTCCAGAGAAACATTACACAAATCCATTTTTGGAGTGCCCACAATGGCAAGAAATGATTCAACTACCCCTAAGAGAAGGAGGTGCTTTCAGTGTAAATTCTTAGGATACGAGGTTGAATTAATCCATGTGCTAGAGCACACTTGGCATGACGATACTGGAGGGAGGTCTTAGGGAAGGACCATCATAACTGGTACACTCTATACCCTTCATTAAACATAGGTCAGGGACCTTAAATTACCTCTGACATTCACACTCCACTCCTAACTACCAAAAGGGCCAGTTTAATGACAGTCTTTCTGAGAAGTGGCCAAGTCATGTCAAGTTTAGTGAGAACTGGTTCTTCCCTGGTTAGACTATTGTAGTTGCCTTGTGTTTATGATGTTTAGTTAAGGATAAATACAGCCTTGCATGCCATCATAGGAAATTCATAGATTGAAGGAGACTTAGGACTACACATCCTAGGTGTACTCTTAGATATCTATACATCAGTTAAATAACAATAGTATTAGATACGCGTTGGAGGAAGGAAATCACTTTTGTAAGGTTACTCTATTTAAGTTTTTAATTAGTCTAATTGTCATCATACGATAGAGGGATTATACATCTAAAATCAAAAGGGACATTCGATTTGATCAAACAAAACAAAACAAAAAAATCTATGTCAAAATAGAGGTGCATTACATATGGTATCAGAGAAAAGTTTACAACACTGGGACTTGAACAACGCCACATTGATTTCTTAGCATATATGTTACTTATGAAAAAACTAATAAACCTTTATTGTTACAAACATAAAACCCTTTTTGTTTTGTTTTAATCATGGAAGCACAGGATGATGGGGAAATTAGAATCGATGGGAATCCTGAACAAACACTTCCTGAAAATTAGAGACACAATAGTGATGGAAGATCACCTACTGAAGTTCTAGAAACAATGAGGAATCTCATCGTCGAATTGTATGTTTTCAAATCCGACATTGAAAAACTGAAGAAAGATCAACAGGAACAACACAAAATAAATGAAGTCTTGTTGCGCAGTATAGTGACAAAGAAAAGTCCAAAGGACGATAATAACAAGGAAGAAGTTAGCAAGAGAGCTACCAAGAACTCTAGACCTAAAACAGAAAAGGGAGACAGTTCGTCTGAAGGGACACCTTCCGCTGAGGACAAAACAAAAACAAATAGAAATAGAAAACAAGTAGGCCACCTTGAAGGAGAATTCAAGAAAATTAAACCAGCTACCTTTGATGGAGAATCCAAAATAAGAGAAGATTTTGAGGCATGGTTACTGGACATCAAAAAATACTTCCAGAGATATAACTATTCTAGCAATATAAAGGTCGGAATGGCCATATACAATCTGAAAGAGAAGACCAACATTTGGTGGCAAGACCTAAAATTGGCCAAGGGCCTAAAGGAGAAAAGGATGGAATTGTCTAACTTTAAGAAGTATTTCAAGAAACAATACCTATCTGAAAGATACTATGAAAGGAAAATAAAAGAATTTTATGAGTTAGACTTGGACAGATGACAATGGAGGACCTCATCAATAAATTCCTGGAATTACTAAGGTTTGTGCCTTACATATGGGAGGATAAGGTAAAAATCCAGTGATTCTTAAGCTATTTACCATAGTCCTACAAGGATAGAATTGAGTGTAGTGACCCGGGACAAGTATAGACCAGGATAGAATTGAGTGTAGTGACCCTTGAGTGAAGTCTTAAGGAAAGCAGGAATGTGCTACGATCAGTATAAATAGCGGGTAGAGTTTCCCAAAGCCTAGAAGGATAAAAAACAAGATCGAATGAACCAGCGGAAGAAGGGATACCAACTAGCTCCTTATGGGAATGCAAAAAAAAACTTTCCGAGAAGAGATTTTCACTCCAACGATCTGAATACACAAGGCAGTGGTAAACCAGTAAATCTGGGAACAAAGAATTTTTGGGACAACCCCCGCGAACCATTAAAGTGTTGGGAATGTGGATACCCTCACCTAAGGAGGAACTGTCCACGTTTAAGTTCAGCAAACAGAACTGTTGTTCATAATTTGCAGGAAGCCTTGACAGTGGGAGATGTGGATTGAAGCCTGCATCGGCTAAATGTGGTCATCGACAGTCGATAAGTTGACCAACAATCCTATGTGGTAGAAATCGAAGGTAAAATCAATAACACTCAAATTTATGTTTTAATTGACCCTGGAGCTACTTTAAGTTATATTTCTCCTGAAGTAGTAGAGTCAAATAAACTTAAGAAATTGAAGCACACAAAATCATGGATGGTACAACGAGCAACAAGAACTAAAATGAAAGTAGTTGAATTTTTTATTTATTTTGAGTTCATCTTAGATGGTCAAAACACATGAGAAAATCTGAACATCCTACCACTGTGATCTTATAATATTATTATCAGGATGGATTGGATGGAAGAGAACAAAGCAGTACTAGATTATTATACAAAGACACTTAACTATAAAGACAATTATGGCACTACTAGAACAACCCAAGGTATACCAAAACATGTATCTGTTAGACAAGTTTCAACAATGCAATTCAAGAAATGCATGAGAAAGGGATGTCAAGTTTATGCCATCCAAGTAACGAATCTGTTAATAAAGGAAGATAAGCCAAAGTTGGAAGATTTTGTTGTTCTACATGAATTCGGAAACATGTTTGTGGATGAGATACTAGAATTACCTTCTAGGAGGGAAATAGACTTCTCCATTGACCTTCTACCTGGTTCAGCCCCTATCTCAAAATCACCTTACCGAATGAGTATACCAAAATTGACAAAATTAAAAATACAATTATAGGAATTGTTGGACAAAGAGTATATCAGACTGAGTGTTTCACCATGGGGGGCACCAGTCCTCTTTTTGAAAAAGAAAGATGGCACTCTAAGGCTTTGTATCGATTATATACAATTGAATAAAATGACTATTAAGAACAAGTACCCCTTACCTAGGATAAATGAACTGTTTGATTAAGTAGGAGGGGCCAAGATATTTTCGAAATTGAACTTACGATCCGGTTATCATCAAGTTAGAATAAAAAATGAAGATATAATAAAAACAACTTTTCGAACAAGATATGGACACTACGAATTTGTAGTCATACCTTTCGGACTCACTAATGCACCAGCCACATTTATGTGCCTGATGAACAGTATTTTCAGTCAGTACTTGGCAAGTTCATACTAGTATTTATCGATGATATTCTGGTCTATTCTAAAACGGAGGAAGAACATGAAGAACACTTAAGAATAGTTCTGCAAACGTTGAGGAAACACAAACTGTATGCCAAATTTGATAAGTGTGACTTTTATCAAAATAAAATACAATATCTAGGACATGTAATTTCAGCAGAAGGCATTGTCAAAGACCCTGAGAAAATAAGAGCCATCATGGAATGGCCCATACCTAAGGATGTAGAAGATATCCAGTCATTCATGGGAATCACTGAATATTATCGTAGATTTATAGAAGGGTTTTCCAAGATAGCCTACCCGATCACATCATTACAAAAGAAAGGGACCAAGTTTAACTAGTCACAAAAGTGTCAAGACAGTTTCAACAAGATGAAAGAATTACTGACAACTTCACTTGTATTGAAGGTAGCAGATCCAGATAAAGGCTTTACCATATGTGTTGATGCAAGTAAAGAAGGACTAGGTAGTCTCCTAACGTAGGAAGAACACATGATTTGTTATGAGTCCCAAAAATTAAAAGAACATGAGAGAAATTGTAACATCCCGCTCTGGCGCACTGACAAAACTTATTCTTTGAGGACACTTGCTCGCAAGTGATCTGGATTTTTATGATGATGAACCACTTAACCTTGATGATGATGCGTCATGATTTATGACAGGATGTTTTACTATTGCTATATACAGGTGCTATTGACTCAGTTTCATTGAGTGTGCAGGGTTTCAGACCTTGAGGATGCAGAGGCATCGGTGGAACTCCCTTGGACTCCGGATTGAGTCAGGGAGTGGGCTATTTGAGTTGTTTCATTTACAGTGATATTGTGTGGTTTTGTTGATATGCTATTGATATTCATGATATGTTGTTGACATGATCTGACATGATGGTTGATGATGCAGGCTGACGATAGCTTGCCGACCAGACTCACATATGGAGTAAAGGGGCCACACACGAGTTCCAGAGAGAGTGAGGGAGAGG
>ML800236.1:99594-118523 GCA_009831015.1 Picea engelmannii | reverse complement strand
GGAATGGCTCATAATGATGGAATATGATGATAAATTCCAACTGGACCCCACAATGCCTCTCAATACCCCTGTACTCGCTATAACATCCATCTGGCTACTCTGGTCATCATAAGTCTCTGCCTTGTGATGATGTCCCAAAGTGGGGACATTACATTTTCCCTTCAAAAAGAAAAAAGAAAAAAGAGAAATGTGTATATATGAATATTCATTATTACGTAACTAAACCACAGTTGTTTAAAATAAAAATTGTTAAACCGGATAATAGCAATTGAAGGATTTCTCAAATAATTGATTGGTTTGTTGTCTTTTATAAAAGACTAGTCTTGTTGATTGGATTGGATGCATACATAAATTACTAATGGATGATAGTTTTGATTATTAATACATGCACAAGACTTGTATGTACTATATACACATGCATTTCTTGTACATATACACTAGTATGTATGAGTTTTCTTGACTTACTTACTGATAATGTCGGTTACTTGTTATGAATGTGTGAACCATGTTTCTTGTCCTTTGTACCATAAGATACCTTAACTTCAGGACGAAGTTTCCTGAAGGGTGGGTGTATGTAATGACCCTGCTTAAATAGATGTATAGGATTATTAATTATAATTAATTTAATAATCTAACTGTCCTAAAAGTTAGCTAAACAATAATTATTTCTTAAATAACATTAACTAATTAATTATTATTAATTAGTTATTCATGATTGTCAAGGATTAATTAATTATTAATTAACTCATTAATTAATTAAGTAAAGGATTAAAAGGGATAATAAATTATATTGTTAAATTAAGCTTACGTATTCGGGAAGGGATAGGACATTAAATATAGGATAAAATAATAAATAAAGGGGATAAGGGGCATTAACTACGAAAGGATAAGATAAGGTAATAAATGGGTAGGTAGGGAAGTAAATGAGGGGGAAGTCGTTGAAGGAGGAATATGGAGGGGAAGGAGGTTTACAAGGGGGCATTCTACGGGAGATGGCGGATGGATTTTTGGGGCTCTCTTGGATTTGCAAAGAGGAGTTGAGTTTTGGAGTCGGATTGGATCAGTACAGGCACCGATTTGCTGGAGGTTTTGGGAACGGGGGCCAGGATATCCATATGATATCCTGGAGCTAGGTAGTTGTCCTAGTTGGTAGGGAGGATAGTAGGTTTTGGAAGTGTTTACACAATGCAACAGCAGTCAACAAGGCAAGTGAACAAACAGAGGGTTAACATCAAACCCAGGTATTTAAAAATGTGTATTTGTTTTATTTTTCTATAAAATTTTATTATTTGTTGATAAATCTATATGCGAATGTGCTGCGACTGTGCTTAATTAAAGGAATTTTTGAATTTTACTAATTTTCTCAATATAAAGGAATTATTGAACTTTACTGTTATGTTAGTATAATTAATTGATGTTAAATAATTAAATTGGCCACTACAAGATGCACCGGTGAGATATCTGTATATATCGAATTTCTCTTATTGGAAAGAAGAAGATCGAAATCCCCTCCATTCATGGAAATTTTCCATTACAAATTCCCTTTGGCCTCTACATAGGCCTGAGGGTTAAATTCCAGAACTATGTAGAAATGCATGTGCATTATTGGTTCTATGGATGTGAGTGCATGTGGATCTCCCTCAAATTGGAACCTCATCCTTCTATGATCGACAAGATCATCTGCAATGTAATCGACTATCAATAGGATGGATTGTGCCCATTTGGCTCTTTGATATACATGCTCAATATCATCCAAATATGATTCGTAAAATAGATATGAAATGTATTAGACCTCATTTTGAATTAATAAAACAAAAGTATGTGCATATACCTATGTAGAATATTCGGTATGTGGCTCCTGATATGCATGCATTGCGCATGTAGAAGTCCCTTAAAATTGATAAGCTTATTCTTATGGTGGCTTTTTTGTTGGCTATGTCTTTTCAATCTCTTATATGAAATATGTTATGCACTTGGTTATGTTATATTGAACAGAAATGACAATATCATGGAAATTAGAAACAAAACAAAATATAGTTACCAACTTAACGACAACTCTATAGAGTTCTCATTTGGGGGGGGGGTCCAATTTTTTACCTCATTTTTAAAAATGGTGCTACCGGTAGCACCCCCCTCCCTCTGTTTTTAGGTGGTTTTTCGATATTTTAAATTTTTCGATCCATAATGTTTCCACATTATTTTTTTAAATGCTTATTTTTCATCTATTTTCAATTTTTTCTTAAAAAACAATTTTTTTATTCAACGGTGTTTTTAGTCATTTTCATGCTTCTTTCAATCTTAAAAATATTTTTTACCCTTTAATTTTTTTAAGTTACGATTTTTCATATAATTTTGTCTCCTTAATTAATTTATTGCTCCATACTTTTTAAATATAGTGAAAAACATCATTTATAACACATTGTTTACCTTTACTTCAATACATCGAAAAACACTGTAGTTAAATAACACTATTTTTGAATATTTAGCAAACAAATACACATTTTATAGCCATATATAATAAAAAAAACCTATACATTTTGGTACATATTCCTTAAAATAACATGTCAAATAAAACATTTTTATGGACATGTGTAATGTACCCCAAATTTCACTAAAACAAAATAAAAAATTGGCAGTGAAACTAGCATCTATTATCAAACCGAAACTAGTTCATGACACATAAAGATATTTCTTATAAATCTTATTCC
This sequence comes from Picea engelmannii, assembly GCA_009831015.1. Taxonomy (NCBI): domain Eukaryota; kingdom Viridiplantae; phylum Streptophyta; class Pinopsida; order Pinales; family Pinaceae; genus Picea; species Picea engelmannii. Next base: position 115,815 of record ML800236.1, on the reverse strand, counting down.
ACTTTTGTGCGCATGAGATTTTTTACTCGAGTGGATTATCCATCCTAAAACTATGAAGTAGATTTAAAACCAACATATCTTAATCTTATACTCCACTTAAATTAAACAAGGTGTTCTTGTTATATTAACTCAACCTAACTTACTATGCACTATGAAACCGTGTTAATCGTGCTAGAGTCATACATTTATTTACATTGATTAGTTGGGAGACATAACTATGAACACCCCTAACCTACGTGCTAGGGTTATAACATACCCATAACACTTACCATACTGTAATAACATAACAATCATATTATAAATCCTTTATACGATGAAAACCTTACCATCTAGTTAAAACCCTTGTAGACAAAACGTTTAAGCTAGGAAATAAGACTGAAAACATCCCTAGTATGTGCACTAAGGATTACCAACATACCATGTGATACAATACTATACTAAACTTTAACCCCATGCATACAATTGTCCCATTAATCCAAGTTTAAAACTCTACACAAAAACTAAGCCGTTGTCCAACCGGACTAGGATTTTTCACATACTACATAGCATTTAAGAGGTTCGAAACTCGTATTGAGGTGGATTATAAGTCATACCAGAGCCTAGGACATTATATCTTGTAGGAATTCAAGTCATGGAAGTTCCATTAATGGCGATAGGACCTACCTAGTACACCACGTCATATTACTACAAGAAACCGCCCAATGTGGGCTCTCCACTTCAGTTGAATCACATGGAAGTAGTGTGGTGAGTGTACCTATAAAGAACCCCAAAATTTACAAATAAAAAAACAAAATTAATTCTATTAACTCTTTGTTTTACTTTTTGTCAGGAACATTAACTCTCTATTTTTATAAATTAACTCAACCCTCATTACTGGAAATTCACAAATGCCGAGAGGTAGGCTTAGGAGTCTGAATTATGAAAGTTACAAGACAAGACTAAGAGCATCTAGGAATTCCCTTATCATTCCTAATCTATCTAATTTCTATCTATAATTTATCATTATGAAAGTATTCATCATTAGTCATTCAAGCGATCCTTATTCCTTTAAAAAAAAATGTAGTCTAGTACATTTATATGTGCATACACATCACATCTATATAAATGTATATGTATAAACTCCATATCGATTAAATCTTCTATCATAGGAGATACACACACTTGTAAGATAGAATGAGATTATTATTAAGGACATCTTACACCTATATAAAACAAAACTTGAGGTATTAACACTTTCAATGTGATAACTCCATGGTCTTCCGATCTCCTGTCCAACCGGTGCTAAGATAGAAGGGAACAACACATTTGGCATAAGAAGCTAAGAGTATTTTAGGCAGGGTATGATAGCCCCAGTCATTGTATGGCTATGGTGTTATGTCTTGACCCTAGAGTTATGCCCATAAGGTAAAAGAATGTAAGCTTAGTCCTTGACCCACTGTTATGCTAAGAACCACAGGATGAACTTTTTCTCGTTGGAGTTTAAAGATTACTTACCTCACGAATTAAATTGATACACACCCAGTTGTACTGGGTCTATCTTGGTTAGTTAAAGGATAATGTTATGACACCTTTCCTCCTCATTAACTTGGCGGAAGGACCGGTGAGGTAAATGTCAGGGTTCATTAATCCCTCTGTCCATCTCCTTAATGGAACTCTACGTAGAGTGTCGTCCAATCCTATCACCCACCTTTTTGTTCCGATATGGTTTGGCTATCTCCCAAATGTCACATGGCTCAATACGGTAGTATTAATGTTCCCCTTTTAACCCTTCCGGAAAAACTAGGTAGGTTCACTTCTTCTTTGGCTTGCTTACTCTATAAGAATAATCCTAGGGTAGTTATGGTACGAAGTGCTCTAGTGTAAGAGCCGAGAAGAGACATCACTCTAGTATAAGAATAGCGTGATTGAGTCATCCCCATTAACCAGGTAAGGGCATTCATTCGTCGAATTAGTTAAAAAAAAACTCCCTATTGTTTTAACGATTATTCTGTCTGTGGATTCTGATTTTTAAGGACTTCTTTGCACAACCATTTTTGTATGTATGTAATGTAGTTTATTTCATAAGGTGATGGTGGTTGTCATTGAGTGTGGTTGTCTGGTTCATTCCTCAAGATGTCTATCAATTTGTATGTTCTTTGAATTATTACATACTTGTTAAGATGATAGTTTCTCTTGCAGATTCTCAGGCGGAATCGATATCGAAATATTTTAATTTGCATTCACACCCTGTATTAGGGTTACATCTTCTATCCATCTTATCGACTTTTGTATGTATAAACCCCATCCGTAAGCCTGTCTACCTCAGGATTAATGGCTCTAGACTCTATACACTATACTCAGCAAGATACTTCATTCAGTACTACCGACCTCGGAAAAAATGCGCTTCAGCAAGGATTTTTCTGTTTAATAACTTAATTGGATTCTTGTATGGGATTTTATTATGAGTAGAATGTTTTCGCCTGCATTTCTTAGTTAATTTATCTCTTAGCAATTTTCTTTACTTTTATTGGGTATTTTAAGTCCTAATAACTATATATAATGTGACCTAATGATGGGGCCCCTGATTGTTTTGCGAGGGTACCCATCAGATCGACTTTGGAACCCTTCTCCCATCCTGTTTTGTGGGCAACTTGTTAGTTGTGGAGTAGAATACGACCCGTACTAAGGCCCCAAGTTAAGTACAATCCTTGTTCCTTTGCATTTGTTTTAATGTAATCCATTTATCTTGGTGATTCAAGTCTGTATATCATAAGTAACGAACTCTATCAATCCTTGACAATTACTAATGAATCTTTCCTTATTTCCTTGCAAGAGTGGGGTATTCGAACCCTTGGATTTTTCTTTGGCATCCTCCCATATACAAGGTACTCAAATTCCTTGTTGAATACTCTGGACTTAATGACCCAGGTTTTTGTAGCGAAGATCTTGGTCCCAACTCGGTTATCGTACTGTGTAGTACCGTCTCAGTTTCTTTCTTAGCAGAGGGATTTAATGTTATAGTCATAATCACTGCGAGAGACTAATATGTAGTAATTGTGGGATTATGACCTACCTTTGAATGTTGTTTTGGATTTTGGTTGATACATTAGTTACTCATTCTAATCTAGAAAACATAACAACTTTATGTTCTCGGAAAGTATGTTCAATAATTCTTTTATGACTTATACTTTATAGTATTTGCAAAGATCTCCAATGTGACCAATAAATCTATAGTTTCCTCTATTTCCATTTACACCTGACTGTATAGAGGGTCAGCACAATTTGTCATTTGATTACAAAGTTACGAAATTCAAAAAATAAATAAAAGGCATGTAGGCATTTAATAAGTTCCAGTATCTCTGTTTTCTTTCTATGGTTACTCGTCTTCTATTTCTCAGTTCTTTTTGTTCCATAGTTTCTATTTACATTGAATGGTTTACATCGTCTCATCCTTTATTTCAAGAACTTAAATTATGCCCAGTTGGACTTATCTATCCTCTGTGATGTTCTTATTATCCATTCATATGCATACTGCAGACTTTTGGATTGAATCTTGCAAATCGTGTAGTTTATCTATATGTATCCCTATACATAGTTGGCTCCTGTTAAATTCACAATCATTCCACTGGTAACTTTAAATATGGCCAGATAATTTTTCCCAACCTAAGGAGCGATCCTAGGGTTGTAAATACTTATGTAAATACATAAAACAGGTATATAATTTCCAGTTTATTCTGGACTGGTAACCCCTATGGTTATTCACTGTAACAACAGATCAAGCAGATAAAAAAAAACATGGTGTGTCGATATGGCAATAGTTCTCTAACATAAATAATGGAATGGAAAAACTGTTAGTATGGTTACATTTCTGGTATACTTCCACCATTCGAATTCCCATTCCCAGTTAACTACTTAGCAAAAATCTTATACAATGTCTATAGTTGACCTGTAGGAGTCTTACCCCACCTTTACTACATTCCTACAGAATTTTAGTATACAGAATATCCCATACATATTTGAATCTGTCAGAACTTATCAGTTAGTAATGCACACAACATTATGCTAATTCTACTCTTTCAATCATTTAAATCACAACAATTCTTATCTAAAGAAAATTTCGATAGAAATCATCCACCCAGTAATATATTGATGCATATTGATATCCACTTAAAAATAAGATATTTGTAAACATAAAGGGGTAGATGAACATATCTGAACCAAAACCCAAGACAAAGGGAACAACCATGTTCCTCCCAACCGTAGAACAGGGCAACCAAATCACTTGCCCAATTAACCCCCTAACCTGACCATGAGTCCATGAGGGATAACTTGGAAAATCCTCCTTGGGAATGTCTTTCAGTCTCAGCAGACTCCTCTTACCTCACACTTAATCAGTAGTGTTCATAACAGCAAAAAAAAAACTAGTAGTCTCTTTTTCCCCGCATACTTGGCAGTGTCCTGCCTCCTCACATATGTTATTTATTTAAACAATCTCTTTGCGTAGGTATTTCTTCCCCCCCTTGGGAATTTTTGCAGATTTATAAATCCCTAATTTTCAGGGGCTTCCAATGGCCAAATCCCTAATTTTCCACTTGTAACAATCATCCCAAAGGTAGTTCCAACATGTTCCCCACTCATGGAGTCATGGTTAGTTGATTTTAACATGGCTATTCCATTTGTCCTCCTGCAATAAATATAAAATATTTTGTTTTCATACAAGTGTCATGGTCAAATAGTTAGTTGGGTCAAATTAGATCTCTTCCCAATAGTCATAACAATTAATTACAATTTACCAAATTCGAAATTCAGAATTTCCCTAAATGGCAAAAATTTTCCAAATTCGAATTTACCAAAAACAGAATAATTTTCCTAACAATTTTTGAATTCAAAATACTCTATTTTTGGGCATGTTGCATCCTTTACCCCTTTAGTAAAACACTGTCCTTAGTTTTCATTCTTTTCTTGGAACAGTATTGGATGATATTTTTGCAAATCTCCCTCCAACTCCCAAGTGGCCTCCTCGGGACTAAAGTGCTTCCATTGCACCTTTACCTAAACGACGGCTTTGTTACGAAGTGTTATTTCTCTCCTGTCCAGAATACGCAAGGGTTTCACCTGGAACTCGCCTTCTGGTTCCACTTGCACCAAGTTCCAATCAATCATATCAGTAGGTTCATGAACATACTTTTTCAACAAAGAAACGTGAAATACATTATGAATTTTTAGATTATCTAGAAGTGCAAGTTGGTATTGTACGGGTCCAATTCGAGCTAGTATCTCAAAGGGCCCACTAAACCTGGGTGCCAGCTTGGCATAGTTTCCTAACTTTAGCGAATTTTTTCGGGCTTTGACCTTCAAATAAACATGGTCTCCCACTTTAAATTCCAAGTGTCTTCTTTTCTGATCTGCATAGCTCTTTTGTCTGTCATGTGCTTCCTTTAAGTTTTGATGTACCTTCCTTACCATATTCTCCATTTCTTGGAGCATCTCTGGTCCAACCATGAATCTGTCAATCGGGTTATCCCAGCTAATCGGATTCGTAAACTTTTTGTTGTACAGTATCTCGAAAGGGCTTAACTTAGCCGAAGTTTGGTACCCATTGTTATATGCAAATTCTACCAAGTGTAGATAGTCTTCCCATTTGTTTAGTTTTGTTCTTACGTACATGTGGATCATATCCTCTACAATTTGGTTTGTCCTTTCAGTCTCTCCATTCGTTTTTGGGTGATAACTCGTACTAAAATTCAAATTAGTATTTATCCCTGCAAACAATTCCTTCCAAAAAGCGGATGTGAATTTTACATCTCTATCTGAAATCACCATTTTAGGAATACCATGCAGTCTAAAAATTTCTTTCATAAATATTTCAACAATGTTTATAGCTTTAAAAGTAGACTTTTCAGGAATAAAGTGTTCAGACTTACTGATTTTATCGATTACGACCATAATAGAATCGTTTTGTTTCTGATTTTTAGGCAAACCTGTAATGAAATCTAGCGATATGGTCTCCCATTTCTATTCTAGTACTGGCAACGGTTGTAGTAGGTCAGTTGGATGTTGGTGTTCGTCCTTAACATGCTGACAATCTTAGCACCTAGCCAAGTATTATGTTGTTTCGCCCTTCATATTAGGCCAGTAAAATAGTTTTCTAAGTGATGTTATCATTTTCTGGTATCCTGGATGGCCAGAATACGGTTTCTTATGCACTTCATCAAAAATTGTTATCTTTAACTTTACTAAATCGGGTATGTAAAGTCTGTTTTTAAATCACAGTAGCCCATTTTTATCGATACTCAGATTTGGTTTCTCCAAGTTTGCTTTAGTGTTTTGTAATTCTTCCATCGTCTTGGTGTAATTTTCGTCGTTAGCACCTGTCGTCCTTATTCTCTGTTCCAGGTCACTTTTTTCCCTGCTGATATTTATTTTGAATATCCCATGGATTCTTCTGCTTAGAGCATTTGCTACATTATTTTCCTTACCCTTGATATGTCTTACCTCAAAGTTGAATTCCCTCAAGAAGACTAGCCATCTTTCTTTCCTTGCATTAAGATCAAGTTGGCTAAACAAATATTTCACCCCACTATTATCTATCAATAATATAAAATTTTTACCCATTATGTAGTGTCACCACATTTTTAGGGCATGGATTACTGCTGCCAATTCTAAAGCATGAGTGACATAGATTCGCTCATGTTCCTTTAATTTTTGGGACTCATAACAAATGACGTGTCCTTATTGGGTTAGGACACCACATAATCCTTCTTTACTTGCATCAACATAGACAATAAAGTCTTTATCTGAGTCTGCTACCTTTAAAATGGGTGTGGTGGTCAATAATTCCTTCAACTTGTTAAAATTGTCTTGACACTTCTGTGACCAGTAAAACTTGGTCCCTTTATTTTGTAATGAAGTGATGGGGTAGAATATCTTAGAAAAACCCTCTATGAATCTGCGATAATATCTGGTCATTCCCATGAATGACCGGATATCCGCTACATCCTTAGGTACCGACCATTCCATGATGGCTTTTATTTTCTCAGGGTCTACCACAATGCCTTCTGCTGAAATTACATGTCCTAGATATTGTATTTTCTTTTGATAAAAGTCACACTCATCAATTTTGGCGTACAGTTTGTGTTTCCTCAACCTTTACAAAACTATTCTTAAGTGTTCTTCACGTTCTTCCTCCATTTTATAATAGACCAGAATATAGTCGATAAATACTAGTACGAACTAGTCTAAGTACTAACTAAAAATACTGTTCATCAGGCACATAAATGTGGTTGGTGTGTTAGTGGGTTCGAAAGGTATGACTACAAATTTGTATTGTCCATATCTTGTTCAAAAATCTATTTTTCTTATATCTTCATCCTTTATACTAACTTCATGATAACCAGATCGTAAATCCAATTTCAAAAAGCTCTTGGTCCCACCTACTTGATCAAACAGGTCATTTATCCTAGGTAAGGGGTACTTGTTATTAATAGGCATTGTATTCAACTGTCTATAATCGATACAAAGTCTTAGAGTACCATATTTATTTTTCACAAAGAGGACTGGTGCCCCCCATGGTGAAACACTTGGTCTGATATACTCTTTGTCCAACAATTCCTGTAGTTGTATTTTTAATTCTGTCAATTCTGGTAAACTCATTTGGTAAGGTGATTTTGAGATAGGGGATGAACCAAGTTTTAGTTCTATTGACGCAGACCCCCTACCCTCGGGTCTAGATCTGCACAGGATCGATCTTCTTCGAATCTGCAGAACTGAAATAGTTCTTTCGAGCCCTCACTGGAACCCCACGAATCTGATCCACAGGTCCTTCCATGAAAACTCCACTTGTGAAAACATGCACCAGGCGCGAGTCTTCACCCCTACACGACCATGATGTTGTGACCTCAAACCACACCAAGAGGTTCCTTTCATATTTCATGACTCAACGATGCAAGAGATTCAATTCTTTTGACTCTTCAAACCCCGAAACCCAAATCGTTCCCTTAGATGAGATCGATGGCTATGAACCCCCCTCGATCCAACGGTCCTGGATGTATCAGGATTTTGATAACTGGGAGTTTGAAATGCAGCGACCCAAACCACTGGTCACTCCATCCCCTGAATTCCCGAAATGGCTCAGATATTTTTAGGTTTTCGCGAACCAGGAGTCCACGACTCTCGACCCCAAAAATCACTTGTCGCGCCAATCCCCAAATTCCTGAAATGGCTTGGATCTTTTCAGGACTTTGTGAATTGGTATTTTGAAACTCTCGATTCCAAAATCACAGCCTCCTCTACTTCCCAAACCCCAAAATGATGAAATGTCAAAATATGCTCAACGACGATTAGCCCCTGCCCAAATCTCGGTCCATGTGACTACTTCCTCCATGAATACAGCCCTACTCCAAAGACATGTCACGTTTCGTGACTTTGAGGTTTTCAACACAAAGTGCCCCGACTCCTTGTCATCGGAATTGTTGAAAATATGAACCCTGAAATGCCGAAATGTTGAAATTCCACTCCAAAGGGGAATCAATGGCTCTTGTTGCTTCTCATCCAACAGTCGCTACTCCTCATGCGCTCCTAAATGATAAAAGACACTCAGCCTTAACCTTCTCACAGATCCACGAGATCCAATGGCCCATGAAATTTTGGCACTTCCTCTTGAAGCATCTCCATCATCCGTTCAGATATTCCCCTACGCCACCTCTACGAGTTTAACCTTAGTGTAGTTTTCCCTAATCCTATGATCAATAGTTATCTGTGCTACTGATCCAAAATTAGTTGTTACTCCTTCCCTTCCCCTTGGAATATTTTCAAAGTTTCAAAGGCCTTGGCCTTTGCTTTCCCTTTAAGCTCGATATGACTTTGATGAAATTGCCTTCATTCTAGAAATGTTGTCCCTCCTAAGCTTGCTTCGCTCTCAAACCTCACAAGTTTCTCAACACTTTCACTCCTTGAAGGATTCTTGCACACAACGATGCGATTCTTCCTGATGTTAAGAACTTTGAGACAAGTTCTCAATTCTACACACTCCTTGTATCTCTCGAGCCTTCAGACGACTGTCTTTCACCGCTTCACCTGAATGTTAGCCTGGTGCACTCCTTGCATAGGTCTTTTTCCTACTTGATCTTTAAATTCTCGGACCTCAATGGTCTCTGTCCCTTCCTCTCCTTGAAGGTTTGGAAGTGCCCTCCTCTGGAACTTCCCGCTAAAGAATGCCTTGTTGAGCCTACAGGATGTTCAGTAACCATGTGAGTGTCTTCCCCATGACACTTCCCTTATCTCAGAACTAGAAAGAGAGTTCTTCTTGGTGCACTCCTTGCACTCACTCGATGCCCTCCTAGAAGAGATTCTACATAATCTTCAGTGACTCTGTCTTCTTAGTGAACTTGAAATAGAGCTCCTTTTGTGCACCTCTTGCATACACTTGATGCCCTCTTGGCAGAGATATACAGAACCTCAAACATTTTTTCTTCCCTCTCTTTTCTTTCCTCTACACAGTTCCTCCATCAAGGTGTTCAAAAACCTTGAGGCTTCCTCCTTGAGTCAATGACTTCATCTGGAGTGTCCTCCTAGCACATCTTTGTCTGAAATTTCACAGAATTTAGAAGTGCACTCCTGCACTGGTTTTCAGAGACCGTAGTACTTTGTCATGCACTCTTACATGAAACCACAAAGAATCCAAACTTGAAATCAAAGAACTCTCAGATAGGAAAATCTATCTATCCCTGCAAATGCACATCTAACATACATCTACAACATATCATCAACACATAAATACATTCATTCATGAACTCACAAACACATGAACAACAACATGTAGGAAAAACTTCTATGATTGTATTAATATGAAATGCCTCTTTACAATGTGAAGAGTGTACTACAACAGAGTCACGACTTCTTATCTTCTCCCTATTCTCTCTATTCTTCTCTGCCTAACTAAAAGAAAAAAAAAGATATTTTTACAAAAGGGGGCTCCTCAAGCGCTTCCCTCCATTGTCACCAACTCTCATTAATTTACATTCAATTGTATTGAATGGATGTCTAGTCCGAATCGGATCTAGATCTCAGCCTTACAACCATTTAAGGCAATTTTGAAATTTTGAAAAATGAGAGGGTTGCATCTCTCTCCTTCCATTGAATGCACACTTTGATGTGTTGGTTGGATGGTGCATAGCTAGCTTGGAGTGATGCTCCTGCATCATACTCCTCTGTTGTGAAAAATTCATGAGCTCCTGCTCATGAGCTTCCCAGCATGGCTGTCGAAATCCACCTGGATCCCAAACAGTTCTTTGGAGTTGACCATCCGCTCCATCGCTTCACTGCTACTGTTGCATCTTCCCTGCTGCTATGGCAGGTCTCCTCCTGCTCATCTTCTCCTCACTAGAAGTTTTTGCTGCTAACCTCGACATCAGCCTTCTAATCTCCTCAATCTCCTCATCCATCTATTCCCATGGCTAGCTCTTGTTTTGTAACCTGCTTGGTTGCACTTCTTCCCTGCAAATGGGTAGATCATCTAGATCTCCCATTCCATCTTCTTCCTCTGTGGCCTCAACTTGCCACCCTGCTGCAAAATTTAGCTCTACAGTCTTATCTTCTTGATTTACCTATTGTTCAGTCACCTTCTCTGATAGAATTTCTTCTGTTATTTCCCCTTGTGCTGGTTGAATTCTATCTTCCTCCAGCTACTCCTCAGACTGGGATTCTCCTTCTTCTTCTGTTGCATGCCTCAGCACTACAGTTATCATCTATTTAGCTCCCTAGCTGAAATTTCTGAGCGATTCCTCAGAATGATCCTCTACTAACATCTGCATGACTGTCTTCCCATGGCAGTCATCCACCGATTCTGGGTTTTTCAACCAATCGTCCAACATTTCTAGCTCCTTCTCCAAAGGAGTGAGAATCTCAACTATGTGCTCCTCTTCTTCTCCTTGGGAAACTTCTAACATCTGCTCCATCTCTTTGACAGTCACAGCTGGTTGTCCTTCCACTATTGCTGGATTGGAAACACACATGTTGGCCTCAACTGGGCTATATGGCAGGAATATCTTTATCCCTCCAATCATCGGAATTCTCTTATGATCTTCCTTCTCTATCAGTTTTCCTTGTTGATATGAACTCACCTATGAGCTCATCTTCTCTATCATCTCCTCTCGATGATCCAAAATCATCCCTGAGTTCATGAGACTTTCAATCAATCTCATATGCTCTCCCTTGCCCACTTGGGAATATGGGATTTCTTCCCTGCTCACTTGGCAGTTCACGAGATCTTCAAGTGATCTCTCCTCCTCATCATCACTGAGATTTCTCCCAGATTCTTGTTCACACACATGAACCACTTCCTCTATGTCTTTGAGGCTTTCAGTGTACCTCGGCCATCCTTTCAACAGTCTTCGTTGTCTTCTGGCCAACAATTCTTTCACTGGCCATTTCACCTTTGTTTTCATGGGCCATTCATACACCCAATGTGTCTTTTCATCTTGCTGCATCCGTAGTGAAAGTTCTTCCATCCTCTCTCTCACCTCAGTGAGCTCTTTATCCATCTCATCTTTTCTCTACTGCTGATGGTTCTTCTTTCCACCACGTCCATGGCCTTCAGTAGCCATCTTCCTATTCCTGTTTTCCCTCCTGGTAAACTTGTTGTTGTCACTTTGCAACCATGGGTGCTTCTAGCCTTTCCTATAGTCCACCTGATTGTCTATTGATCATTGTGCACCTTGCAACAATCATCATAGAGCTTCAACACTCTGTATTCCTTTTCCTCTAGCTCCCTCTGCCTACAATATACAGACAAAATCAAGCTCTGATACCACAACTGGTGCATATCAGACTACTCCTTTTCCTCTAGCTCCCTCTACCTAAAATATACAGACAAAAATTAGGCTCTGATACCACACTGACATAGACCCCCTACCCTTGGGCCAAGATCTACATAGGATCAATCTTCTTTGAATCCGCAGAACTGAAAAAGTTATTTCAAGCCCTCACTAGAACCCCATGAATCCGATCCACAGGTCCTTCCATGAAAACCCCACCTATGCAAACATGCACCAGGTGCAAGTCTTCACCCTTACGCGACCACGACGTTGTGACCTTAGACCACACCAAGAGGTGCCTTTCGCATTTCAAAACTCAATGATGCAAGAGATTCGAGTCTTTTGACTCTTCAAACTTGAAACCCAATATCGCTCCCTTAGACAAGATCGACGGCTATGAACCTCCCTCGATCCAATGGTCATGGTTGTATCGGGATTTCGGTAACCAATAGTTTGAAATGTAGCGACCCAAACCACTGGTCACTCCATCCCCCGAATTCCCGAAACAGCTCAGATATTTTTGGGATTTTATGAACCGAGAGTCCACGACTCTCGACCCCAAAAATCACTTGTCACACCAATCCCCGAATTCCCAAAATGGCTCAAATCTTTTCGGGATTTCGCGAATAGGGAGTTTGAAATGCTCGATTCCAAAATCACAGCCTCCTCTACTTCCCGAACCCTGAAGTGCCAAAATGTTGAAATGGGATCAATGACGATTACCCCTAACCAAATCTCGGTCCATGTGACTGCTTTCTCCATGACCATATCCCTACTCCAAAGACACTTAACGTTTCGCGACTTCGGGTTTTTCAACACAAAGTTCCCCAGCTCCTTGTCATCGAAATTGCTGAAATGTCGAACCCCGAAATGCCGAAATGCCGAAATTCCACTCCAAAGGGGAATCAATGGCTCATGTTTCTTCTCATCCAATGGTCACTACTCCTCCTGAACTCCTAAATGCTAAAATACACTCATCCTTAACCTTCTCACAGATCCACGAGATCCAACATCCCACAGGATTTCAGCACTTCCTCTCGAAGTGTCTCTATCGTTCGTTCAAATCTTCCACTATGCCACCTCTATGAGTTTAACCTTCGCATAGTTTTCCCTGATTCTATGATTAGCGGTTATCTGTGTTACTGATCCAATGGTAGCTATTACTCCTTCCGGAGCATGCACTCCTTCCCTTCCCCTTGGAATATTTTCAAAGTCTCAAAGGCCTCGGCCTTTTCTTCCTCTTTGATCTCGATCTGACTTTGATGAACTTGCCTTCGTTCTAGAAATGTTGTCCCTCTGAAGCTTGCTTCGCTCTGAAACCTCACAAGTTTTTCGACATCTACACTCCTTGCAGGATTCTTGCACACAACAGTGCAATCCTTCCTTATCTTAAGAACTTTGAGACAAGTTCTCAATTCTGCACACTCCTTGTATCTCTCGAGCCTTCAGACAGTTGTCTGTCACTGCTTCACCCGAATGTTAGCCTAGTCCACTCCTTGCATAGGTATTTTTCCTGCTTGAGCTTCAACTACTCGGACCTCATTGGTATCTGTCCCTTCCTCTCCTTGAAGGAGTGGAAGTTCCCTCCTCTGCAACTTCCCGATCAAGCATGCCTTGCTGAGCCTACAGGATGTTCAGTAACCCTATGAGTATCTTCCCCGTGACACTTCCCTTATCTCAAAACTCGAAAGAGAGTTCTTCTCGATGCACTCCTTCCACTTGCTCGATGCCCTCCTGACAGAGCTTTGACATAATCTTTAGTGACTTTGTCTTCTTACTAAACTCAAAATAGAGCTCCTTCCATGCACCTCTTTCACACGCTCGATGCCCTCTTGGTAGATCTCTACAGAACCTCAGACGTTCTATCTTCGCTCTCTATGCTCTCCTCTGGATAGTTCCTCCTTCAAGGTGTTCAAAAACCTTGAGGCTTCTTCCTTGAGTCAATGAATTCAGCTGGAGTGTCCTCCTAGCACATCTTTCTCTAAAATTCCACAGAATTCAGAAGTGCACTCCTGCACTGGTTTTCAGAGACTGTAGTACTCTATCATGCACTCTTGCATGAAAACACAAAGAATCCAAACTTGAAATCAAAGAACTCTCAGATAGGAAAATCTATCTATCCCTACAAATGCACATCTAACATACATCTACAACATATCATCAACACATAAAGACATTCATTCATGAACTCACAAACACATGAACAACAACATGTAGGAAAAACTGCTATGATTGTATTAATATGAAATGCCTCTTTACAATGTGAAGAGGAGACTACAACAGAGTCACGACTTCTTCTCTTCTCCCTATTATCTCTATTCTTCTCTGCCTAAATAAAAAACAAAAGAAGATATTTTTACAAAAGGGGGCTCCTCGAGCGCTTCCCTCCATCCTCACCAACTCTCATTAATTTACATTCACTTACATTGAATGGCTGTCTAGTCCGAATCGGATCTAGATCTCAGCCTTACAACCATTTAAGGCAATTTTCAAATTTTGAAAAATGAGAGGGCTGCGTCTCTCTCCTTCCATTGAATGTGCACTTTGATGTGCCGGCTGGATGGCATCTAGCTGGCTTGGAGCGATGCTCCTGCATCATCTATGGAGAAGTATATTTCCCTTCTAGGAGGTAATTCAAGTATCTCATCCACAAACATGTCTCTGAATTCATGTAGGAAAACAAAGTCTTCTAACTTTGGATTATCTTCTTTTCCTAACAGATTCGTTACTTGGATGGCATAAACTTGACATCCCTTTCTCATACATTTCTTGAATTGCATCGCTGAAACTTGTCTAAATGATACAAGTTTTGGTATACCTCGGGTTTCTCTAGTAGTGCCATAATCGTCTTTATAGTTAAGTGTCTTTTTATAACAATCTAGTACTACTTTTTTCTTTTCCAACCAATCCATTCCGATAATCATATCATAAGATCCTAGTGGTAGGATGTTCAGATTTGTTCTTATGTTTTGACCATCTACGTTGAACTCAAAATCAGAAATAAAGTCAACTACTTTCATTTTAGTTCCTGTTGCTAGTTGTACCAGCCATGATTTTTCATGCTTCAGTTTCTTAAGTTTATTTGACTCTACTACATTAGGATTAATATAACTTAACATAGCTCTAGGGTCAATTAAAACAAAAAATCGAGTGTTATTGATTTTACCTTCAATTTCTACCACAGAGGACTAGTGGTCATCTTGTTAGCCATCTATGGCTGCATTTATTCGATGTAGGCTTCTACCCACGTCACCCACCGTCAAGGCTTCTTGAAAATTATGAACAACATTTATGTTTGTTGAAATTTAAATGCGGACAGTTCCTCCGTAGATGAGGTTCTCCACATTCCCAACACTTTAATGGTTCGCGGGGGTTTTCCCCAAACTTCTTTGTTCCCAAATTTATCAGTTTACCATTGCCTTGCGTATTCAGATGGTTGGAGTGAAAATATTTTCTCGGAAATATAATTGCCTCATTCCGAGAAGGAGCTGGCTTGTATCCATTTTTTTGTTAAGAACCAAATATCAATATAGCATAGAAAAACCTTAGAAAAAGTACTCAACGCCTTGAAAAAGAGATAATTTCAAATAATGAGCCTCTTCAAGGGGGCAACCTCCTTTTACCCCATTGAAATGTTCAACTACAAGATCATTCAAAATGAAAATGTCTCCTTGGTATATATAGGAGACTAGGAGGTATAATTACAACTAATGGCCTAAAGGTGACATAAATAAAATAACATTACTAATATAATATGCCCCAATTAAGGGGTAATGAGCCAATATTAGGGCTTAACATGCCCCTCCCCTTGAGACAAGTGTTGTCCGCAATGCTTGAGCAACTTTGGATGCTTCTGTATAAAAGACTCATCTTCCCAAGTGGAATCTTCAGCCAGTAGTTTCCTCCATTTAATGAGATACTCTGAAATGGATCTATTCCTCAGCTAGCAAATTCATGTGTCAGTGATGGCTTCAAGCTCCAATATGATTTTTCCTTCCTCATCAAGTTTTGGAAATATAGTTTGAACTGGTATCTTATCACCTATAACCTTCTTTAAGCATGAAACATAGAAAACTAGGTGTACTCGTGAAGATGCAGGAAACTCCAATTTGTATGCCATAGTACCAATCTTTTGCAACATTTTATAAGGGCCATAGTACTTTGGTGATAATTTATTATCCTTCTTGGCTTTCTTGAGGGACATATGTTTGTATGGTTGTAGTCTTAAAAACATCCAATCTCCTACTTCAAAACTTCTTTCACTATGATGTTGATCTACTTGTTGTTTCATGTGATTATGTGCCATGGTCAAGTTGTCCTTTAAGATTTGGAGAACTTGTTGTTGATTCTTGATGTGATCTTCCACTGCTTGAACCTTAGATTTTTCTTTTAGAGAAGAAGTGATGGAAGGAGGGTGGTATCCATAAAG
>ML800236.1:61494-75496 GCA_009831015.1 Picea engelmannii | reverse complement strand
CTTCTCATTACTATACGTTTAATCTATTTTGCATAATATTTTACATCACTCTCATACTTGACCATTGATTAGAAATGCATAAGTGTTCAAAACTGCAGATTAGCATTTGAGGCCTATTGCTGAAACACAGAACTGTCCAAGGTCACTGTTGCTGAAACACAGAACTGATGCTGAAACACGGAGCTGCCTTGTAGTCTGAGGTCGCAGATGCTGAAACACAGAGCTGCTATACAGTCCGAGGTCGCAGATGCTGGAACACGGAACTGTTACATAGTCCAAAGTTGCAGATGCTGAAACACAGAGGAAACCGCCAGGACCGACGATGCTGAAACACAAAGGAAGCCGTTACAGTCAACGGTCAACAAGCTATAACCGTCTCTCCTACACAAGAATGCCGACATAGTCAGAGCGCAATTCACGTGGCTGAAACAGCCCGCGAATTGCGATGTTGAAACACCATCAGCAACAACGGGAAGAAGCTGTTACACCAGTCGTAACAGCAATACCTCATTTCATCTCCTGTAATAGCATTCTGTTGTGTGAGACTAGGACATCCTGTGCTGGTTTAGAAAGTAGATCCGACTAAGGATAGGACTCAGATATGCATTGTAATTATTGTATCGAAGGGATTTCCTCTTTAAATAAGAGGAAATCATCATTCGAGGATCCAAGTTTTATGTATTGAAGAAGCTCCAGAGGAGAGGGACGTATTCTATTTTCCAAATTGTAATGTGATATTTCGACAGATGAATAGAAGACTGCTTTGAGTATCCTTCTCTAGCTTCTTTTTTTTAGGGGAATCTTGTGAGAAGGGAGGACCCACCTTCTTCACAAGATTCACCCATTAGTTTAGAAGTGTGTTAGTACAACTTCTGTTTATGATTTGATTTAACTTTTGTTTGTTGAAACACTATTTTTAATGGATTCCGCTTTGCTGAAACACTATTAACTCTGTCTTAGTTTATTGAATGAAATTCGTAATTCTTTTTATCAGCAATCTTGTGTGATGATTTTATGAGACTAGCTAGGGATCGGCTTAAGGGTTCTTGCTCAGACAGAAAGGAATCAAAACACCTTGTCTTCTGTAGATTTCATTTAATTCTGTAAGTGTGCTAGCCAGGGATCGGGTTAAGGGTTCCTGCTCAAACAGGAAGGTATCAAAACACCTTGTCTTCTGTAGATTTCATTTAATTCTGTAAGTGTGCTAGCCAGGGATTGGGTTAAGGGTTCCTGCTCAGACAGGAAGAAATCAAAACACCTTGTCTTCTGTAGATTTCATTTAATTCTGCAAGTGTGCTAGCCAGGGATTGGGTTAAGGGTTCCTGCTCAGAAAGAAAGGAATCAAAACACCTTGTCTTCTGTAGATTTCAATTACTTATGCAAGTGTGCTAGCCAGGGATTGGGTTAAGGGTTCCTGCTCAAAAACGAAGGAACCAGAACATCCTGTTCTCTGTAGATTTCCATCATTCCTGCAGGTGTGCTAGCCAGAGACTGGGTTAAGGATCCCTGCTCAGAAAGGAAGGGATCAAACTATCCTATTCTCTGTAAACCTCAATTTCACAAGTGTGCTAAACAGAAATAGGGCTTAAGGCTCCTGCTTAGAAAGGAAGGCACTAGATGGCCTTGTTCTCTGTTAAATAGAGTTAATTGTTTTCTGCATTATTGTCTTCATGAAAGAGTGTTAGTACTGCAATATCTGTTTGAGAGTAAGGGTCCTGTTCTCTGATTGCAGAATAATTTTTCTTTCCCATTGCATGTGTTATTTTAATGTAATCTGGGATTCTTAGATTAATCTTTAAAGATTTTCAATAGGGAAGTTACTTTCCTGTGATTTAATTCAGAACTTCAGTTCATTCAAGCAAGTGTGATTAGTATAAGTTTCTTTACTACAACACTGAGTTGCTTTTGGAATTGAGCATATATAGTGCATGGTTATCTTTGAAATAAAAGACTTCCCTGGGTTGATAATTTATGTATCACTTGATTGTTTGAATCAATTAAGCAATTTTAGTGACCAACACATACTACAGACTTTGGGATTGAATCTTGCGAATCGTGTAGTTTATCTATATGTATATGTGTTTATATATGTATCCCTATACATAGTTGGCTCTTGTTAAATTCACAATCATTCCACTAGTAAATTTAAGTATGATTGGATAATTCATCCCATCCTAAGGGGCGATCCTAGGGATGCAAATACATAAAACAGGTATATAATTTCTAGTTTATTCCATACTGGTAACCCCTGCGGTTATTCACTGTAACAACGGATCAAGCAGATAAAAAAAGCATGGTGTGTCGATATGGCAATAGTTCTCTAACATAAATAATGGAATGGAAAAACAGTTAGTATGGTTACATTTCTGGTATACTTCCACCATTCGAATTTCCATTCCCAGTTAACTACTTAGCAAAAGTCTTATACAATGACTATAGTTTACCTGTAGGAGTCTTACCCCACCTTTACTACATTCCTACAAAACTTTAGTATACAGAATATCCCATACATATTTGAAACTTTCATAACTTACTAGTCAGTAATGTGCACGACATTATGCTAATTCTACTCTTTCAATCATTTAAATCACAACAATTCTTATCTAAAGGAAATTTCGATAGAAATCATCCACCCAGTAATATATCGATGCATATTGATAGCCACTTAAAAACAAGATATATGTAAACAGAAAGGGGTAGATGAACATATCTGAACCAAAACGTTGAAAGACAAAGGGAACGACCACGTTCCTTCCAACCATAGAATAGGGAAGCCAAATCATTTGCCCAGTTCACCCCTTAACCTGGCCATGAGTCCATGAGGGCTAGCTCGGAGAATCCTCCTCGGGAATGTATTTCAGTCTCAGCAGACTCCTCTTGCCTAACACTTAATCAATAGTGTTCATAACATCAAGAAAAAAACTAGTAGTCTCTTTTTCCCCGCATACTTGGCAGTGTCCTGCCTCCTCACATATGCTATTTATCCAAACAATCTCTTTGCCTAGGTCTTTATTCCCCCCCTTGGGACTTTTCATTCCTTTATAAATCCCTGATTTTAAGGGACTATCAATGGCCAAATCTGTGGTTTTCCACTTGTAACAATCATCCCAGAGGTATTTCCAACATGTTCCCCACTCATTGAGTCATGGTCAATTGATTTTAACATGGTTGTTCCATTTGTCCTCCTGCAATAAATATAAAATATTATGTTTTCATACAAGCATCATAGTCAAATAGTTAGTAGGGTCAAATCATATCTACGCCCAACAATCATAATAATTAATTACAATTTACCAAATTCGAAATTCGAAATTTCCCTAAATGGAAAAAATTTTCCAAATTCGAATTTACCAAAAACGAATAATTTTCCTAACAATTTTCGAATTGAAAAAACTTTATTTTTTGGGATGTCACAGTACCATTCGCTCTTTCCCATAAACGAAAGGCTCGAGGGGACATTACACCCCCTCTAGGTAGACCCTTTGGTATCATTTGTATCTTACGTCTTTTGGTAGTGCTTGGTCCTCGTGAAGCAAATGGTGGAAAAAGTGCACTGGAAATGATTCTCCACATGAACGGGTAAGTAAATTGCATGCTCTATAAAAACTTGTAAATGATTTTCTGGTTCCATACATTCTTGGTGCAAAGAATTATTCTCTATGGTTCTATGTCACATTCCTTGTGTTTTTATTTTTATTTGAAGGTTGGACCCACATATTGTTGCACCTCTATATACATTGTGTTCCAGGTTCCATTATGATAAAGGGTTCACTTGTCTTCTATGTTTAATCCTCTAATTTTTATCAATCAGGTTTAATTAAAGATATAGGGTTATTGTGTTTCTTATCTGTTGAATATAAGTCCTCAAGCTCGTATCCTTATGGTTATCTTCCCTGTCAAACTCATGGATGGAATTCACTGTAAGGAGTTTCCATAACCTAAACACTTTGTGTTTTCCTTTAATCATTTGGTTTTAGGTTTGAAAAGAGGTAGTTACATCCCACAGACACTTGTTTGGAAGTTTTGTACAACAATAATCATCAACCTTGAGGCTTAGTAGGTGTAGGCCCTTGATGAAAGTCATTTCCCAAAAGAGTTATAGTGTTGTTCTTGTTATTCCAGGACTTAGTTGTAACTTATGAAGTCTATTGTGCTTATTAACATTCATTGCAGAATTGATCATTTAATTTTCATATGGTTAAATTCTTAATCAAACTCTGTTTATTTGTATAGTAGGTATAAAAACCTTGTTTCGTTTTTAAGTAGCAATCATCGTTTCTCTGTATGTATTTACTAGTTAATAGATTTATTTGTCTGAGAAAAATCATGCTATGTCACTTGTTAAAGCATTACGTCCATCTCAGCAACAACCTTCTCTTCCTAGATCGTCTGCTAAAACTAACATTTCATTTGCATGTGGTAGGGATTACTTGCATAATGTTTTCTTGAAACAGAAAAGAATTCAAAACTCTATAATAAAACAAAATGGTTTTCTTGTTTATTAATTGTTGTACCCTAGATTCGCCCTCATTTGTAATATCTTCAGTTGTATGCATGATACAATGTTTTAGAATGGATTTTGATAATATTTTTTTGCATTAATAAACCTTAACAAGCTCATTAGGTTCTTACAATAATTATGTACTCAGATCGCATCCTTGTGTCTCTGTAAATACTTCTCAATTTAACACTTTCCTTACTGTGAACATTATCCATATATACCCAGATCGCATCATGTGCACCTCTATAAATACTTATTAATTTAATGATTTCTTTACTGTGATCATTATCCTTGTCGAAATTTCATCTGTGTGTTACGGGAAAATAATCGGTAGCTCGGTTTAATTGTTAAATTCATCATAGTAAATTACTTTTTTTCTTTTGGTCCTCTATAAAAGATTTTGATAATTGTTGCTAAGTAATTCTTTTTATTATTAGTCTGTACAAAGACTACTTCGAGGATAAACTAGTATCATCTTTAGCTCGTTGTCACTACTTCTCTATTAAATTATTCTTTTTCAAGTTTCCTCTCTTTTATTGCATTTTGTACTTCTTGTTTATAACCGTTCTTTGTATTTCATATTATTAAGACATGTATAGGACTGATAAAGCAATAGAACTTTATTAAATGTTTGTTTTCTTTCCTGAATTTCACAAGTGAATAATTTATACATGGATATATTTTGATGATGGGTCCCTTTTTCTTGCGAGGGAACCCATCAGATGGTTATGAACACACTCCTCCTCTTGATTCATGCATCAACTACTTAGCAAGGGAAAACAAAGGAAATTTGATATTCACAATGGATCCAAGATAAGTTATGCCCCAATGTATTTTATTGATCTCATTCTTTAATGACTTGAACACTAGAAAAGTTATTAATGCATTCACATTATTTCTCTTGCAGGTTGAAAATAAGAGTGTGTTTGGTGAAAGAAGTGTCCTGCCACCAAAAGGTATTTGGGTTCCATGTTTTTCCTTCACCGGTTGATGGCGACGCTTGATACCTCACAACCCATAGGTCGGAAGGTCGGCATGCTCATAGGATATTTCCTTTCACACGACCCAAAGAACTCTAACTAGTTCTTCTATTCCCCTATTGGGAAATCTTCACCCACAGCAACTCTCACGTGATCTCCTTTTTCCACTCGAGAGATCGGACTTCGTAACTTTGCGAGTCTAGTGGTCAAGCATTGGTTTCACAAATCCTCGAAACCCGACAACAGTCAATGCTAACCCTTTCCTTACCCTTTCGATATTTTCCTTATCGCAAATTCGACACTCGCGATGTCGAACAACTTGTCTTTCCGAACCTTGAATCCCGATATGCCGAAATTTCGATACACTTGTGTGGTTTACCTTTCAATGGTCCTTCACTCCATCGGCATTTCAGAGTTCGCAATATCACGATTCCTAATGCTGATGTTTCAGGACTTCTCGCTACGAAACCCCGAAATGGTGTGCCACCTGTCCACTTGTCGGCTCCACTGTGGCCCCACACAAATGTTCTGTCTGTCGGGATATCATGTTTCACAATTTCGCGATTCCTGTTGCACTGTTCATGGGAATTCAACCCACGAAACCTCGATATATGATCCCACGTGTAAATCCAATGGCCCTTGTGGCTCGGATCTATGGTCCTACCCCTTCTGAGCTTTGAACCTTTAGAGAATACTCCGCCATATCTCCCTTGCACCTCCGCGAGATCTAATGGCTCACGAAGATTCACGAATTCTCCTCAGAGAATTCCAACCATACGTTCTCCCTTGATGATTCTTGTGAATGACCAAGTGTTCCTCCCTGGAACTCATCCACCTGCACGCAAACTTGAGACGCCTACCAAATTCTTCCAGTCGCACTTCCCTTGCATTGTTCTTTGACAGTTTCAAATGCCTTATCCTTCCTGAGCTTTTTCCACGACTCTGTTTCCTTTAGAAAATCCCTTGAACGCACTCCTTGCAGAAAACTTTCAAACACGTCCAAGTGTTGAAATATTTCGACTCTGTGAACTCCTGCAGCAGCAGTCTCTCAATGCTTTGCTCAGGTTCGCAACCCTGAGATTTCACTCGGTCTGCACACTCCTTTCACAGCTCCTGTGCCAACTTCACTTTGAGTAAATGATAACAAAAGTAAACCTATCTGATCTTTAGAGACGCAACCCTGAATTCTTGTTGACGCACTCCTTGTGGACACTTCAACTGCACTCCTTGCAGGAATTCTTACTCAGATAGAGAAACAATTGAAACTCATTCCATTATCCTTTTCTCTTATATTTCAAACTCAAAACATGAAATCATATACATAGCATATAATGCAAATGTATAACAGGAAGAAAACATTCATGAGCATATCATTCAGCATCAATACACAGAGAACAAACACAAAACCATGAACTTGAATCAACTCTTTCTATTAATCCAAATATTTTTACATGGGTTTTCTTAGACAACTCTTTGCTTGCTCTTGCTCCAATTCTTCAATTCCATCATGTTACAATACACAATGAGGGTGTCTATATCCCGTTTCCCTCTTGCTCTCTAAAAATGTCTTATCTACACATTCAATTCTACCTACTTGCATTAACTACTATAAATTCCTTCTACCTACTAAGGACGAGAGCAATCCTCTCAAGGTCCGTTTACATTATACAAGTGTGCCTCTTCTTAATGGATTCACTTAAGATCATGCAATATATTCAAGGTGATTTTCAAACTTTGTGTTGGCGCTTGTCTAGTTGTCCATTGTCTTCCGCGTTGGCTCGCTTGATGTTGGCAATGCTCCTGCATCATACTCCCTCGCTTGAAATTTTTCATGGGCTCCTATCCATGAGCTCACGCATG
This sequence comes from Picea engelmannii, assembly GCA_009831015.1. NCBI lineage: Eukaryota > Viridiplantae > Streptophyta > Pinopsida > Pinales > Pinaceae > Picea > Picea engelmannii. The sequence goes on along the minus strand of ML800236.1, from coordinate 68,155 downwards.
GTATGTCCATGCCTCTGTATCTCTGCTTCATTCTCCCAGCTGGCATATTCAACTGGATGGCCCTTCCACTTGACCAAATATTCAAATTACTCTTTCCGCCTAGTCTTCTTGCTTACTCTCTTGTCCAGTATGCACTCCATCTGCGGCTTATCTACAACTGGCATCTGTTTCATCCACTGGATCACTGGTTGCTCAATTCCTGCTTCCCTAGCCTTATATGGGTACAAATCCAAGATATTGAATATCGGAGAAATTCCGATCCCATCGAGTAATTCAATCTCATAAGCATTCGCCCCAAATTTCTTCAAGACCCTACATGGTTCGATTTTCTTCATCTTTAGCTTATTATATGTTCCTATCGGGAACCTTTCCTTTCTCAAATGTTCCAGAATCAAGTCACCAACCTCAAACTGAATTTTTTTTCGACGTTGATCTACTCTACGCTTTTATTCCTGGCTTGAATTCTGCAGTCGCTCCTTCACCTGGCTGTGAAGTTCTTTCATCACCTCTGCGAATTCTTCTGCACTAGCGCTCCTAGTCACAGTCTGTTTTGAATCCCTCAACTCAAAAATTCCTCTTGGGTGCATGCCATAAACAACCTGAAATGGACTCTGGCCTGTGCTCCTGTTAACTGAGTCATTATAAGCAAACTTTGCTTGTGGTAATATGTTGTCCCACTGGCTATGGTGTTTTGTCACCAAGCTTTTCAGCAAGTCTCCCAGACTTCTGTTGACCACTTCTGTCTGTCCATCCATCTGAGGATGATAATCTGAACTAAATGATAAGTTAGTTCCCAGCTTCTTCCATAAGGTCCTCCAAAAATTCCCTATGAACTTCATATATCGATCCGAAACTATGCTTCTCGGCAATCCATGAAGTCGAATGACCTCTTTGAAAAACAAGTTCGCAATGTGAGTTGCTTCACTGGTTTTCTGACATGGAATGAAGTGTGTCATCCTGGAAAATCTATCCACCACCATAAAGATTGAATCACAATCTCTTTGTGTTCTTGGAAACCCCAATACGAAATCCATGCTAATTGCATCCCACGACCTTTTTGGTATGGGAAATGGTTGATAAAACCTTGCATTCTGCTTCCTTCCCTTCAAATGCTAGCAAATTCTGCATCTGTCTACAAATTTCTTGACGTCTTCTCACATTCCTGGCCAAAAATATGACTCATTCAACTTTGCGAATGTCTTTTCATGACCAAAGTACCCTGCCAATCCTCCATTGTGTTTCTCCTTCAGCAGATTCTCCTTCATGGAGCATTTCGGAATACATAATTGATTACCTCTAAACAATAATCCTTCCTGGATCATGAATTCTATCCATTGGATTCTATCTCTGAGAATTGGATTCTCAGTTGCTTCATACGCTTTCTTAAAATATGGATCATCTGCATACATGTTCCTGAGATCATCAAAACCCAATGTTTTGACTCTGAACTCCTGCAACAACAAACACTTCCTGCTCAAATCATCAGAAACTTTTTTAGCAGTACCAGAAATATGTTTAATCACAAAAGTGAAATTATGCATATACTCAACCCATTTAACATGTTTCTGATTCAACTTCTCCTATTGAGTCACAAACTGCAATGCATGATTGTCACTATATAAGACAAACCCTTTCGGGATCAAGTAATGCCTCCATTTCTTTAATGCCTGGATGATAGCATAAAATTATTTATCATATGTGGAGTATTTCACTTTTTCTTCATTCATCTTCTCATTGAAGTATGTGATTGGCCTGTCTTCTTGACTCAAGACTGCCTCGATTGCAAATCCACTTGCATCGCATTTCACCTTAAATGTCCTCTGGAAGTCTGGCAACACCAAAACTGGTTGTTCGATAATCTTCCTTTTCAACAGGTTGAAACTTTTCTCAGCCTCTGTTGTCTAGTGAAAATATTTACGTCTTTTCTTCACTGTAACCACCATTGCTGCACTAATTTCACTGAAATTCTTGATGAATTTTTGGTAGAAACTAGCCAATCTGTGAAAACTTCTCACCTCAAAAATATTATTCGGTGATGGAAAATTCTTGATTACTTCCACCTTATCTGGATCCATCCTCAACTCATTTGCAGAAATAACAAACCCCAAGTAAATGAGATATGTCTTCATTAATGAGGATTTTTTCATGTTGATCAACAACTTCTCCTGCTGTAGTTTCTGCATCACTGTAGCCAAATGCTTAAGATGTTCTTCCACTTTTTTACTGTAAATCAGTATATCATCCAAATACACAATGACAAATTTTCCGATGAATTCCCTCATGAAGGTACTTAGCCCATTTGTTAAGCCAAATGGCATAACAATCCATTCATACAACCCTTTGTTTGTTTTGAATGTTGTTTTCCATTCATCACCTTCTCTCATGCGGATTTGATGATAACCGCTTTTCAAATCAATCTTTGAAAAATACTTGGCTCCACTCAAGCAATCCATCAGATCATCCATCCTCGGAAATGGAAATATGTACCTGATGGTTATCTTATTGATCTCCCTCGAGTCAGTACACATCCTCCAGCCTCCATCTTTCTTCGGACTGAGTACTGTTGGAACAGCACACAGACTCAAGTTTTCTCTGACCAATCCTGGACTTTCCTTTTAACCTCTTCATTCTCTTGCGGCGTCAATCTGTACGCAACTTTGTTTGGAAAACTGGCTCCTGGTATGAGATCAATGTGATGACTCACACTTCTGATCGGTGGCAACGAATGAGGTAATTCATCCACTATTATATCAGTGAACTATTCCAGCAGTTCCTGAATCTCTTCTGGTAAATCATTCACCCTTGTGCTAGTCAGAACAATCTTCGGCTTTCTAACCACAATGAACTTTGGATCCTCCTTCTTCTTGACCTCTGTAAGAAGTTCCTTCCCAATCATGAGAAGTATTGTGTTGCTTACTTCCGGCTTCACCTCTTTATCCTTGATTGGAAGCAACATGTGTGTCCTCCCATTCTTCTCTAGGGTGTATGTGTTCATTCTCCCATCATGAATCACATTCCTGTCATATTTCCATGGTCTACCCAGAAATAGATGACAAACATCCATGGGAATGACATCACACAATATCTTATCATTATATCCTCCTATATTGAATTCAACCAAGCATTGTTTAGTGACAGTTACCTGGTGTCCTTTTTGTAGCCACGAAACTCTGTACGGGCTTGGATGATCAATCGTCTCTAGCTCCGGCTTCTCTACCATCTCTGTAGAAATGAGATTGTCCATGCTACCACTGTCTACAATGACCTTGCATACCATGTCCTTGGTCTTGCAAGCAGTTCTAAAAATTTTGGTCCTTTGGACTAAACTCTCCACCTCCTTCTCGGGTGTCAAAAGGACTTTTCACATCATCAGGATTCTTCTACCTTCAACATCTTCTGCCTCAACATACTGCCTCTGTGCTTCGGCGATGTGAGCTTCTTCAATCTCCTTTTTTTCGTATGGACACTCATAAGACTTGTGCCCATTCTTTCCACATGTGAAGCATGTGATTACTCCACCTCTTCCTCTTCCTCTGCCTCTAGTACAAGGAAAAGTATTATTGTCAGCATAATCTCCTCTCTACTCAGTATTTTGTCCTCGTTGTTCATCATTTTTCCATCGCTGTGAGGTTCCACCTCTCTCAATTCAAGTCTGAGGTTTCTTCTAGTCCTCCTTGGGCTTATGATATTTATCTTGGGCAACCGATTTGCCTCTTGGATGACTTTTTCCTCAGCCTCTCTGACCTTGCTTTCGGATCAGCTTCTCTTCTGCTTTCAGAGCCATCTGAGAAGCATCTTCCACCGTTCGGATGGTTACCATGCTCATCTCATCCTGGATATCATATCTCATGCCATTCATGTATCTAGCAACTTTTTCATCATTGCTCTCCCGATGACCTGCTCTGATGTTCAGTTTGTTTAATTCCTCAGTGTATTCTTTCACTGTCATCAGCTTTTGTCTTAGGTTATGCATCCTCTTGAACAAAGTAATTTGACAGTCTCTGGGGATGAATTTCACCTTCAACTTCGTGATCATTCTGTCCCAGATCTTGATCTTCTACTTTCCCTTGCAGTGTCTATCGTCTTGTATTTCATCCCACTACAATGTTGCATGTCCCTTCAATCTAGTGACAACATGCTTTACTTTCTTGTCCTCCTTGACATCTTCATAGTCGAAGTATGTGTCTAGAGCTCTAATCCGGTCTAGACGCTCCTCTCCATCCAAGTTTCCCTCATAAACTGGAATGTCCATCTTCGCTCTTGCACCCATCCTTGCAATAGCTCTGATCAAACGCTCGTTTGATGCATCTTCAGATGCAACTTCTTCTTCACATTCAGCCTCAAATTCACTTTCAGAATCACATATATCCCCAACACTGGCTATGCGTCTTTTTGTTGTCTCCATGTCTTCAATTATAGCTCGTAGATCATGCATTTGTCTCTCCATAACTGGATCTATCATCTGCCTGCCACTTCTTCTCGGCATTTCCCTATCCTCTGGATCGGGTGATTGCATGTCCCTTCTCCTTGGCAGCATGGTGAATTCTTCTTCTTCTCTGCTACAGAAAGAAAAGAACCTTTTTGTGCTCTGATACTAGATGATGTAGTGTATCAGAGTGCTCTTTACCTCTTATGCCTCCCTCATCTGAAATATACAGACAAGAATCAGGCTCTGATACCAGATGATGGAGATTCCCGATACCTCACAACCCACAGGTTGGAAGGTCGGCGTGCTCACAGGATCTTTCCTTTCATGTGTTTCGAAGAACTCTAACTAGTTCTTCTATTCCCCTATCGGGAAATCTTCACCCACAACAACTCTCACGCGATCTCCTTTTTCCACTCGGGAGATCGGACTTCACAACTTTGCGAGTCTAGTGGTCGAGTGTTGGTTTCACGAATCCCCGAAACTCGACAATAGTCAACGCTGACCCTTTCCTTACCCTTTCGGGATTTTCCTTATCGTGAATTCAGCACTCGTGATGTCGAACAACTTATCTTTCTGAACCCCAAATCCCGATATTCCAAAATTCTGATACACTTGTGTGGTTGACCTTTCAATGTTCCTTCACTCCATCGGCATTTCGGAGTTCGCAATATCGCGATTCCTAATGCAGATGTTTCAGGAATTCTCACCATGAAATGCCAAAATGGTGTGCCAGTTGTCCACTCGCCGACTTCATTGTGGCCCCACACAAATCTTCTATCTGTCGGGATATCGCGTTTCATAATTTCGTGATTCCTGTTGCACCGTTCACGGGACTTCAACCCACGAAACCCCGATATACGATCCCACGTGTAAATCCAACGGCCCTTGTGGCTCGAATCTACGGTCCTACCCCTCCTGAGCTTTGAACCTTTAGAGAATACTCTATCGTATCTCCCTTGCACCTCCGCGAGATCTAACGGCTCATGGAGATTCGCAAATTCTCCTCAGATAATTCCAACCATCTATTCTTCCTTGATGATTCCTGTGAATGACCAAGTGTTCTTCCTCGACACTTGTCCACCTGCATGCAAACTTGTGACGCCTTCCAAATTCTTCCAGTCGCACTTCCCTTGCGCTGTTGTTCGACAGTTTCAAAGGCCTTATCCTTCCTGAGATTTTTCCATGAATCTGCGTCCTTTAGAAAATCCCTTACACACACTCCTTGTGGCAAACTTTCAAACACGTCCAAGTGTTGAAATCTTTCGACTCTACGCACTCCTGCAGCAGCAGTCTCTCAATGCTTTGCTTAGGTTCGCAACCCTGAGATTTCACTCGGCCTGCGCACTCCTTGCACAGCTCCTGTGCCAACTGCACTTTGAGGAAATGAGAACAAAAGTAAACTTATCTGATGTAATGACCCTTTAATTATTAATATGAATAATTTCATAAATAATCCTAAAAATTAGCTAAACTATAATTAATTATTTTATAACCTTAATTAATTATATGTTATTAATTAATTATTTTTTACTATGATTAGCTTAAGTATGATTAACTCTTTAATTAAAGGTTAATGATTAATTTGATTATTAATTAATTGATTGATTAATTAAGTATTAAACAAAGGGGGAAAAATAAAGTATAATGTTAAATGGGGTTATGTATCCCATAGGGGGATAACGTAACCAATACGTAAAAGGGAAACATTTAAATAAAGGATAAGACAATTAATAAGTAATAAATGAATGGATAAGGCATTAATAAAGGGATAAGGTATTTGGTGGGGGAAGTGAAGGTGCGAGGGCGGTGAAGGAGGAATAAGGGAAGTGGAGAAGGAGGATGGAGGGGAGGGATTCATTCATTCATTTTTATGAGGGGGAAGAGAGGATTTCGGGGGAAAAGCTTTGGAGTATTGGAGAGTGGATTTTACAGTGGGATTTACAATGCACCGGGGGGGCTGAGGAGGTTTTGGGCTCGGAGGGCTAGGACATCAATTGATGTCCTAGGGCTAGGCGTACTAGTCGGTAGGGTGGCTGGTTTTGGGGTGTCCTAAGGAGCAACATCAGGTTCACGAGAAGGGAGCAAGCTACTGCGGATAGCATCAGAGTGAGGTATTTAAACTCAAATTTATGGATTGTTTACTTAAATTTAGTACTTATTGCCAAATTTTATTTACGTAAGTATGGAGATAGCTTTGAAAATTATGAAAATTATACTTCTTAAAAAGCTGAT
>ML800236.1:12582-56093 GCA_009831015.1 Picea engelmannii | reverse complement strand
GATAAGGCATTAATAAAGGGATAAGGTATTTGGTGGGGGAAGTGAAGGTGCGAGGGCGGTGAAGGAGGAATAAGGGAAGTGGAGAAGGAGGATGGAGGGGAGGGATTCATTCATTCATTTTTATGAGGGGGAAGAGAGGATTTTGGGGGAAAATCTTTGGAGTATTGGAGAGTGTATTTTACAGTGGGATTTATAGTGCACCGGGGGGGCTGAGGAGGTTTTGGGCTCGGAGGGCTAGGACATCCATTGATGTCCTAGGGCTAGGCATACTAGTCGGTAGGGTGGCTGGTTTTGGGGTGTCCTAAGGAGCAGCATCAGGTTCACGAGAAGGGAGCAAGCTGTTGCGGATAGCATCAGAGTGAGGTATTTAAACTCAAATTTATGGATTGTTTACTTAAATTTAGTACTTATTGCCAAATTTTATTTGCGTAAGTATGGAGATAGCTTTGAAAATTATGAAAATTATACTTCTTAAAAAGATGATAGGAATTACAAAATTTGGTAGAAATTTAAATGTTAACACAAATCTGGTCTTTACATCTGAGCTTTAGAGACGCAACCCTGAATTCTTGTCGACACACTCCTTGCGGACACTTCAACTGCACTCCTTGTAGGAATTCTTACTCAGATAGAGAAACAATTGAAACTCATACCATTATCCTTTCCTCTCAGATTTAAAACTCAAAACATGAAATCATATACACAGCATATAAAGAAAATGTATAACAGAAAGAAAACATTCATGAGCATATCATTCATCATCAATACACAGAGAACAAACACAAAACCATGAACTTGAATCAACTCTTTTTATTAATCCAAATATCTATACATGGGTGTTCTTACACAGCTCTCTGCTTGCTCTTGCTCCAATGATTCAATTCCATCATGTTACAATACACAATGAGGGTGTCTATATCTTGTTTCCCTCTTGCGCTCTAAAACTGTCTAATCTTCACATTCAGTTCTACCTACTTTCATTAACTACTATAAATGCTTTCTAACTACTAAGGACGAGAGCAATCCGCTCAAGGTCCGTTTACATTATAGAAGTGCACCTCTTCTTAATGGCTACATTTAAGATCGTGCAATAACTTCAAGGTGATTTTCAAAATTTGTGCTGGCACTTGTCCAGTTGTCCGTTGTCTTTCGCGTTGGCTCGCTTGATGTTGGCGATGCTCCTACATCACGGGTCCATCCGTCCATTCACTTTAGTTACAGACAATTTTATGTAGACTCTTTAAAGCTCTGTTTAAACTAGTTATGGAGTTCTTGGGTCTATGTAAACCCCATCTGTACTATTTGTTCAGCGACCTATTGACTATAATAAATGTATTTTGTCAAACATTATGAGATATAAGATATCAAATATATTTTTGTGTTAACAGATAAAGAGAATGCATTTGAGACTTTTATTGTTTTCCACCTATAATCAACATAATAGTAGGAATTTCATTACAGTCTATTTAAATACTTGTTTCATTCTGAAGTATGTTGATTTTGTACAGTAAATAAACAACTATCAAAGAAATAAGTCTATCATGGCCAATAGGCACATCTACATAGTTATATATATATATATATATATATATATATATATATATATATATATATATATATATATATATATATATACACTAAACTATAACACTTCAGAATGCGTCACTGCATATACTCTTACACAGTGGCAAGCCATGAATCTAACATGGCTACACAGTCCACTTAAATAGATTTTGATATATATATGGAATATAAAACACAACATTAACCATATAAAGTAAACAATATAACATCAACCATAAAAGTACATAGCTAAGATACATATCTGAATATTGATGGTGGGAAACAAATGGAACAACCACATTCCACCCAACCCTAGAAACACAACATGCATGATAACTTGTCCTGATCACCCCCTAGCCTGACCATGACTCCATAAGGGAAAAATGAGTCACACTCGTTAGTCATTTTCACCTTCAACAGTTCAGAAAATGTTTTTCCTCACAGCGTATGTGTTCATAACAACAAGACAGTTCTCATTCCCAACATACTAAGCAGCGTCCTGCTTCCACATATGTTGTTTTTACCTTGTGCCTAGGTCTTTCCATTCCTTTCCCTTCTTGGTGAAATTAGCAACTTTACAAATCCATGATTTTCAAGGGCTTCCAGTTACATAACTCAACTCCTGACACTTGTAAAAGTCATCTCTGATTTAACTCAAACTTGTTCCCCACTCATGGAGTCATAGTCAACTATTTTTAACCTGGTTGTTCCATTTGTCTCCCATCATTTAATTTATTAAAAAGTTTGTCTCATGCATGTGTTCATCAAAAGAGGATAGTTGGCCATGTCAAACCTTTTCCCAACATTCATAAAAATAATAATTACATATTCCAAAATTCTAAATTCGTATTTTCCATAAATGGAAATTTATTTCTAAATTCGAATTTGCATAAATGGAAATTTATTTCTAAATTCAACTTGGAATTTATTTTCTAACAATTGAGGAAATCACAAAATGATTGAAAAAAAAATGTTATAATTTTATAAAAAAATATCATTTTCTTTCATATTTTTATACATTTTAAGTAAAAAATGACAACATTTAATAAATTTTTCCAATGTATAGTGATTCACATACAAATAAAACGAAAAAAAAAAAAACAATAAAACGATTCATCACAAAACAATAATAGATACATCTTTATTCTTATTTTAAAATCTAAAAGTCAAAAAATTACAGTTATAGGTAATCAAAGACATATTAAAACTAATAAACAATATCATATATCCCAAATTTATCATTCTCAGCAAAAACATTATCATCTTCTTCGACGTCATTTTTTGCTTCCATTGTGTCATTTTGTTCTTCCATTGACTCTTTGATATCTGCATATTCTCCAAAGTGATCCTTTCCAATCTTTCCTCCTAATGGTACTTGAGGTTCCTTTGACGATTTTCCACCTTTTATTCACTAAAAAATCCTTTCCTCAAACCAATTTCTTGCATTTCATTTGGAAGAGTTGGAATAGAATTAATTCTTTGTTGAATAAAACTACACTGCATTGGGTCACTTTCAACGGCTATGCAATTCCTTCATTTTTGTAGGAAACACACTAATTTTGTACCTAATCACCAAATACAAAATAAATAATGATGTTAGATACTGTAAAAAGACATAAATTAAAAATAATATAAGATTGAAGTACGATTTCATAAATATTAGATCATAACTCTTACCTGAACTAGAGAAAAAATCCAAAACCCAATCTCCTTCATTTGAAAATGTATCTATAAGATAATTAATTAATTCTTGTGATTTTTTATAAATGTTAACCATCTCTCCTTTCGAATCGTTTTCCTCATATGTTATCTTTCTAATCACAACATTGTATACCAGTATACTACTAGGAATCTCTCCATCCTTTACATTGACAAGAATAGAATTATAAGAATCATCTTTTGTCCATGTTTCAAGATGTATACTCTCAAAATCACATTTAAATGATTCTCTATTGCAGCTATGAATATTAGTCTTGTTCATATGACATAGATAAGTGCAAATTCCATTAACTTGTGAATTAATAAAACTGTTTTCTAATCTTAATTGTTAAACATACACTTTCAATATCTTACCAAATAATTGAATCCTTGTCTTTTTTTTCCCCTTGAAGCTTGATTGTACTAATCCTTGTTTTGTGTCTGAATGAAATACTAGAAATATCCAAAATGGTGATGTTGTAGCTTCTGTAAATCCCATAACCTCTTTATTGAAATCTTGGTAAGTATAAGGCTCAGTATCATATCCAATGTTTTGGATATTATAACCATGAGGGATATCCACAATAACTAGGGAGTATTCCTTTTTAGGAACAATATTTGCAAGTTGTTCACAATCACCTAATATCACTTTATATTGAGCAGTGTTGAACCCATTCCAAATGTAGTGATCAAGGGTGTCATCAAGTTGAACATTTTGAACACGTCTCCTTCTTCCTCTTTAAAACTTGGCTTTTTGAATAAAACTTTTGAAAGTTTCAGGTACTCCATCTGCATTATTCTTTGGCATCTTTAATGAAACAAAAAAATGTATAGTTATATATATATATATATATAACATCATCCCAACTTTTTTCATTCAACATATTGACCATTTCCTCTTGTATTCTCATATACACCTTGTGACTAAATAAAAATATAAATAAATCTATAATGATATATATAACAAAATACTTAGAACATTGATATGTTAAACTAAAAATAATAATTTTATAGTCCTAGCATAAATAAAAATAACTTAACAAACTTACTTTTTAAATTCATCACGCATTTCTTCCATTGACAGTTCTCTCGACCTAAAACGTGATAATATAGTTATGATACGTTTATCATCCTTCACTCCTTTTATTGATCTCCAAGGTGTTATATTCATATCATATGGAAGATGTTTAATGCCAGGACCTATCGTACTTGAGCCACATATCAATGGCTTAGCCTTCTTATCTCTCTAATTCTTTATACTAATATTTTCTCATAGGGTGAAGATCTCATCTATCAAATCCCATACATGTCCAATTATAAATCCCAATTGAAAATATCTATCCAAAACTCTAAATATATAACTTCCTTTACGATTTTTTTCTTTTGTATTTTCATCATCAATTGGGAATCCTATTTCCATACAACATTTCTTCCAAAACTTGACATCAACATTTGATCTCTCCCCAAAACATATTTTAGAAAATTCATTATGGATAAATATCACCCTTTGAATGAAATTCATATACATTATGTACTCATTTTTTGTGTTATGATCCTCTGCTAGTAAATTTTCTTCTGAATCTGTTAAACCAACATAAATTATGCATTTGACTGTCTCAAAAAGAGGATTATTGGGTTATTATTGCATCAATTATATTCTAGCCTCTGCAGAATGATTTCCTCCTATCACATTATATTTGTAGTCAAAACATTTTGATCTATAAAATTATTCCCTCATAGGAACTTCCATTGGGTCAACAAGAACTACGCAGTCAACGACATGTGCATATGGATTATACCTAATCAATATTTCAAATTGTGAATATGCAAGTGATGCAGTTTTCTAATTTTATATTTTTCTTTCCCTTATGTGGGATTATAAATTTGTTTCACATTAAAATGAAATGTGTGGCTATCATCAACTAAGTTCATCGTCCTCATTCTATTTCGAATGGAATTTTGTGTTTTTTTCATAATACCATCCTCTAGATAAACACTTGGTGTTATTATTTCTCTACTAACTTTACGACTTTCACTATAATACTATGAGCTAACGATGGTTTCTTGAACATTATCAACAGTTGTTTTCTTCCTCTTGTGATTTAAATGTGTTTCATCTAAAACAACGATTTTTTCATAATCAATAGGAATAGACTCATTATCATTCATCGCTCTTTTGCATTTATCTTGTTTATTCTTTTTGCGAGAAGGAGTGATAACCTCATTGGGACCAATCTCAAAAACATATTCATTTGGAGTTTCCTCATTTTCAAATGTAACCCTTTTAGGATTTCAAGAATGAGGATTTTTCTTTCTTCTTTCATGTTCTTCTCTATCTACTCTTACAAGTTCAACCTCCATTACTTTTTGTTTATTTTTCCTTCCTTCTTCTTCCTTTTCAATATGAAAAGTGTTGATGACATCCATGATATTATTATCTGTAGAGTAAATCCCCACTAACATATGTGAAAATCCTTCAACAAAATCTTGTAAAAATAAAATATAACATTTTCATGTTAAATAAAATTAAAAAATTACCATGGTACTAAAAATAATAAATGACACAAAAATAAAAATTAAAAACTTACATTTCCTTTCTCAATGTCATCAACGATGTATGCACATAATTTTGAAAAACATTCATTCTTGTTATAATTTCTCAAGTTGAAACAATATCTAAACTTTATATAAATTATGCCTTGTTTGACAAGTGCATAAACAATATTTGTGGCTAGCACCAAACATATATATCGTAAGAAGACAAATGCCTGGTAATTTCCTTCCACATGTTCTAATTCGGCACAGTACAAATGTATGATATCCATTGTTTCCTTGTTTGTCTTTAACAAACCAAGAATGTTCCATTTTGTTTTCACCTTCCATAGATTTCCACTGTCGAAAATTATTCATTTCCCTTGATAACTCAAGTGTTATGCTATCATTTTGTTTCGTAAAATTCATGGAAGTTCCAATTGCAATTTTGGATGCCAATATTGTAGGTCTTGATCCAGATATATTCATAGATAATCTCTTTCCTTCCCTTTTCCTATAAGATAAAAAAATAAAATTAGGTCTTTTACATTATAATAAATAAATAAAAAACATTGAATATAAGAACTAATTTAAAAAAAAATTGATCCATATTTAAAACAATTTGACACATGAATTTATTAGGCTTATGTCAGGACCATTCCTTCGCCATAGGGGGTTGGGGTAATTCCCTACATCTCCCTATCCTTGCCATCCCAGTGGCGATGTTGTGGGTGTGCCCATGGCTTGGTCACGGACCTATCCCCCCGTGGCCAAGTCACGATCCTAGGACTGTGACTTGGCCACAAGAGACCAGCCTCGTGGTGAAGCCGTAGGCATGCCCATGGCTTGGTCATGGGCTAGGACAGTGCCTTAGCCACAGTCGATGGCCAAGCCCCGAACATTTCCCAGTAACCACCATGGGCCAAAACTATAAAAAAATTAGTAAAAAACAATAAAAAAGCTATTTTTTTTTACAAAACTATACCTAAATTTTGACTTTGTTTTTTTTTTTTCAAAAAATATTAAGGATTTTGTTAACTTTTTTTGAAAAAAGTATCAATTTTTAAAAAAAGTTGGGAATTTTTAGAAAAAATTAGAAAACATATAAAAATATTTAAGGTTTTTTAATTTTCACATGAAAAATTATTTTGTGATTCAAATATGATCTTATAATTGTTGTTTTGGTAAATGGTTAGAATTTAAAAAATAGATAACCTCTAAAATGTTAGATTCTCCTATGATGTCTTCTCTATGTTTCTCCCTTGTAGCTTGCTCCAAATCCTTTAACAAATACTACCCAAGATATCACATAATGTAAAAATATAAAACAAGACAGTATATATATAACACAGATGATATAAATTATTGTTAGTATAACAAATGTGGGATAAATACAAATTAGGTATATTGTCTACATATATACCTAAAATTATATGGATCATCTCTATGTTTAATGAATTTGTGATAAATAAATAAACATGAGAAATATTGTATTTAACATGTAAATAATGAAATAAATGAGTAAAAGTTGTTTTTTATTTTTAAGGGAAAATAATAAAGGGAAATAATTGGGGGGGAATTTTGGAGGGAAAATTTTGAGGGGGAAAGTTTGGAGGGAATATTTTGGGGTGAAAGTTTGGGGAATATTTTGGGGGGATGGGATTTTTTGTGGGGGGGATTTTGGAGGGAAATATGTTTTTTGGGGGGGGATTTAGAGGGAAAATATCATTATGAAAGTTAAAATAATGTCATTGGGAGGGTGAGAATTTGTATCATTCTATGTTCTTAGAGAGAAGGGATGGATTCGTTAGATAAAGAAGATTTTATTAATGAGACATCACAAATTGTTCGCATACCTCTTCTATTGGGACTAGGAAATGCGATAGGAATGCTTCTAATGCAAATGAGGTGTCATATTTTTCAGATAGTCAGAAGTTTGATCATAATGCAAGAAATTTTGTTTAATCTGTTCCTCATTTGAAGGCATCGATGATGAAGAGAAAGAATATGAATGCGATAAATATATTCAACAGTTTAATAGTAATGAAAATAATCAAAATGTAGGTCAAAGTGGAGACTATGATCAACGTTTAAATGATTGGAATGATTTTTTTTCTCCAAGTGAGGATTTTCAAGGTACCGATGAATATTTACAAGGCACCAATGAATATGATGGATAATTTCCCTCAAGTGGAAATTTTAAAAGCGATGAAGATGATTATGACAATGGTGGACACTCTTTCCCGAGTGGGGAATTTAAAGACAACAATGTTGGTGATGATGAAGTTCCTCAAAGTGAGGATTTTAAAGGTACTGATGAAGATTTTCCTCCAAGTGAGGATCTCCAAGGAATGAATGAGGTGTTAAGGTTTAAGTTATTATTAGGTTTCTTTTCAATTTAATATATAACCATAGCATAGATAGGGTCACTAAGAGAAACACAATCACAAGATACACAACATTTATCCTAGGAAACCCTCATGGGGAAGAAAACCCAGCAAAAAATTCCTTAATATAGATATCCAATACAATTCCAAGAAAATAAACCAAACACTAGAGAATATCCTTTACTAATAAATGTGCCTCTCTCTCTTCCTTATTATTCAATTGTAGCTACCAAACTTGCACTCTCGATGTTCGAATGAGTGAGTGAACAAATGAGGCACTGGCTTCCTTTATTTATACAAACTTGCAAGTGCTGAAAAGGTGTCTCTTCGTTGGGTAGGGCTGAATTGTCTTCTAAGTGGTTCAAACCACTTTAAATTTCCTAGGGGGGGGAATTCTAAATTTGCATAATACAGTTAGGGTTTGACCAATCTGCAAAAGAGGATTTGGTAAATTACAATTCTCGACATGATCAATCCACAAAAGCAGATTGATCTAATGAATAATAAATAAATAATAAGTAGAATACTCTTTGCAGTTGAAATATTTCCACACTCCCTCTTAACGAGAAGGGTATTCTACAACATCATCAGGAGAGAGAGTGAGGGCAGCAACATCAACAACATTTGGAACATTGGATGGCATGTCTATAAATCATTGAAAGTGTTTCTCATCATCAATGTCATCATTCATAATAAGGAGCTGGAATGGCATCATCATCATCTGCATCAACATAGATTAGTATAACACTAATACATCATCATCAATAATAGCACAAGGATGAAACAACATCAACAACAACAATATCACATCACAAAAGTTGGAGGATCATCAACAACAATAGCATCACAACATGAAGGATGGAGCATCATAAAAAACAACAGCATCACAACACAAAGGATGGAGCATCATCAAAATCAACACTAGGCTGGAAATCTTCGACATGAAGATGGAATCTCATCAACATTAGCACAAGGCTGGAAATCTTCAGCACAAGACTGGCATCACCAAAACATCAACACAGATATGGAAATCTTCCGTACGAGGCTAGAATCACAAAAACATCAGCATGAAGCTGGAAATATTCATCACAAGGATGGAATCACAACAACATCATCACAAAGATGGAAATCTTCGGCACTAGGTTGGCATAACAAAAACATCAGAATGAAGATGGAAATATTCAACACTAGGTTGGCATCAGAACAACATCAGCATGAAGCTAGAAATATTCAGCACTAAGCTGGCATCACAACAACATCAACATGAAGTTGGGAATCTTCAACACTAGGCTAGCATCAACACTACTCCCCCTTTCGAGGGAGGTCCTTTCAAAATACCCCAATATTATCTCGAAAGTGCTCAAACTTTACATGAGATAGAGGCTTGGTCAACACATCAACAACCTGTTCATCCATGCTAACATACTAGAGCTTTATGGATTCTCTCTTCACCATATCACGGATGTAATGATATCAGATCTCTATGTATTTTGACTTGTCATGGAACACGTGGTTCTCTATCATCTTTATGAAACTCTGGTCATCACATAGAATCATGGTTTCTTCCATCTCCAAATCGAATAGACCTGCCAACAACTTCCGAAGCCATATGGCTTCACAACTGGGGAAACATGCAGCAATGTATTATGTTTTTTCCGTGCTGAAAGAAATGCTTGATTGCTTCCTACTCTGCCATGATATCATGGCTGACCCCAAACTGAAACAACATCCTGAAGTGATATCTCTATCAGAGACACTTCCATCCCCATATGAATCTGTATAACCACTCAGTCTCAAGAAATGATCTCCATTATATTTTATAACACAATATAATGTACCCTTAAGGTACCTCATCACATGTTTTGTGGCAACCAGGTGAACATGTTTGGTATCTACCAGAAATCAACTCAAGGTGTTCACAGCAAAACATATATCTGGCCTAGTGTTTGTTAGATACATCAACGATCCAATGATTTTTATGTACAATGTAGCATCAATCAATTATGACGAAGTGTCAACCATGAGCTTCAAATTTGTTTCCATGGTTTTATTCATGGATTTGCACTACAACATATCAAATCTCTTCAGTATTTCAACTACATACTTCCCTTGGTTAAGGGAGATCTTCTCTGGGATCTTCCAGACCTCAAGACCTAAGAAATAGTGCATTAGGCCAAGGTCTTTCATCTCAAATTCTGCAGCGAGCTTCTTCTTACATTAGTGATGAGATTTTCTTCTCCACTTAAGAATAAGTCATCCACATATAGTAGCAATATAACAGGCTCATCTTTCATAAACTTAAAGTAAACATTAGAATCATCTTTACTCTTGGTAAAGCCCAAACTTGTTAGGAAACTGTCAATCCTTCCATACCAAGCTCTAGGAGCTTGCTTCAATCCATATAGAGCCTTCTTCAACTTTCATACATGAGTCTTCTTGTCTTCAAATTCAAACCCTTGATATTGTTCTATATACACTTGTTCTTCAATGACACCATTCAAGAAAGTTGTTTTCACATCCATCTAGTGTAACTTCCACTTCATCTTAGCTACAAGAGCTATGATGGTTCTTATTGAATTGTATCTGGATACAGGAGAAAACGTCTCTTCATAGTCAATATCTTTCGTTTGAGAAAATCCATGAGAAACAAACCTTGCTTTATATTTCTCAATACTTCCATCAGCAGCGTGTTTTATTTTGAAAATCCATTTGGAAGATACCACATCCTTTCTCTTTGGTTTGGGAACTATTCCCCATACATAATTATTTATAATGGATTGGTATTATTCTATCATGGCATATACCCATTCTTTATTCTGAATAGATTCTTCAAATAAAGTAGGCTCCTTCTCTAACATATCACACATCAAAGCCATATAACTGGAGAATGGCTTGGGTTTCTTCACTTGTCTCATGGTTCCTTCAGGGGCACCATACTTCTCTCCACATTGAATAAGTTATCTTGCCTAGGATGGATTTCTCTTGTGAGAGATCATCATCTGGGGAGGTTCTTGAAATTTGATTATGTCATGATCTTCTAGAATCATCTCATCAAGGGAAGCTATGACTTCCCTTATTGGTTCTGCAACTCTGGGAGCCACACGTTCTTCTTCATATACTTCTTCAAGATGACATCTTATTGATTTATTGAGTGTTGCATATTCATCAAATATTACATCCCTACTAATCTCAATATGATGGTAACCTGATATGTAAACTATGAAGGCCTTGGATACCTCACTGTATCCAAAAAATATTCCCTTCTTTCTTGAAGGGTCCATCTTGGTTCTCTTCTCTTTCGGGATGTGTACAAATATTGGGAAGCAAAATATTTTGAGATGGCTTACTTCTGGATTATTTCTAGAGAACATCTATTCAGGGGTCTTGAACCCCAAGTGCACTATGGGACAATTTGTTTTGTACATATTTTTTGTTTTTGTTGTTTCTTCTTCCCATAAGTGTATTGGAAGATCTTGATCATGATTTGGAGTCTTCACTGCTTCCATTATGGTTATGTTCTTTCTTTCTACTACACCATTTTGTTGAGGATTGTAGGGAGTGGTGAGCTCCCTCTTGATCCAGGAATCTTTGCAAAAGTTTGAAAAATATTTTGAGGTGTATTCTCCTCCATTATCTGAGCTAAGTATCTTGATATTTCTTTCAGAAAGATTCTCTATCAAGGCTTTGAATTCCTTGAATTTACTTAACACTTCATCTTTTGATTTAAAAAAGTAAACACAGGTTTTGCAAGAATAGTCATCAATAAAAGACACATAGTATACATACCATTGATGGAGGTTGATGACATTGGGCGACATGCATTAGAGTAAATGAGCTCTAGGAATCCTTTTTCTTTAATGTCTCTCTTCGGGAAAGGGTTCTTGATGTTCTTTCCTTGTGCACATTCGTTGCACACACTTTGATGGTCAACCTTGAATTATGGTAGACCTTTGACTACCTTGCTTACATGTGGTAATGCTTTGTAGTTAATATGAGCTAGTCTTCTATGCCAAAGTTCCAATGGATTGTCAATGGAATGGGTCAAGGATGCTTCTGAGTGACCATTAATATTATACAAGACCTTCTTCTTTTCCAATAACAATTTCTTCTTCCATGGTTTTTCCTTTGGGCCACATAATAACTTATCCATCTATGAAGGAAAATATGAATCATTTATTCTCTAAAGATGAAATAGAAAGTAATTTCTTTGTCAAACCTGGTACATATAGTACATCCTTCATATTCATCGGGGTCCCTGAATCAAGTTTGTAATTTGATTCTCCTACTCCTTTGATAGGGTGTTGATAATAATATCCAAGTGTAACTTTTTGGGGAAACTTCTTTTCTACAAGGCAAGAGACAATGTTTCTTTGACCTGTCATGTTCTTGGAAGAACCATTGTCTATGAGCCAAGTGCCCTCACCAGGTGACATTGACCCTCAGAGGGAATAGATTAAGACATAGTCTTCAATCTGTTATTTTATCATCTTTGTGGGTGGCTCTTCATCTTCAACTATGTGGGCATGGTGCCTCTTGTTTCTCTTCTTGTATTCTTCTCTTATAGCTGGAAAATTCTTAGCAATATGTCCCATCTTGTCACAATGGTAACATTGGTAGGATGAAAAATCTTTTTCTCTTCTTTGACCTTTCTGAAACTTATGGAATCTCCTTGGAGGGTGATATTATTTATGTATGAATTTGTTTTGGGGGTGAGACTCCTTATGAATTTCTTTCTGGAAGTAAGACCTATTTCTTCCTCCTTTATTATGAATATATATGTCTTGATCTTCATCTCTTGATAGCAATGCTTCTCGGTTAGCTACTCTTGCTTCTTCTTGAACACATTATTCCCAAAGAATGTCAAAGTGTAGTTTCTCCTTTCTAGCACAAATGGTTTGGATGAATGCATCCCAATGTATTGTGAGAACATTAAGGGTTGTCATTATAAGTTCATATTCATCTATAATATCTTCAATTTCTTATATCCTTTCTTTGAATTGTGATATTCTGGAGAAATATTCCAGAATTGTTTCTCCCTTCTTCATCCTTGTACTTTTGAGTTGAGTTCTTAGATTCATCTTCTGATTGATGTTCCTTCCTTCATATAACATGTTTAGGGCATCAAAAATTTATTTTGGAGTCTTCTTTGAAGCCACTTGAGGAATTAAGTGATCTTTAATAGAAACTACAATGATTCTTTTGGCCCTAACGGTTTCCTTTTAGTGTTTTTGTTTAGCTGCAACATCGGCAGGTTCTCATACATCCTCCTTAATGAATCTTGCTAGATAATTCTCTTCAAGAATGAGTGAAATCATATGCTTTTAGGCATGGAATTTTTCCACACCTTCTAGGTTGTTAACAAGCTTAGTGCTTGCAGACATCTTTACCTGGAGCTAGGAAAATGACCAAAAATTGAAAATGATCAGAATTTAATTTTGAACTTACCAGGAGGTGCGCCTAGCTAAGGAGAGTAGCCTCGTATAGTTAGATTTCAAAAAATATAAAATTTTCCCCTTCAAACTTGACCAACAGAATTCAATACTGGTACTTCTAGTTTTCTTGTTTTCTAGTACTAGTGAAAGCTAGGGTTTCACTTTCTAGGAGTTATATCCACTGAAAAGGTGCGCTGAAGGTGCCAATGAGTTCCCTAGGCTAGGGCACACTTTTCTATATGAATTTTGGGCTGAAATTCCTCTTCAATAAAAAAACCCTAATTTTATTGTACGACAGCAGTGACATTTTTCTTTATCCAGTGAAAGATTCTCTCTTCATCTTAGCTTTGATACCATGTTAAGGTTTAAGTTATTATTAGGTTTCTTTTCAATTTACTAGATAACCATAACATAGATAGGATAACTGAGAGAAACACAATCACAAGATACACAACATTTATACTCGGAAACCCTCATGGGGAAGAAAACCCAGCAAAAACTTCCTCAATATAGATAGCCAATACAATGCCAAGACAATAAACCAAACACTAGAGAATATCATTTACTGAGAAATGCACCTCTCTCTCTTCCTTCTTCTCCAACTGCAACTACCAAATTTGTGCTCTGGATGATTGAATGAGTGAGTGAACAAATGAGGTGTTGGCTTCCTTTATTTATACAAATTGGCAGGTTTCGAAAAGGTGTCTCTTCGCTGGGCAGGGACGAATTGTCTTCTGAGTGGTTTAAACCACTTTAAATTTCCTGGGGGTCGACTTCTTAATTTTCATAATACAATTAGGGTATGACCAATTCGAAAAATGGGAATAGGTCAGTTACAATGCTCGACATTATCAATCCAAAAAAAGGGATTGATCTAATGAATAATGAATCAATAATAAATAGAATACTCTTTGCAGTTACAAGATTTCAACATAAGGATGATGAAGAATTCCCCCCAAGTGACGATTTTAAAAGTAATGATGACTATTATGGAAATGCTGGACATTTTTTCCCAGATGAGGAATTTAAAGGAAGAAATGTTGGTGATGATGATTTTCCTCCAAGTGAGGATTTTCAAGGTACCGATGAGAATAATGAATATTTTCCTCCAAATGAGGATTCTCAGTCTAGTAATGAGGATGATGAAGAATATCTCTCAAGTGGGGATTTTCAAAGTAGTGAAGATGATTACTCCATTGGTGGACACTCTTTCCCAAGTGATAAATTAAAAGGAAACAATGTTGATGATGTTGATTTTCCTCCAAGTCAGGATTTTCAAGATATTGATGAAGATTTTCAAGGCACTAAGTAGGATGGTGAGAATTTTAACTCAAGTGGGGATTTTGAAAGAAATGAATATGGTCATTTCAATCGTGGACACAATGTTGATGATGATTTTCCTCCAAATTATTATGTTCATGATGATGTTCTCGATCATTCAGTAGCAACAAATCAAGGTGATCGACATTCTCTAGTTAAGTCTCCTAACAATGTTTTTCTTGATATTCCTTCTGGTGATAAGGAAAATCCTTCTAGTGAGGATGATGAAATGGTGGAGACATTGCAAAGAAAAATTGTGTATAGGACCAAGAAAATACCTTTTTATATCAATCCAAATCATTCTAGTTCTACAAGGTCTAGGAAAGAATTTCTCACTAAATCAATTTCCATAAGTGAATTGATTCCAAGTGAATGTGGTCAAAAGAATTGTTTGAAAAGCATGGACTACATGTATGCCTTGAATAAAAGGAATAAATATTTTTCAATGAATAAGAGCATGAAAAAATCATATTTGATGGGGTTCATGATATCCACCAATATAGGATATGATTATCGCATTGGGAATATTTTACTTTGCAGAAAGTCTTTCAAAAAAAAAATACTCAATTGGTAATCTTCATCTATCAAGAATCCAGACAAGGTTGGAAAAAGATCCTTCATTTTATTCAAAGGTAGATCATGGATGAGAGAGTGGGCCATTAACAAACACTACATTTTCATGGATGTGTGATTTTTTTTCCAAACATGGAGAGTGTATGCTAGGTAGAGACATAATACATATTCCAGATAATTTCTCAAGGACGTAAATCGACAACTTGTACAAAGGATATGTTGAAGGTGTTGAAGGAAATAGTAATTTTGTTACATGTGGATATTTTAGAAGAATATGGAAGAAACGATTCAACAATTTATGTATTCCTAAGAATTCAAGGATGGAGATTTGCAGTAAATGTGCTACTCTTAAATTAAGAAGAGATAAATATGAAGGGGAAGAAAGATGTATGCATTTACTATTTTTTTTTTTTTTTAAATTGAATAGTTATCAACTCTGAAAACATATGATAAATATTTTCATTTTATTTCATGTGCATATTCCATAGTCAAAGCACTTCAAGAACATCGGAATCAACAATCAAGTGAAAGGAAAAAGTTTTAAAAACATCGGAAGAAGTGTTATGATGCTCCAAACAAATATTTAGGTCTCATAATTGATGGCAAGGACCAGAAGAAAACACTTCTACCACATTTTGTCCGTACACCCAAACATTTACAAGAAGATAATTTCATTCAGTTTCACTTGGTTGGTTTTATGGTTTTCAATGGAAAAATGTGTCCAAGGGTTTACTTCACAGCTCCAAATATTCATAATGATGCAAATCTGACCATCACCATAATTCATCATGTAATCTTCCTCAAGTTCTCTATCTACAGTTGGACAACACTAGTCATGAAAATAAAAATCAAATTGTGTTTGGATATCTAACCATGCTTGTTGAAATGGGAATATTTCAAAAGGTAAAATTTGGTTTCCTTCTTGTTGTACACTCTTATGATCATATTTATCAAATGTTCATTCATTTTTTAGTAACATTGAAGAGGAAAATTGTTGGAAGCCTACCATAATTGATTGAATGTATTAAGAAAGCATATATTTTAGGGCCTAATTTTCATATATTATAAAAAACTATTGACATGTGAATATTTATTCAGGGATCACATCATGAACAAAAATGTATTGAGAAACTTAATGACATTAGCTTCCAACATCAATTGAGCTTCAAAAAAATTGATGGGAAAACACTTATATGGGGAAAGCAGTATTCAAATACTACAGAATGGGGGCCTTCATCAGGTTTAGCATTTTTTAATTTCATTCCCAATATTTGCACCAAATTTATTCTTTTTACAATCAGTTGTTGAAATCCATAATGCATGGAGGCATAATAGAGATGTATATTATTTTGAATGCTTGGAAGAAATAAAAAATTCCATTAAGGAGAGATATGAGTACTTTGATGTTGTTGATTCTCTTTGGTGGGAGTCTTTTTTCAATAGTCAAAGTGACATAATTTCAATCTCAACAAATGAAGATACAGTGTTGAAGACTCCATTTCATTGGCCACAAAATATGCTAATGAATATGAAGAAACAAACATTGTTGAAGTTCAACAAGAATCTCAAGGTGATATTGAGTTTACACAAGAAGAGGAAAGATAAATCTATATTGGTTCACGAAGGTCACATGCACAACATGAAGCCATGGAATACCTTTACAGGGGTTTAGTACAAGATATTAAGGAGGGTAGCATGATTGCAATTTTAGCGACTGAAGATCCACATGGTTATCCATTCTAGATTGGAAAGGTTATAAATATTGAGAAACAAAATGATAATTTTATTGCAATTGAAGTGCATTGGTATGCAACAAGTACACACCCCTTCAATGGTGTGTACAATACAAATATGGTTATTGAGAAGCGCATCAATAGAAAGAGAAAAAGAAAGGGTCAAAATACAACTCGTCGTCGCACTGACCTCTTAAAATTAGATGATGTTGACATACTTATTTATGAATTCCAGTTGACAAAGAGAGGAACTCTTCACTCCAAGACAACATATATTATCAATAGGTTGTTTCCACAAGAAATAAATGCAAGATGGGAGTTTGTTGAAACTAGTCATAGATCTAAAAGGAATTTGGCATATGAAATGTTGGGCATGCATATAGACTCAGATGGTGCATTCATCGACAATAGAGAAGAGTAGGGATCATCTACATATTCATCCAATCATTCATCTGAAGACAATGTAGACTCTTATGGTATTTTAGAAACCATGAGTCAATCTGAATAAGTGTATGAAACATTTTATGTATTTTTTTATCCATATGATGTTTGTATGGTAACTAGAAATGAGAATTGAACTTACATATGATCTTACATGAAGTTATGAATCTTTTTTTATGTTTTATGAATTATATGTTTTGATTATGGATAATATAATAAAATTTCTTAGATCATATGTTTTGAATATGGACAATAAAATAATACTTTTAAAAAATAATTTATGTTTCATTCAATGTAACTTGTATTTACTTTTGTTTTATTGAAAGTAAAAAAA
Source organism: Picea engelmannii (assembly GCA_009831015.1). Taxonomy (NCBI): domain Eukaryota; kingdom Viridiplantae; phylum Streptophyta; class Pinopsida; order Pinales; family Pinaceae; genus Picea; species Picea engelmannii. Next base: position 38,080 of record ML800236.1, on the reverse strand, counting down.
TTATTAAAAACTGACGATGAGTTTTTAAAGTATATTGTGATATTTTCATGGCATTATGTATTACCTTGTTCTTTGAGTGATAATAATACTTTAAAAGTAAACATTTAAGGGTTGATTTTATGATTTTGTTTACAGTAATGATGAGTTCTTTTACCACTTTATAAAAATATGTAATTTTCATACCCCAATTTTAGAATGGGTGCTACCAATAGCAGTACTTTTCAATTTGATGGTTGATTTTGAGGTTTTTTTTTTAATGGTACTAAGTGCTAAAAATATGATTTCAAATTATCTAAAATTTTAATGTTTTGAAAAAGAAAAAAGAAAAAAAAACATCTTTTTTTTTAGGTGTTGATTTTAAGGTTTGTTTGAGCTACAGTCTAAGTTTTGAAGGCCATGTTTGAAAAATGTTGTAATTTTGACCCCGTTTAAAAAACTAGTGCTATTGTTAGCACCATGTTTTGATTTGGGGGTTGATTTTGATTTTTTTTATTCAAAAATATGGTTTCTTTTGGGCCAAATTTCTCATTTTGAGGTCACGATTCTCATTAAGTCGGTAACTTTATTACAACAGAATATAGAGAAAATCACACCAAAATGATACCTTTATTGAAATGGGAGTAGTGTTCACTTGCCTCTTCGAGGAGGAAAACTCCAGCAAAGAAATAATCTATTACAATAATTCTCAATACAAAGACTTATCATTCCCTCAACTCCTATTTATACTAAATCTATCTACCAAAATAACAATCTAGAGGAAGGTCTTTCTAGAAACGAAAGCTTACATTAGGTATTATTACATTTGACTTGTTCTCCTTATTACTAGGCCTCGTTTCTTAATATAAGAATTTATTACATGGAAAATATAGTATTCTACCTATGTGAGGAGTTAGGGAGGTTAGTTCCCTAACATTCCCTCCCCCTTAAAAGAAGGAAATTGTTGCATAATGGTAGATGACTCCCAGGTGGAATCTTTTGGCTGTGTGTCCTTCCATTGAACTAAAACTTCCTTGATAGTGTGTTGGAAGAGATGACACTCGCATTGGTCCAAGAATTCATGTGGTTGAAACTAAATGATACTATCTTCATCCAACTCAAGTAGACTACTCTGAGTCTCACACCTATTGTCGAGCACTTTCTTTAAATATGAAACATGAAAAACATGGTGGTGCTTTGGGGGAGAATTGTTTTTAGTTCTAGGATTTTAGTGAAGTCTTCTTATAAGGTATTAGACAAAGAAACACCTAGTCTCCTTCAACAAATTCACATTTAGAATAGCCTCGATCTACTTGTTGTTTCATTTAATTCTAATCCATGACCAAATTGTCTTTGAGAGTACGGAGTATGGCCATGAAAACTGTAAGAGATTGATCCACCTGTTGAACCTTGGAGATATCGGGCATGTATTATAGAATTAAGGGTAGAGTTTGTTCATAGAGTGCTTCAGAGGGAGTCATGGGAGTGGTAGTATGTTAAGAGGTGTTGTACCACCATTTAGCTAGGGGTAACCATAGAACCCACTGATTTTGTCTACCAGATGAAAAACACCTCAAATAGGTTTCCAAACATGATGTAGCCCCCCTAATCCCCATATGGTTGCACGACCTCTCGGTTAAAGGATCTCTGATTATTGAGTCTAATGACTCTCTGAAACCTTAATGGTTTCCTTATGTATCAAGACATAGGCCCTTTCAGCTTCTTGATGCAGGTCCGACAAAACTCGTGACCTTCTCTTTCTCTATGTTACGAGATCTCAGAGTGTTGAGCGATATCTCCTTTTTAGATAAGCCCTCTCTTGAATGTGACCTTGGGTGATGACCACGTGATTGTGGGCACACCCACAAGTGGTTTGGAGTTAAACTAATTCTGGGCCTGCAATTATCCTCAACCTTCAACATGTCCTTCTGACGAAATCATGGTTTGAATTGCGGCCCGCTCTCAATATTTTAAACTCTGTGCAACTCTTGTTCCCACAATGCTACGGGATCGTCGATATCACGATATTGACAATAATGTATGAATCAACAATTCAGATCTACGCCTTTCAAATCTATGTACTATATATGCCCCTCCTTTGATCAACGATTGCGATCTCTTCACAATTCCGGACTTCAAGATTTTGAAATCTCAATCCCAGCTCCTTCCTTACTCCAATCCCCCAAATTTCATGATCTACTAACACCTATCCTACTCGATCAATGATTTTTCTCCCACTATGGATGTTTGACCTTTCAACTCAGATCAATGGTCCCGCGACACTCTTCTCAATCGACGGTCCAGGTCTCTTGCGGGTCTCTACTCCCACTATGGATGTTTGACCTTTGAAATTAGATCAATGGTGCCATGACACTCTTCTCGATTAATGGTCAAGGTCTCCTCTGGGTCTTCGAACTTCTGAGATCTCAAATATCAAACTTTATTTTCCCCAATGGCTTTTACTTGGAGTCTGTAATCCACTGACGAGTGTCCTCCTGATCTAACAATTGAGGATTACTTTAGGTATTTACCTGGAGCTCACAGATGTGTTCCACGTCTCCTATGAATCCAATGGCTATGAACCACTTGGGGACCTTACCTAGAGTTCACGGATCCATGCCACATCTCCCTTAGATCTCACGATCTAGATCTAACTTTAGGTCTTCGGGTCTTTGCACTCTCGTGATTTCAATCATCAAAATAAAAAACCCACTTCAACTTCCCTGGAGGTCGAGAATTGTTGCCAAGTGTCTCCTCACAGATCGACAGCTCTCATCTCTTTAGGTATTCAGAATTTGGATGTTTCAACGCTTCAACCTCCGCCTTCCTCTAGATCTTCTGACCTATCGGCATGTATCCTCATGGATCAATGATCTAGATTCTCTCTGGCCCTTCGTCTCTCTACGCTTTGGGTGTTTCAAGTTTCAAACTTGCTTGCTCCTATAATTCACAATATATGATGGTCCAGATCCTCTCTGATGATCCGACGCATGGTATTTTCCCCGAAAAATTTGCTTTCTCAATGTAAGAACCCTCCTAGCTAAGGACAACCACTCAGTCAACCGATGAATATTTTTTTTTAAAGTGTGTGCACATGTGTAGAAGAAACAACCCCCTCGACTCTACATCAACACTCGAACCAACAGGACGCAAGTAAGATGAACACAATCAAGACGACCCGACATATCATAGTGACAACAAGAAGCAATGCCCCCGGACATGAGGCGGGCAACTAACGGCTGTAGGCAGAGACAGACACCAGGGGTTAGGAAAAGTACTGTCACAGAATGAAATAATCCGACAGTAGAGTTGTAGTAGTGGAACTGTGCCTTTAAACATCCCGAGACTACTGATACGGCTCAGAAAGTGTCGCAAGAGTGGAACTGTGCCTTTAAACAGCCTGAGACTCTTGATACGGCACTCGATTCCTTCCACTGGATTTACACATAGACACAAATACTAAGCTACAAGAGGTGTCTATATCCCACCCGACACGAACATACTACGCAATACAATACCATCCAGTACTACAAATCAGGGACGAACATAAGCACGACGCATTGCATTTTTCTAATAATTGCCATAAATGAGCAACGACATCCGTACCATAATGGTAAACCCCCGACATTACATTCTCCTTGTTAACTTTCCCTTCCTACCCGTTTATTACCATACATTCTAGTAACCGAACAACAATATCTTTGCAAATTAGACGTTATCATCAACACTTCAATTTAAACGAAAATTATCCTTGCAATTTAAACTCCATCATGATCATTCAAGCAAACAATTATTAACATTGCGGTTGGCCTCATTATTAACATGCTAATTAAAACAATTATTAATCTTGCAATTTAACTAGTGTTACCATGGCAACTAAGCAAATATTGATATTGCAATGAAGCATTTATCCTTAGCACTGTAAATTAACAACATTATCCCTCCAATGTAACCAAGTACCAATGTTGCACATTAAACCAATATTCCATACTTCCCAATAACCTAACAAATAATAGCACTGCAATACCATTCATTAACATTAACGCTTCAATTTAAGCCAATAATAACATTGTGAACTAAACATTCATTTAACAAATATTAACATTCCATTAGTAATATTACTATTGCAATTACACCATTATTTATCAATGCAATTCTACCAACCTTAACATTCAATTTATAACGTTGCTATTGCATCTAAACTATTACTGATCATTGCCATTCTACCAAAAGAAACATTCAATTACTAATATTCATATTGCAATTAAACATTTAACATTAACCTTCCATTACTAATATGACCTTGGCAATTAACCACTACTTAACATTGTCATTCAACTAGTATTTACATTTCCCAATAACATTAATATTACAATTACCCAATGAGTAAACAATTACTTAACATTGCAATTCCACGAGAATTAACATTCCAGTAAATAATATKAATATTGCGATTAAACAACTACTTAACATCGCCATTCCGCCAGCATTAACATTTCCATTAATAATATTAATATGGCAATTAGACTATATTTAATTTTGCGAGTCAACGTCATCATTGACCTTGAAGATTTAACAATCCTTGTTATTGCAATTTAAAATAATATCATGGTAGTTAAGCCAACATTAACCTTGCAGCTTAAACCAATATTAACATTAGTATTCAATAAGTATTAYTATTGCATTAAATTTAAACCACATTGCATTAAGCATATAGCAAGTAATTAAAATAATATCTAAATTAATCACTGCCAATGACCAGTATTTTCATAGCAGATCARCAAATATTAAATTAAAAACAAGCAGACTAAGGTGGTGGAGGTTAATCTAAAGACACGCAGAATTAATTCAGTGGAGGTTAACGGGTGTGAAATTGGCCCAGAATCAACTAATCGTACAAATGCAATAATTGCCATTGCAGATCCACTAACCAATTCCCAAGAAGGTGATAATGACCTCCCTACTGTAAATGATGTCAACCAAACTCTGCCGACTAAATCATAATAAGATTCGAATAAGCATTTGCAATAAATGACTGGTTGTATCCACCAACTCGTTCCCAATTAGAGTTTAATGACAGTCCTCCCATTTAGTTAGTAAAAGGTTGATTAATGCTAACCAGCGCTACCTTGTGGCGGTTTGGTGAACCCTAAATAATTATGAATAACCTAAAATTCTGAAAGTTGAACAGTACTACTAAATTCTAAACCCTAATCTATTCTTTGTTATGAACTGTTGCGCAGGTAAAAAAAAAATTGTTAATCAATGGATTAATCGTGCAGCTGGGATAAGGAACTAAGGCGCAGTGACTAGGTAAAGGAAAATTAGCATAAAAGTTTCATTGGAAAACCTTACCATAACAACAACAATCCCGGCACTGCATTATCTTAATGTTGGTAGTTTGGTCTTTGTAAATAAACCTTGGGATACTTCAAAGTGGTTTTGGATTTAATAACGTTCTAGTGAACTCATAACCCTTATTACTTGACTAACGTTTAGTTTTTTTTTACTCCTGCATAACATAGTTCCGTTTAGTTTTTTTTTTCCTGCATCACATAATTCAATATTCATTGAATCTAAGTATCGCTACCATCTATTTAAATGAGTTTAAAAAGAGCCATATTATTAAAACTTAAAGATATACCGAAAGATTGAAAAATCAAACAGGTAGCACCAACGTCCACCTTCCTCCTTGTCATTTTTGAGTAGGACCTAAGCATGAAAGAGTATACGTTGTTACAATCTTCATGTGACAGAAGGAAACCAACCAGGCCACCAAAATGGCAACGCCCACAGAAGTTGAGATGGGTGAATTGGTATTGAGAAAATATACTTCAGCAAATATGGAAGAACAGAAGAATCTGAAACCTTACAGCTAAATTACAATGCCACCATGTTGTTAGGGAAATCGTTGCAGAGAATGGTTTCAATGATAATTGATAATAATTAGCTTCCTCTTAACATTACGCTAACCCAATAAGATTACGCTAACCCAATAATATTGTTAACATGAAGACACAGCCTTGACTAACGCTGTCTCGAATGCACTCAACGTTGCTTAAAGGGTTGGCCGCCTGTTCATCAATTAGAATCACCGATCCCAAGTAGATGCTAGCAATTCGGGAGTAAACAGGCTATCAGGGAAAAGAGTACTGGCAAAAGGAGTAAGCAGGCAGACAGTTGGCATGGTCAGTCGAGGGAGAGTGTATGTAACCAGATGAATGGCATAACCAGAACGAAGGAAGACTATGAAATTAAAGCACTATATAAGTAAAAGTAAAACGAAATTACCCAAAGGTGAATTTCCCCCCTACACTGAACTCTTTTACCAGGATGAAATGGGCAGTAACCCAAAAAAAAACCGAATTGCAAGTTACAGCAATGATAGAACGAATTGCCAGACTGTTTGACCAGGACGCATATAAAACTGGCCACTAACAAGCACATAGTTGGATAAGACGCCCCAGACATGACAGAAATCGCCAGCAGTGAAAGGGAACGCCCCAAACAAATGTCAAAGCGAAAGTCAACTAAATAACAAATCGTTCACAGAAAAAAAAAAAAAAAAAAAAAAAAAAGGTGAAACCCCATTGCCAAATTCACCCATTGTCAAACCACGCCCCAGCAGTGGGGAAACGCCCTGAATGAAGACAACGCAGAGAAAGTTCATTCAGAAAAAACACAAGTGTTTAACCCAAAACCACAGAGAATTTCCACTGAAGAAAATGCAGGTTTGAAACCACTAGATCACAGATAAATTTGACCCTCCACGCTGAGATAACCCTAAGCAATTTCTCACATATTTTTCTTATTTTCTTTTCAAAACAACCACACCAAGATAAACCAGGCAACTACAAATTACACCATAACCATTGATCTACAGTTAAGAACCCGATTCACAACATAATCGTTGGAACTACAAATTTTCCCATTAGCCATTAAAACTATAGTTCATAAACAAGCACAGCAAGACAGAACGCCAGAGATTTACATACCTGTGTCTTATCGCTTGCAGCAATTGATCCTTGTGCTCCTGCCACTCCTGCTCCTGCTTGCCGACCTCAAATAACTCACCGGTACCTCCCAACCAAACGCTAGGGGTACTCTTCTTCCCCCTCAGCCCCTCGAGCCGCAAAGGGGCCACACACAATCAGAGAGTAACTAGCTCCTCAGCTCGCCTCCAAGGCTAAGCTACCCCTCAAGTCTGCTGAGGATTCCCAACTCCTACCAGAAATCAGTCAGTCTCTATTCTCTCAGCATAACCATACCAATCTCAGCAAAAATTCCCCCTCTTTCCCCCTCCTCCTTTCCTTTATTCAGACTCAAACCCTAATTCTTGTTTTTCTTAGGTTTTCCCCCCTTTTCCTCTTTTTGACTTTCTTCTCTTTATTTTTAGTTTATTTTGTTTATATATTTCATTTTTCTTTTTCTTTTTCAAAAATTCAAGGGTATGTGCGCTCATTTTTTATTCCTTTTATTTACACATGCTTAACTTTATTTGTTTATAATGTGTTTATAATATAAATATACATATATATATATATATATATATATATTCATTTTTCTATTAATAAGTGTGCATTCATCATTTAATTTACCATTAATATATCTATATATTTAGCATTAATGAGAGATTAAGGCGATGGCAAACCAGTATAGGGGAAAAGTAAATGTTTTACAAAAATGAATAAAGAGGATTTACGAGGAGGGATGGCGATATAGTATTGTGAACTAGACAAGTAAAAGGGAGATTGATACTGGAAGATCTAGGCAATGCAGGATAGTTTTATTAAGTAGACAAGGATAAAGAGAGGGTGATGGTTTGAGTTTTTTTGTTTTCTTTTTTTTTTTTGAAATTACATTTGTTAAGGCCACACTAAAATTCCCCCCTCAATTTCTAGAAGGTCTTAGGCTTAGGGTTTAGATTCCGAGCTAGGCGACGATTGGTTAAGGGTAATTCTTAAGGTTTTATTCAGGTGCTCATGACTTAGGGCTAATTAGGCTGACTCCTTCAACCACATTTATCGCGATGTGCCCTTCAGGTCGCACCACGTGCGCCAAGGGTGCCACTCGTCTCTGGAATTTCTTTTGGAAACGTGCCCTTCAGGATGCACCACGTGCTCCAAGGGTGCCACTCGCCAACTGAGTTTCTTTTGTGCGACGTGCCCTTCAGGATGCACCACGTGCTCCAAGGGTGCCACTCGCCAACTGAACTGATTGGTAGACCTCTATAACCCCTGGAGTCAATACTCCGCTAGGTGAACTAGTAGGAGACTAAGGGCTCTAAGGAATAAGTCCCCCGCCTTATTGTGCGCCCCTTAGAATCATCATGAGTGACTGTCGCAGTCGGCCCTCACGGCATCGTGGGTCCTCTCAAACTAGGTAATCGTTAACCTACAGTTCGAGCCACGGCGGGAGTGCTAGCAGGCGGTGATAGGGTTGTTGTCCACCCCTCTCCCTCAACCTCTCTGCAATCGTGTGTGGCCCCTTTACTCCATATGTGAGTCAATTCAGCAATCTATCGTCAGCCTGCATCACCAATAACCATGTCAGAAATGTTGACATCAAATCATCAAATCAAATAAAACATCATAGTAAACATATCAACCCAAAAGCACACTCCCTGACTCAGTCCGGAGTCCAAGGGGGTTTTACCAATGCCTCTGCATCCTCAAGGTCAAAAACCCTGCACACTCAATAAAACTGAGTCAATAGCACCCGTCTACATCAAATAGTAACACATCATGTCATCTGTCAATCCCATCATAATCAAATATAAAAGGTCTAACATAAAAAGCGTCCAGATCACTTGCGAGCAAGTGTCCTCAAATAATAAGTGTTCTCAGTGCGCCAGAGCGGGATGTTACATACACCCCCTCTTGGTCTAAACTTCATCCCGAAGTTTCTCAGTATACATGCAAAAATAAAGTATCACAGTATCATAAGTCTATCTATCAAACAAAAATGGAAACTGCTGATGCATATCATCTGCGTCCTCCCAGGTGGCCGAGTGCGGACTATAACTATCCCACTGGACCTTGACCTGATCTACCATTCGATGTCGTAACTGTCGAACGCGATGATCTAATATGCGGACCGGCTCAGCCATGAGCGCTCCCTCGTCCGATACCTGCAAGGAACTCAGGTCAATCACATGTGTAGGATCACTAATATAATGTCTCAAAACAGATACATGAAAAACATCGTGCATACGCCTCAAAGAATCAGGTAAGGCTAGTCGATAGGCCACGGGCCCCTTTCTCTCCACAATCTCGAAAGGTCCCACGAACCTAGGACAGAGTTTAGCTCCCTTTCCAAACTTGATCGAACTCTTATGCAGTTTAACTCGCAAGAAGACTCGATCACCGACCTCATAGCTACGGTCGACTCGGTGCGCATCGCCATAACTTTTATGTCGATCTTGCGCTTCTTTAATTATTTGTCTTATGGATTGCATCTGCTCTTCCATTTCTTGGATCGCTTCTGGTCCCACCAGGACCCTATCCTCAAGCCGATCCCAACTCAAGGGCGTCTGACACGGTCGCCCATAAAGAAACTCAAAAGGCGCCATCTTTATGGTGCTTTGATAATTGTTGTTGTAAGTGAACTCTAATAGAGGCAAGAATTCCTACCAACGTTTTTGTTGGTCCATCACGTACATGCGCAACATGTCTTCCAAGGTTTGGTTCGTATGTTCTGTCTGTCCATCTGTCTCTGGGTGGTATGCAGTGCTAAAGTTAAGCTGGGTTCCCAAGGCCTCTTGGAAACTCGTCCAAAATCGTCCAGTAAACACCGATCCTTGATCGGATATAATCTTTTTAGGCACACCATGCAACCTCACAATCTCACTGATGAAAACTCTCGCTATGTCAGGTGCCTGATACGTCGTACGCACAGGAATAAAGTGAACACTCTTCGTCAGAGTGTCTACTACTACAAAAATCGAGTCATGTCTCCTTGTCGTCAGTGGCAATCCAACAATAAAATCCATCGATATAACTTCCCATTTCGATTCTGGAATGGCATGTGGTTGGAGTAATCATGTCGGGTGTCTATGTTCATCCTTTACCTACTGACACTCGAGACATCTAGCCACAAAGTTTACTATGTCGGCCTTCATTCCTTTCCAAAAGAATAATGGTTTGAGGTCTGCCCTCATCTTCGTAACTCCTGGGTGAGCCATGTAAACGGCTCTATGAGCCTCGCTCAGGATCAACATCCTCAACTCGTCATTTGGAAGTACGTAAATCCGACCTCTAAACCTCAATAACCCGTCGCTATCAAGTGAATATCCCTCATAACGTGGTACCATTATTGTGTTTTGTCCGATAAAATCCTTGACTTCTGTGTACCAGTCATCATCATGTTGTAAGGTGAGAATATTCTCACGTAGATTTGTCTGAAGAGGTAACACCGAAAAGATGCATGGCCTCCGACTCAAATCATCCGCCACTCGGTTCACTGTTCCCTTTATGTAATTAATCTTGAAATCGTATTCGCTAAGAAATTTCGACCAACGCCATTGTCGCGCGTTCAGGTCACTTTGCATAAAAATGTGTTGTAGTCCACAATGATCAGTATTTAATTCAAATTTTCGTCCAATAAGTTAGTGTCTCCAAACCTTCAAGGCATATACGATGGCTAATAACTCCAAATCGTGTTTCGCGTAGTTCTCCTCATGCTTTCTCAGCTTCCTCGAAATGTACGCAATCACTTGTCTGTCTTGCATCAAGACTCTGCCTAAACCTTCCTTGGATGCATCAGTGCATACCAAGAAGTCTGTGTCCATGTCAGGGACCTTTAGTATTGGCACGGTTGTCAACAAATCCTTAAGCCTCCGAAAGGCCTCTGCGCATTTCTCTATCCAAACAAACTTCTTGTTTTTCTTCTGCAATTCCGTGATCGGATTTGCTATCTTCGAAAAACCCTCGACAAACCGTCGATAGTATCCTGCTAATCCCATAAAACTACGCACTTATGTGACATTCGTAGGCACAGGCCATTCCATAATAGCCTCAACCTTGGCTGGATCCACGGTGATACCTTCACCGGAGATGACGTGCCCTAAGTAGTGAATCCTGGATTGATAAAAAGAGAATTTGGACAACTTCCCATATAATTTTTGTTCTCGTAAGCATTGTAGTACCAAGCGCAAGTTCTCGTCATGCTCCTCCATCGTCTGTGAGTAGATCAAAATATCGTCAATGAACACTTGGATGAACTTGTCCAAGTACTCGCGGAACACCCCGTTCATCAAACTCATGAATACCCCCGGTGCGTTTGTCAGTCCAAAAGGCAAAACAGTAAACTTGTAGTGTCCAAATCTCATCTTAAAGGCGGTCTTAGGGATGTCATCCTCCTTGATCCGTAACTAGTGATATCCGGATCGCAAATCGATCTTGGAGAACACCGTCGCACCCTTTCATTTGATCGAATAGATCGTCAATTCTTGGTAAGGGATACTGATTCTTGATCGTAGCCTTGTTCAGTTGATGGTAGTCAATGCAAAGCCTCCACGATCTGTCCTTCTTTAGAATGAAAATAGCTGGTGCACCCCACGGTGACACACTAGGATGTATCAGTCCCAGGTCCAACAACTCCTTCAGCTGCAATTTCAGCTCTTGCAGCTCCGGGGTCGACATCCGATAAGGCATTCTTGCTATCGGTTCGGTTCCCGGTTTCAGGTCTATGGTAAACTCCAGTTCCCTTTCTGGCGGCATCCCAGGCAACTCCTCTGGAAATACGTCCGCAAACTCCTTCACTACCAGAAGGTGTTCTAGGCCTTCCGCTACTCCCTTCTCATTGAGCTCGAGGATCGCATAGAGTTTGCACCCCTTGCGCATACTCTTCCGTAACTGTAAGGAAGAGACGAACCACAGGGAAACTCCCTGGTTCCATCCTACAATCACACGTCTCTGTCCTTCATCATCAACCAAGCTCAACCGTTTCGTCTTACAGTTGAGAATTGCCTCATGCGCTTCCAACCAATCCATACCGATCACGACGTCATAATATCCTAATATCGTGACGTACAAGTTGACTCTCGTGACAAACTCTCCCAGGTTAAGGGCACAGCCCATAACCTTTCCTCCGACCTTCTTTTTGGCTCCCGAAGCCATCTCCACGAAGATAAACTCATCTTGCTCAACTGCCTTTACCTTAATCCTTTTTAGCGCTGCACCAGAAATGAAACTCTCAGTAGCTCCTGGGTCTATCAAAATACTAAGGGTCTGGTCAGCGATAGTACCTGTTGTCTCGAGCACAATCGACTGGTGCTATACCTGGCGGTTATTCACTACTGCATGAATCCGATGAGCCTTTCCCATATCTCCCACGGTAGCGGGTCCGGTTGATCCAGACGTCCTGGCCCTCTCCACAGGACAGTCGCGTTGGTAGTGTGGTTCCCCACACGTCCAACACCCCTTCTTCGGCCCAGTAGTCCTGGTACCCGAAGTAGAAGACGTCTGCCCACTGGCTTGAAAACCTGGTCTGTTCTACTGAACAGGCCTAAACTGCTGCTGTTGTGGGCGACGTTGTTGCTAGTGTTGTGGTCCTCGATAAGGTGTCCGCTGCTGAGGCGGTGGTCGTCGAGGTGTAGTGAACGTGGATCCCCTCTAGAAGCCACGATGTCCCGACATATGTCTCGCTGGTGTCTGATGTCACGGCGCCCCTAATGAACTCTGCCCTACGGGTCTCGCTGAAGTCCTGGTCTGACCCCCACTGATAAGCTCCTCCTCTGCTATGAGGGCCTTTTGGACAGCGTCATGCAAGGTTTGAGGCATCAGGATCCTAACCTTTGCACGCAAACTGTCGTTAAGGCCAAACACGAACCTGTTGACTTTGAGCTTCTCTGTGTTAAGGTGTGGAGCATACCGGAGCAGCTCCATGAATCGTGCCTCATACTCGGTCACCGTACGACCTCCCTGTCGTAGCGCATTGAACTCGTTGAGCTGACGCTCAATGAATTCCTCAGAAAGGTACCTCACTCGGAACTGTTCCTCGAACAGCTCCCATGACACGTCTTCCATAGCCATGTTCAACTGCGGCAGGAGCGTCTTCCACCATAGAAGAGCGCTCCCCTTTAGTTGAAAGACCGCCATGCGGACCTTCATGTTGGAGGTATAATCACGAAGTGTGAAGCACATCGCCATATTCTCCAACCATGCCTCGGCGGCTGCGCCGTCCGGGGCGCCAAAGAACTCGTAAAATTTTACCTTCTCGAGTTCACGGTGAATGCTACCTGTGACGGCCGGTGCGCACGGCACTAAAGCATGTCAGTCTCAAGTCTAGTTCTAAGTTTGAACTAAAGTGTAAAGTTGAGTTGTAACCAATATCAAGTCTAGTTCTAAGTTATAACTAAAGCATGAATTTGAGTTATGTTTAATGCATGCAATCAGGTTACTATTTCGAGCTTCTCCTCTACCCCTCTTCATCATATATAAGAAGAGGTTGAATCCTCTCTTCAACATAGTTTTGAAACACAATTTTCATATGTAGATCAAGGGTGAAGTAATAGAGGAGCACATCAATAAGGTCTTGTAAGTCTTTTTCAGGTCATAGTCATATTGGAAAGCTCTTTGAGAACAGAACATTCATGGTGGATATTTGTAAGAGATCTTACATTATTAATGCAATAAAGGAATATTGTTTGTTGGGGTTTTTCTCCCTGTACCGGGTTTCCCTAGGGTATATGTGTTGTTTATATGCATGTTTACTTATCTACATAATTATTTCTATTTGGATATGATTTGGAATTGTTGAAGTGTATTAAGTTGGAATCAAAGTATTGAAGAAAATAAAAGAATTAATCTGCATAAAAAATCAAGCTAACAATTTAACACTATGAATGATGTGGTTGTTCAAATTCTAAGTGTCCTAGACATGGTCGAGGCTTCTAAAACTGCATCTATGGAGACTTCAAGCAGTGAACAAAAAAATTACATAGATTTTTAGGAAAGAAACAAAACAGTGTATGCCACTTTCCAATCAGAAATACAGAAAGATAATGAAGAGGCAATTGTTTTATTTGATTCATTTTAAAATCATGGTTTTGAAAATGCATCCATGTGGAATCTATACTGTGAAATAGTACATGTTGTTAGCTTTTCACATTTGCAAGAAGATTATGAGAAAGAACTTATTTCCATTCATTCATTTGAAAGTCAAAATGACATTCCTCAAGCAAATTTCCATAAGTTTAATAAAACCAAATTAGAATGGTTTGATGAACAAGAGGATAGCCTTGATGTACATAATATCGTTGTCATATTTGAATATCTTCAAGAATGTATGAATTGTTTTGTTGAGATGCATGGGAAAGTAGACAAACCTATTGTTGCCATTTGATTTGAAAATGTTCTTAGTACTGAATAAATAGAGCAAAAGCAACAAACACTTATGAATGAGGTTTGTCTTATTTTTTTTGTTCATCGAGAAGAAATGATTTTTCATGGTTTTCAAGATCCTATGGCCATCCTATTATAGTCATCATTGAAGGAGGAGTTTGTTTCATTCATAAGCTCATATTTTGGATTCAATTTTTACTTTCAGCTACCATATTTTGCATTTGTCTGCCTGCTTAAGAAAAATGGGAGCAGAGGAAAATCGGGAAGTCGATTGCTTGATTGGCTTCATTGGCACTTTAGAATCACTTGATTGAGTATTCATTTCATCATTTTTAGGGTAGGGCAAAGTGTGAAAATAAGCTTATTAGTCAAGCTTTTTTTCAGTTTGGATTTTGAGTAATGTATACAATCCAATTTTAGCGGTGTATTCAGTGTTCAGTATCCAGTTGAGAGCAGTGTGCAGAGTTTGGTTTTCAGTAGACACTGGTGACAGGTCAGAGTAGGGTACACACACATGTTTTGGGATCATCCCAATAGATCAGGCATCGGTTCTACGAGTTATTTTCTACCTCACATGGAGGATAGCATCCCCAGTTGGAGCCTATGTTATCACCTACTAATTTGCATTAATTTTTCCCAAGGCATCTTGTCCTTATGTTATCTTTCCACTCAGATTTTAAAACTTGTTCACCAACTCCATCAATCTCCCATCAGCTAACTCCTTCACTCAACTAATCATCCAAAATATTCATGTCCTCCATGAGTAAAAAATTTGGCAAATATCCCAAACCTATACCTAGCCTTAATGCTTATTTAAATCCCTTAGTTCCATCACTTCATTAATTTTTACCCTTGTTTTCATATTCCTACCGAAAAAATATATATATATATACTCATTTTATTAAGAACCCTTATCCTATCCACAAAGTCATGTGATAAGCCTCATATGCCCAAAGTCCTTAGAAAATAGAAGAAAGGGTTTATTATTATTAATATAAACATTTTTATATTTATATTAATATTTGATCCAATATTTAATTTATGGCATCAGGTCACACGAATATCGATTCATTATATGGAAAAGTCAAAGAATGGATGGAGGGAGCACATACATATCGGGCATAGAATTAATGCGAAGGTTAATTATGTGAAGGCGGGCCAAGGAAAATACCATGGTTTTTTGTTGTGGACACGTGTTTGTACGTGGTGAATATTGGGGGGAAAAGTGAGTAAACTCCAAACCACTTTTATCCAGCCTGATATAATAAATGCAACCATTTATCATATGGTCTATGTGCGACATTTTTCTAGGAGTATGTTTCAATAATTCTTATGGAATTTTCAATAAAAGAAATTCTTCCTCACGGTGAAATTGTTTTATAGAGGTAAAATTCACATTTTACAAATTAAGGAGATTAATATTTATTTCCATGGAAAATAATTAAATGGAAGATGCACGTGAAAGGAAGACTTGGATATTTTTTATCCAAAGGTTTTACAGAAGAAGAAGATAAAAAATGTTTTACCAAAAATGGTAAATTGGAAAAAACATGACACAGTGAATGTTTTTCACAGTGAAATAGTAACAGTAAATGTTTTTTTATAGTGAAATGGTAAATTGGGAAAAACAAGACATGGTTTTAAAAACCATGGGCATGAATTAAATTATGGAAATTTAATTCTATAGGATAGAAAAATATTTGCGAATTATTTTTATTTCAAACATATTATTCCCAAATATTCAATGAGAATATGGATAAATAGAATTAAATTTGAAATATTACAAGTGACATTTCAAAGAGAACGTGCAGAGGAAGGAGCTGGAGTGTCAGGGGAATCTGCAGGGACCATGAAACATTTTTCTGAAAACTGTAATTTGTAATCATTGTAGAAATTGAAACATTTCAGTTCAGCTATTGTAATCGGTTTCTAACTAAAGGAAATCAAAATTGCATATATGATATAGGTTCTGAATGAATTAATGGCGGGCAGAAGTGCAAGGGCACAATTCTGGTTGTTTTGAACTCCATTGTAATTTTTTGGATCTGAATTGAATACATATGCAGAAGCTTTTTAAATCTATATGAAAAGATTCTAATGGTGGTGATATGAGGTTTGTATTCCCTCATTATATGTATTTCTTGTTTTCTTTAATTCAATTTACATTATTTTATGTTTAAATTTAAGAGTTAAAGGCCCAGAATTCATCTTATGATGCTCTTGGCTTGAGCAATTTAAATTGTGTGTATTTCTTCCTAACTAATTCAAAATTCATTTCAGTAATGCTCTGATGGAGTTATTTGTTTTATCCTTCCTCTTACACTCTGCAAATACAATTTACAACTTAGATTCATTGCCTCATTTAGCCTTTATCCTTTGGAGAGTTCTATTGGCCAGTCAATGTTTTTGTTCATTTTTAGAATTTTGACTCCATAGCCCTGAGTGTCCCTCCTCTTCTTGGCCAGCAAATATTATAAAAACCCCCAAAACAAACTAAATATAGCCATTGATTTCCAAAGAAATATCAAGTGACATGAGAAATCCCTCTCTGAGTTGAGAAGGCTAGTGCCCAGCTCTAAAGTTGGTTGAAACAGTTACCTCTGTCGTTTTCCTTTTCAGCCGGACAAAATTTACTAAGTGTTAACAAGTTGGATAATTTATCTTAAGTAAATGCTCTGCCTCTTGCTACCTGAAAAAGTGGAACAAATTCTTTGATTTTTGATTCTTTTCCATTAAATACTCAACACCTACCTTAAAATCTGCAATCATATGCTCAATTGATGCCTCAAAATCTGGCGATGATTTTCTAAAATAATGTAAAAATAAATCTTATTGAAACATGATGGACACCTTTTGGTTTGTTTGCTATCCACTTCCTTTGAAAAAATATAATTATTATTGCCATTAAATTTCCAAAATTCTCTTCTTGTCCACTTATTATGATATTTGTCCCTTCAGTGTTGCCTACACTTATGCATTCTTCAAAGTAGAAAGAGTCTCCATCTCATATCATCCTGGAATTTGTATCTATATGTTGTGTAATGAATACCATAAATGTAAATGTAAGGAACATATATGTTCTTATTCCTCATCCCATTAGGCTTCCCAACTCTATTCTCCTTTCTTTGAGTTGCTACAGAACAATGTTCAACTAGATGGAAACTAACCATTTCTCAACCAATAGTAACCTTTTTATTGATTTTTCTTTTTCAATTCCATGCATAAACGTAATAGCACAAAAAAGGTTATTTAACACAAAAAGGGTTGAGAAAGATAAAATTACACTTCTACCATCAAACACAAACTCTGTATTGCAAAGACAATGATGAAATAAGGCTTTTCCACAACTTGTGACATTTCTTGATGCTTCTTTAAATAGCCTTGTAGTTTTGATCTTTCACTAGCTTAGATAACAACTAGATCATCACATTTCATGGTTGCCTTCAAAAAATACATAACCTAAGAAATTTTCAATATATCATCCTTTGTTTTATATTATGTGAAAAGTTACCATACGACCATATTAACAAAATTTGAACTGAAAATGGTCATAGAAAGTATATATCCATCAGGAAACGTGTCACATTGTTTCCTCATTTTTGGTGTTGCCTCGATTTTCGTGTCCATTGTTGGGCCGTTTTTCAGCACATGGTTTTTTCCGATGGTTTTCTATTTCCGATTAAGGAATTAGGGTTTTTGACTAATCCAATTCATTGGGTTAGGGTTTTGGATGCCAATGGCTCCTATATGTATATTTGATTGTAAACAATGTATCACTATGAATGAATACAGAATATGTTAGTTTTCCTGGTTTGAGTTTCCAGGGGAAAAATATCTGTGTAATGTGTGTATTTTCCATTGTATATTTTATGTTCTTTTATTGAAAATATGTTTGCAGTAAAATATTGTACAAGGTTAAATATACATTTGGTATCAGAGCTTTGTTGGCTTTAGGGGGACACCTTTGTGGTCAAGGGTTTGGCTCAGGACTATGATAAGCCTTGTTATAGTGGGATATCTATGGTATTGATTTTTCAGGTGAAAATAAATGGCGAGAAGTTCAAAAATGGATATCGAGAAGTTTAATGGGAAAAATTTTGAGTTGTGGAAGCTCAAGATGGAAGATATGTTGGTGCACAGAGATCGATGGATTGCGGTGGATCCAGGTACTGAACCTATAGTAACTTCAGCAGATGACTAGAAAACGTTTGATCGAAAGGCTTAGAGAAAATTCTGACTATGTCTCTCAGATTCAGTATTACTGAATGTTTATCTACAGCGAAATGTTTATGTGATAAGTTGGGGAATTTGTATCAGTCTAAGTCCATAGTAAATAAACTATTCCTGAGAAAGAAGTTTTAAAACCCAAGGATGAGAGACAGAGACTTTGTGGTAGAGAATTTGAACGCTTTCAATACTATTGTAAGTTAGTTAGTATATGTTGAGATTAAAATTTCATATGAAGATAAGTGTATCGGTTTATTGTGCTCTTTACCAAACTCATGGGATAGTTTGTTTGTGGCCATAGGTAGTAATACAATTTCCTTGAATTTTGATGAAGTGGTACCATCCTTGTTGTTGGAGGAGACGAGATGGAAGAACATGGAAGGATAGAGCATAGATGCATTATTTACAAGAGGATGCTCCCAGGAAAGAAATAGATCTAAGTCCTCAAGTGGGAGATCTATGTCTAAGGGAAGATCTAAGTCTCCTAGAAAGTTTGTAAAGGTATGTTGGAGATGTGGAAAAGAAGTGCACTACAAGAAGCAGTGTAGATCCAAAGTTGATAAAAAGAATGGATTTGAAGAATCTCCTTCTATAGAAGAAAAGACCTCCAAAGAAGACGGAGGGTATGTGTACTTGAATTCTTCAAGAACACATGCAGATCACGAGGCATGGTTGTTTGACTCAGGTGCATCCTTTCTTATGACTCCCCACAAGGATTCATTCTGTGAATATGAAAGGTATGATGGAGGTAATGTTTTCCTAGGTGACGAGACGAAAACCAAAATCATAGGTTGAGGAAAATTCAAGTTGAGGCTCATAGATGGAAGGATTAAAAAACTACCTGGTGTTATGCACATCCCAAGATTGGCCAGAATTTTGATTTTGGTAAGAAAAATGGATGATGCAGGGGAAAAAAAATATTTGAAAAGGAAACCTGCAGGATGGTTCGAGGAGCAATGGTGTTTCTAAAGGGAGTTTGGTTTAGAACTCTATATAAGCTGCAAGGAAGCACTATTAGTGATTGGTGTAATAGGTCCATCGTTCCTGATATTGGATTTGAAGAAGAAATAACTCTTGAAGTCTCTAGAGAAAAGGTTATTATGTGGCAACAGATACTGGGGAATATCGGAGAGAAGGGTCTTCGACTACTACACAGTAAAGGCATGGTTGAAGGTATGTCTAAATTCTCTCTAGATTTTTATTTCTGTGAACATTGTGTATATGGGAAGCAGAATCGAGTAAGATTCTCCTCTGGTGCAACGAGGGTAGAAGAAATTTTATAGCTAGTTCATAGTGATGTGTTTGGACCTGTGTCGGTTCCATCATTGGGAAAATATGTGTACTATGTCTCATTTATAAATGACTTCTCGAGGAATAATTGGATATATTTCCTCGGAATTAAATGTAAAGTCTTTGACAAGTTTAAATATTTCAATTCTCTTGTTGATAATAAAACAAAGAAAATAATTAAGGTGTCGAGGACAGATAATGGTGGAGAGTTATGTGAGAATGAATTTGAAGAATTATGTAAGAAGTGTGGTGTATAAAGGTATAAGACTACACCATATACACCTCAGTAAAATGGAGTTGTAGAAAGGATGAACATGACACTAATGGAAAAATCAATGTGCATGCTCAGTGGTGTCAAGTTAGGGAAAGAATTCTAGGAAGAGGAAGTGGGTACTGCATGTTACCTGGTCAACAAATCACCCTCATCAGTTTTGGATGACAAGACTCCATAAGAGGTATGGACTGGTAAGAAACCTTCTCTCACACATCTCAAGGTATTTGGTTATGAGGCTTATGTTCATGTTCCAAAGGAAAACAATAGTAAGCTAGATAAGAAGGTTGAAAAGTGTATCTTTATTGGGTATAAATATGGTCTCAAAGGTTATAATATTTGGAACCCAGAATCTAAGAAGGTAGTGTATAGTCAAGATGTGGTATTTAGAGAAATTAAGTATGTTGTTAAACAGGAAGTCCTACCAAGTAATGAAGAACCATAGAAAATAGAGTTTGATTTAAAGGATGATGAATCAGACTCTACATAAGAACATGAATCAAAACAAAAATATCCTCATACTCCAGTATTGAGGAGATCGATTTGAGAAACAAGGCTACTAGAAAGGTATACTCCATCTGATTTGCATTCAAATTTTTCTTTTTCTATTACTTATGATGGTCCTAGAAATGTCAGGGAGGCAGTGGATTTAGAGGATGGAAAGCTCTAGAAAAAGGCCATGGATGAAGAAATGGCATCCTTGGATAAGAATGAGGCTTGGCATATAGTGAAGTTTCCTACTAGAATAAATCCCATTGGCAACAAATGGGTATTTAAAAATAAGTTGAATGTAGAAGGCAAAGTGGAGAAATACAAAGATCGGTTAGTAGCAAAGGGTTATTCCTAGGTTGAGGGAATTGATTTTGGTGAGATTTTTTCTCTTGTTTCCAAGTTAACTTCTATAAGATTTTTGTTATATGTTGCTGCTACATTTTATTTTGAAATAGAACAGATGGATGTGAAGACATCATTCCTACATGGTGATTTGGAAGAAGAAATCTATATGAAGTAGCCAGAAGGCTTTGTTGTAAAGGGAAATAAGGAGCTGGTATGCAAGTTGAAAAAATCCTTGTATGGTTTAAAACAATCACCAAGGATGTGGTATCAAATATTTGATAATTATATGTTGGGACTTGGCTTCACAAGAAGAAAAGAGGATCACTGTGTGTATCCTAAATTAATTGGTGATGATTTGATTTATTTGGTCTTGTATGTGGATGGCATGTTGTTGATAGGAAACACCAAGGAGATTATACAAGATGTGAAAACTCGGTTGTCCTCTAAATTTAACATGAAGGATCTCGGTGCTTCAAATTTCATTTTGGGCATGGAAATAAAAAGAGATTGAAAAAAGAGGAAACTCTAGTTAAATCATAGAAAATATGTCGAGACAATATTACAGAGGTTTAATATGGAGGAATGTAAGTTGTTCAAGGTCCCTATTCTTATTGGTGTAAAGTTTTTTGTAGATCAGTGTCCCAAGACACAGGTAGAGGAGGACATGTCTTGTGTTTCATATGCGAGTGAAATTGGCAGTTTGATGTATGAAATGGTCTATACTAGACCATACATTGCACATGCAGTGGGAGTTTTGAGCAAGTGTATGTCAAAACCAAGGAAGGATCATTGAACAACAATAACAAGGGCTTTCAGGTATTTACGTGGCACTGCTAGCTATGGATTTTTCTACGAAGGAAAACTAGGATTGGACATAGTGTTGGACATACATGGATTCGTGGATGAAGACTAGTTTGGAGATATGTATCATAGGAGATATACAAGTAGGTATGTGTTTAAACTATTTGGAGGAGAAATCAGTTGGATGAGCAAAAGATAGGCTCTAGTGGCACTTTCAACTACAGAACTTGAATACATGGCAGCCACTCATGCAAGTAAGGAAGCAGTATGGTTACAAATATTGTGTTTGGGTATTGGGTTGGTATAGAAAGTTCTAAGGATAGATTGTGACAATCATAGTGCAATTTTTATGGCAAAGAACTCAGCTTATCATTCAAAGACAAAGCATATTGATATTCAACATCACTTTGTGAGAGACATGGTTGAAGAAAAGAAGGTGTTGTTGATGAAGGTGGACACTTTGAATAATGTTGAATATTCATTAACAAAATATGTGAGCACTGAGAATTTATCTTGGTGTAGAGGATCCATGAGTAGTATAGTTTCCCTAGATTGTTGACTATGTAACCTTGTAGCCCCATGTATGTGAAGAAAACAAGTGGGAGAATGTTGGGTATGTGTTCTATTCTTTGCATGACTAGATCTAGTGTTTGGTACATTGCGTCAGGTTCGTAGGGAGGTTTGAGGTTGGTCCACTAGGCCCCATCTTCGAGGGTTCACAGACAGTGCCCCCGAGAAAAACAAATCCTCGAGAAACATGTCACATTTTTTCCTCGTTTTTCATGTCACCTCAATTTTCATGTCCATTGTTGGGAGGTTTTTTTCCACATGGTTTTTGTCAGTGGTTTTCTATTCCAGTTAAGGAATTAGGGTTGTTGACTAACCCAGGTCATTGGTTTAGGATCTTGGATGACACTGGATCCTATATGTATATTGTATTGTAAACAATGTACCATTATTAATGAATATAGAGTATGTTAGTTTTCTCGGTTTCGGTTTTGAGGGGTGAAATATCTGTGTAATGTGTGTGTTTTCCATTGTACCTTTTATATTATTTTATTGAAAAATATGTTTGCTATAAAATATTGTACAAGGTTAAATCTACACTGTACACCCCTCTACCTACTCCTAACAGGCTCTTGGAATCCATCTCAATGCACTACATGTCAGGATTTCTCTTCCACCAAGCGGAGAAATGAATTTTTTTTTGTGCTTGTTGATCACTTTTCCAAGATGATCATTTTGATCGCCTGCAAGAAGAGAATCACAGTGGAGGCCACTACCAATATCTTCTATGAAGGAGTGTGGGTACATTTTAGGATATCATAAACCATTATCTCAGATTGGGACAGTTGGTTCCTCAACACATTTTGGTCAATCCTTTGGTCACTATTGGACACCAAGCTCACAAAATCCACTACCTTCCACCCCCAGATGGATGGCAAAAATGAGGTTGTCAATCAAATGATCGTTCATATCCTATGCATGTACAATTCCAAGAACCCCCGCACATGGGATGAGAGTATTCCCTATGTTCAAAAAATATACAACAGAGCCTGTTGGACAACTGAGAGGGGGGGTGAATCAGTTGTTACCATGCTTAAACAATTATGTTTCTTTTAAATCTTTACAAGGAACTCAAAGATGATCACAATAATGCAGAGAAATAAACAAAGGCACATTCAGCATCAGTCACATATATGAGAAAGACAGAGACAGATAATTCCCAAGGAAACCCGTACAGGGTAAAAACCTCTTTTTCTTTATATGATAAGTATTATCTACATTCTTTACATTATCATACATATGAGCACCAACGCATTGTGAGGATACAACCTCTGGTTTTGCAAGATGCAACTTTCTGAGAGAACCAATTCTTTATTTTCTCTAGCACCCACTAGAAGGAAGCACCAACCCCCTAGTTTCTCTAGAACCAACTAGAAGGGAGCACCAACTCCCTGGTTTCTCTAGCACCAACTAGAAGGAAGCACCAACTCCCTAGTTTCTCTAGCACCAACTAGAAGGAAGCACCAACTCCCTATGTTCAAGCACCCACTTGAACCTTTGAGGACACTAGTCCTCCCTAACACTTCCCAACCACCCTGGTATATAAATTCCTTGTTACTAGAACTTATTACAGTGATATAAAGTTATTCAATGGCTTACCAGCCTTGTCGTTGTTTTGTTACACTACTCTGTTATGTTTGCATCAGTGTCTTCTGCACCCCTTGCACTTTCTATTCTTCTGCCTTTTATACTCTCTACACCATATCCCTTCAATGCAACCTTCCTCTATTGTGCATTTCTGCACCTGTGCTCTGCCTCCTTGCTCACCCTTAAATCCTTCCCCACGACAACAACCCTTATCTCTTCTTTTGTTTAGCATTCTTATAGTCTTTTTTGTCTTTGTACATGCAATATTCACAATGCCTCTGCATGATCACTCTGTGCCAAATTCCTCCACAACTTGAGTGCTCTGTCTGATCATCATCGTGACTCTTCATCTTCTCTGGTTGTATCCCACTCATTCGGCATCACTGTATGTTATACTGAGATTCCTCAGCCTCTCTAGCAGTTTGAGACTCTCCGTCTTCTCTGTGACAGTCGAGCTCACCTTCTCTGTTCCAATTAGAGGCCTCAATGCTCATCCAGCTATCAATGCCTCCATGAATATATTCATCCTTCTTGAAGATTCCCAAAGACTCTTCACCTCCTATGTCACTCATCCTGAAGTGTCTTCGAGTCCTCTGGCAGAAACCATCAGTGGTTTCTAGCAGTTACACTGTGTCGTGCTACAGTAGCCCTCTGATCTTGTTCAAATTCACCTGCACCGTTGGATTGATTCCATGGGATCTTTCATTCATTTCGACATTTTGGCATTCAACATTTCGGCATTCGTGTGACCATGTGTCTCGACATTCCCAGTCGTGATCCATGAAAAGGAGCTTGGTTGCTCTATATTTTTCCTCCATCTCTTGCTGATGTGACAAAGGGATGTGACCATAGCCTTATGCATAAGGCACTTTCGCGATTTCGCATTTCGTGAATCTGGAGATGAGGCATCTCGACTCTAAGTCGCGATCCTCGAAATGGCATGGGATCAATGGTCCTGATCAACACTTGATCTAACGACTTAGATCATTTCACGATTTCAACATTCTTGATGTTCAATGTTCTTGTCACTACAAAGTCCCAATCCACGAAACTCTGAAATGGGGTCGGATCAACAGTCAAGATCACATCTTGATCTGACAGTTGCGATTAAGTCACGATTTCGCATATCGCAATTTTGTGTAACATCCCGCTCTGGAGCACTGAGAACACTTATTATTTGAGGACACTTGCTCGCAAGTGATCTGGACCCTTTTTATGTTAGACCGTTTATATTTGATTATGATGTGATTGACAGATGACATGATGTGTTACTATTTGATGTAGACGGGTGCTATTGACTCATTTTTTTTGAGTGTGCAGGGTTTGTGACCTTGAGGATGCAGAGGCATCGGTAGAACCCCCTTGGACTCCGGACTGAGTCAGGGAGTGTGCTTTTGGGTTGATATGTTTATTATGATGCTTCATTTGATTTGATGATTTGTTGTCGACATTTTTGACATGATTATTGGTGATGTAGGCTGACGATAGCTTGCCGACTTGACTCACATATGGAGTAAAGGGGCCACACACGATTGCAGAGAGGTTGAGGGAGAGGGGTGGACAGCAGCCCTGCCACCGCCTGCTAGCACTCCCGCCG
>ML800235.1:157647-172252 GCA_009831015.1 Picea engelmannii | reverse complement strand
CTGCTTTCGGGAATACCCCGGTAGGGATCTCCTCACCGGGACTTCCTCCTTAAAAAGGTTCACTAAGAAACCCGAACAAGAACTCGAACGTACAGGCCTTACTAATCCTGCGCGTGGAGGAACGACTCTATTAAGGTTCCAAGTTAGTAGGGTGGTGAGGAGTGACAAATCGACGGATGAGATCTCGTCGGGTGAACCATAGTCATTCACGACCCTTAGATTGACGAAAGTAATGCAGGTGTTATATACCTCGCCCCTTTTCCCTCTATCATCGTGAGCAACGAGAGATTGGGGTCGTAAACCCAAGACCCAAAGAAACGAATCTGGACCGTTAGATCTCGGTCCAAATTACCCGTCAGCCGTTGGATCTGGGGAAACTGCGCAGGGGTTAAGCACAGGGGTAGACGCGCGAAGAAGTGATTTGAGCCATTATATCTGGAGTAGAAATCCCGTAAACCGTCGAATCGGGATATCTGCCATCGGTAAATTGGCATTCCCGTGGACAAGTGCTCGGGGAAATCCAAGCGAAAACCCCGACAAGATCTGAGCCGTCCAAACAGTAGGGACACATGGCAGAGGATCCCGAAGAGTCAGAGTTCGACATATCGGAGTTTTTGAATATGAAGAACTCTTGCCTTACGGAATCACGATCCGCGAAACCCCGACGAGTGGGAGCTAGCTGTCAACACAGTAGCAGAGGAGGATGGAGTCGTAAGGAGGACACGTGTCAGCACTCTAAGAATTCATCGGGATTTTGGAGGCATCGGGTTTTTACAGGTCGAGAGAACTGAGACCTCTTAACCCTTGAAACCCCGACAGAGAATCTCAGCCATTGATCTCAGCCAGAACACGTGGCAAGAGATCTCGAAGAGTCGGGAATCGGGGAATCGGAGATCCTGAGAGCAAGGGAAACGGGACTTCGAAAGTCTCGAAATCCCGAGAGCAAATCTAAGCCGTTCTATTGGACAGGGACACGTGCCACGAGATCATCCGTCTCGGAGATCCGGGGTACCAGGCATCAGGGCCACTCAAGTCTCGAAACAACGATAAGATCTGGACCGTCCATAGGAGGGACAGGTGTTAGAGATCAAGCTCCCACGGCGTTTAACACATCGGGAAATCGGAATTTCCGGGGACAAGAGACCCGGGACAGGATAAGTCGCAATATCCCAAGAAAAGGATCTCAACTATTGATCTTGGGAGGACGTGTGGCAGGAGATCTGGGCGAGTCGACATTTGGAGCATCGGGTTCCCAAAGGCAAGGAACTCTTGCATACGGAAATCGCAATCCGCGATTTCCCGACACGATCATAACCGTTAATCTGAGGGACGCGTGTCCAGGGATCCTGAAGAGATCGGGTTTCGGCATTTCGGGGTTCTCGGTGACGAGAAACTCACGATAGGAGAAGTCGCGAAATCCCGAAACGTGACGGTCCCACAGTCAAAGCATTCCAGCGGAGGACAGGTGTCACTCCATGCCATCATAGGGAGTGGGGGCCATAGACGCCAGAGCAAGGGACAGGTGTCGGAAGACCAAGCTTGGCCGTGAGTCAACGCCAAGTGGCATCGGAGATCGGAGGTTCGGAATTTGCGATTGCTGGTGCATCGCGACATCATAAACCCTGAAACCCCGATGGGTAGCTATAGGACTGCGGACATATGGTAGCAGGTCCTGTGGCTCCGGGAGCTGAACCAAGAGAGCTAATGCATAGGGAGCGCGTCGGCATTTCGGGAATCACGAGTCTTGGGGGTGAATTAATATTTTCACTAGAAACCCCGAATCCCGATATAGAACCGGGGATTGGCGTTTCGCTAATGCAAGTTTATGGGAGATTAAACCCAAAATTTTTAAATTATGATAGTGGGGTCGTTACACTTCCTCCGCTAAAGAATTTTCACGTGGATATGAATTCACCAAGGGTGTGCTGTCGAACAGAAAATGTTGGTCAATTAAGAGATATAGTGCTCATTGAAGCACAAGAAAATCGACCAAAATATATATTACTTCATCTAAGAGACCTCACAAACTTTCCCCCCCTACTAAATCTTTTATTTGAAGATGAAAATTCAATAGACAATGACAACGAATCAACACAACCCTATAGAGGGTGATTAGTTGAGTATATAAACAAATATTGTTAGACATATGTCCCAAGTACAAGAAAAGAACATGCACAATTATCAATTGAATACATCCTGCATGAAGGCCGACAACAGAAGATATTGGTCGAGTCAAATATTCTGATTTTGAATCAAAGAAACAACTTGAATTCCCAGTTGACTTCGACACAAAACCTCAAAATATTCCCAAATAGAAAGAAATCTATGAAGTTTACAATGGAGCTCAACTACATTCCAATCTATGAAGGAGATGAGGATCCCAAACGACATAGACAAGAACCGAAATAACATATGAAGATAGACAAATGACACAATTTGGTGCCACACTTTGAGCTCGATCCATTACTTGGTTTATGAACTACACAGACAATCAACGTTGCTCGAAGTTAGAAATAAAACAAAATTTCCTCAAATTATTTAACACATAAGAGATCAGTCACCTTGAGGCTAAAACATTGAAATAAATCAAGAAGAACCCAGGAGAAATTGTCTGGGAGTACAATAATAGCAACAAAATGTGTATTCCTCAGATAGACCTTTCCAGCAAGCTATCATGCGCCTAAAATTGAGATTGTATACAAAAATTACGACCTCGGGAAGTTGATGTACTAACTTACCCAAACGGGGCCCACATGAATTTTGGCTCTTCATCTCCTACAGTTAGGTTTCTTGGATGTCTAGGGTTTTTGACATTCCTATTTATTGTAAAAATGCCTTCAGAGCCTCATTGTAATAATCTTCTTGCGAATGAGCACAACGGTCACATCTCTTCTAAGAGATAATCCGCCACCATTCTAGCAAGCTTGTTTCCGCTGCATTTTATAGTTTCATCTTATTTCCTTATTGAGTAGAAACTAGTTTTATTGTATATCGGTTATTCTATGTTAAGCATATTTTTATAATAATCTGTATTCATTTCATTCTGCAAATATATTCTGGATCAATGATGGACTAGACCCTACAGTCCATTGAATTCATATTGAAACATTTTGAGATATATGTAAAGGGGTGACAAATCACGCTATGAGGGTATACCCACACAACTTGAGAAATGTGCACCCAAAGTGGTGTCACATATGAGAGGATAATAATCACTTGACTCAAGAATTTTGGTTGAATGGAAAAAATTGAACAAAAAATCACTCAGTATATCACACATAGAAAATTGACCAAGGTGGAAATGGACATAGAAGTCAAGGCTAAGGAGGATGCCAAGTCCATGGACAAGGAGGACGAGGAAACTTAGGTAGAGGATTAGGTCGAGTTAGGTATTACTATTTTCATTGTTGGAAGGACAACCACATCAGTGCAAATTGTCCAATAAAAAACATAAATGATCTAAGGTTTTGTAATAGTTGTGGATGGGAGACCACTCACTCAAAGAATGTCCAATAGTACTCAAGAAAGTGATGAACAAAATAAATGTAAATCTCTTACATACAGTGACAAAACATGACATTTTGAATTTGAAGAACCTCCATATATAACACACTTGGGAGCTGGTGAGGACATTTTTGGAGAACCACCAAATCGACAAAAGGGTGGTGAAACTACATATCCCAACCCAAAACATGAAAAAAACTAATGCAGGAAGCAATGAAATTCTTAAGAAGCATGGACCAGGACAAAACCTACAAGGGAAGACATGAGAACATCTTAGAACTGTGCTAGATGAATTCCTCCAACTACTGAAAGAGAAAAAGTCATTCATTCGATTGATTAATCTATTGAGCATCTTGAGGGAATATAAAGACGAACAAATACCAATCAAAAGTTTGCACCAATTATCACAAGAACCATAAACAAACGAATTTGACCATGTCGACCTCGAAATAGACGGAAATTTAATCAAACAAGTCATACTCGACTTCGTGTGCCAAGTAAATATTCTTCCTAGAGAAACATGGGTTTGAATTGGGAAGCCACCTCTACATCCTACAATGAATTTCTTGAAGTTAGGAGATCAAAGGTTTATTGGGCGAATTGGTACACTAAAAAGTGTAATAACATCTATTATAGGAATCCTGATAAGAGTTGACTTTGAAGTAATCAACTGGGTCAAAGGCATCCCCACCTACCCAAAATTAGTTGGACAACCCTAGGGACAAAACATGAGGGCCACAATCTCTCACGAAAGAGATAGAATAAAGTTAAAAGGAAGTGGCATAAAAATCATAATTTCACTTGGTCTAAAGGAAGGAAAATCGTGGGTTGAGACATGGGATGAAGCACATGAAGTCCGTCGACTATACCAAGTCATGAATGAGAAGAAGGATAACATAGAACCTAATAGAGAAGGAGAAATATTACTTGGGTATCCATTTTCAATAGGCAAAAACTCAGATACAAAACTATACAATTGGCAAATGGAAAACTACAAATCACAAGAAAAAGAGTGTTGGTCGATAGAAGCAATATCAATACAATGATCCAAATCATGCTTCTCGGTACAAGAAATATCTATTGTGGCCGAAATAAATCTCAAGAAGACACCAACACTAATTACGACACACTCACACACAAAGTAACCTATCCAATTCAGTGAAAGGAAATCTCCATCAGTGCATGTCGATGAAGTTTCTAAGTCAGTTGGGGAACATGGAAGAGTGAAAAGTCTAGTCGAATCATTTATAGACCAAGCAAACCGATGGTCGGAGACACATGCACCTCGACTACAGACGTGGAATACTTCTACACTTTACTTTGTATAAATATTTAGTGTGAAAAGACTATCAACCAATATTGACATCTCGAGGTTCAAACCTAATTTCATCCCAATCGATCACATCCACCAATGTGAGAAGGATTGGAAGAAAGCAGGCTAAAGAGACGAAAGGGTATGAGCTCACATGTTTCCAAACACATTGGATGACATACCCCATAAATGGTATAAAATTGAGGAAGCATGTGGACATACATTCAAGTAGAATGAAATAAAAATTAAATTCCTTAAAGACTTTGAATTCGGACTTGAAGAAGAACTATTGAACTAAGCAGCAAGAGAGATTAAAAATTTCTTAGAACAACTAAGTCCCCAACAAACTCATAAAGAGGAAAAACTAAAGTCGATATGGGCTCGACTTAGACTTGCAACTTAATATTGACACACAATTCAAGTAAGATCATAGCTCATTGAATAGACATGGAAAACATAATTTTTCCAGGACAAAGCTTTTGATGGAAGAAAACTTTTCCAGTAGTACAAAATCACGTAAAAACTATCTACTTCATCACCAAGGAAGAAAAGGAAGAGAAACATGATACAGAAAAATTGGACTTTACATTGATTTATAATCAAGTTATAGAAGGAGAACGACAGTTAAATGAATCAAAAGCGCCTGAATGTATGGATGTGGAAATTAAACCAAGGAATTTGAGATTTCAATAGACGATTGATAAAAAATGGCTAGAATAGGTGACTATTGGTCTGATAAGAAAACCATAGAAATAATTGACCTGTTAAAGGAATATCAAGATGCCTTCGCACATCACTACAAAGATATCAAAGGATTGGTATAAGAGATGGGTGAAATGAAAATCAAACTAATCCCTGGCACCAAGCCTATTAAAAAACAACCATATATGTTCAGAGATTGTCGGAAGAACCACAGTATTTAAGACATCTGGTTGTCGACGTTTCGGATCCATAACATGATCCATCATCTGACCTTAAACCTAACTTTCCCCTTGACCTACTTTAACCTTCTAAACCAACCTTAAACCTATGACTAAACTTAATAACATTATTATCACCCTTCTACTATCAGACTAACTAACCTTAACCATCTTATACCTATGACTAAACTTAATAACATTATTATCACCCTTCTACTATTAGACTAACATAACCTTAACCATCTTATACCTTTTACAAACCTTAGGGTTCCACCAGTAATTCGTTTTTAAATCCTTTAACATCATTATTAGTATTAATACCCCTCTTTATTAAATAAGTGACACCCTCTTTTTCCTGTACTTAACCTAATCCTCTAATAATTCCCTTAATTTTTAACATAATAATCACCTTACTTACTATTAAACTTTACTATCAAACTAGGGTAACCTTAATATCACCATACTAATTCAATATAGTCAACCCTAAATTTGGCCCTTTGGAACTTAAAATAATTTAACATTAGTTTTAGCCTATTTTATTAACCTTATGCCATATAGTTAAATTTAGCCCCCCTTTTAAAACCTAAATTAATTTAATAAAAATCTTTTGAACCTAAAATTAGCTTTAATTAATCTTTACTTGCTTTAATAACATTATTATTATTACCTTTTACTACTAAACTATGGTAACCTTAATATTGCCAACCCTAAATTTAGTGTTTTAAACTTAAAWTAATTAACCATTWACCATWTAGGTTWTTTYTAGCCTTTTAATTTAATATTAATAYTTTAAACATAAAATTAACTTTAATTAGTCAAACAAACACCAACTTCCTAAAACCTAGGGTTTACCTCATTATTCCAACTAACTAACATTAATTTTGACAAAACTATCATCGCTTAGATTAATTGTACCTCCTTAATACTAGGGTTTCCTCATTATTTTAATAGGGTTTTTACCAAAACTCCCGGTCAACCCTAAATTTCTCCAAAAAAGAGGGTTTCACCCAGCCAAAACGCAGTTCTTTCACCCGCCTCATCACTATTTAATATAGGCTCTTCTCTCACTATCTTTCTCAGACTTTTTTGGTCCTGATGATGGATCCTGTTATGGATCCGAAACGTCGACAACCAGATGTCTTAAATACTGTGGTTCTTCCGACAATCTCTGAACATATTTCTCGCCACAGAAACCTAATTGAACAAACAACCATATAATCTAGCACACAAATACAAACCCATCATCCAGAAATAAATTGAAGAAATGCTTGACACTGGAATTATATATCTAATTAACAAGTTGGAATAGGAAATACCCATGGTTGTGCAACTGAAGAAGCATGACCCAAAGAAACTGATAATTTGTGTCGACTTTCGATGACGGAATAAAATAACAATGATTGATCCATTCTCGACACCATTTACTGATGAGATTATCAATGAGGTCGCATGACATCAATGTTACTCATTCACCGACGGTTTCTACGGATACAACCAATTACCTATAGCTAAGGAAGATCAAGAAAAAACTACGGTTATCTATGAATTCAGATCATTTCAAGAATAGTTTGGTCTAAAATATCTCTTGGTAGTCTTCTTAAGGATAGAGGTAAAGGCATTTCAGGAATATATTTATAAAACAATGGTCTTATATTTCGATGACAAAAATATCTACAACTTACTAAAATACCACATCCATTAGTTAATAATATTGCTGGAAAGATGCCGACAAAGCTAATTATATTTAAACATCAAACAATGCATCTTTTCCATGCCTATAGGTATATTGTTGGGCCATGTTGTATGCAAGGATGGGATAAAATTTTACATGGCCAAAATTAAAACCATCCTCGACTTGAAACCACCATTCAACGAAAAAGGATCAAATTTTTTCTCAGTCACACGGGATATTACAAAAAAATCATTCACCACTACTCCGACGTCACGTTCCCAATCGATGAGACTTTAAATAAGGAGGTCAGTTTCCAATGGATTTAGCAATGTGACACGTCCTTCAAACTATTATAATGAAAATTGGTAGAAGCCCCCATCCTTCAATTTCGAGATAGTTCAAGAAAATTTCATGTTCATGTTGATTTCTCAAGTGTCTTTGTTGGTGCGGTCTTAGCCCAGCCATACGATGACATGGTCAACCACTCGAATGAATATGCCAATTGGAAACTAAATAAAGCATAAAGTAGTTGTTCGACAACTGAATGTGACGCTCTAGAAATATTTTTTTCCCTGCAAAAATTTTGACACTATTTTCTCATCAATCCCTTTACATTTTTCACAGACCATCAAGCACTGAAAAATTTAATCAATAAACCTGTCCATCAAGGGAAAATATTTCGATGGCTACTTTTCTTTCCAGAATTCTACTTTGAAGTAGGAGTCCGACCGAGAAAAATGAATGTCATCCCGGATGACCTATCCTGACTTGAGACAAGGAAATATCTGACATGGATAGATGATGAACTACCAGACGTTAATTTATTCAGGGTTGAAGCAGTCCCCAAGAACTAGAAGAAATCAAAAAATTTCTAAAAGAAGGGAAAGCAAATGTGTTGGCAAGTTCTTTTTTTGGTGTGATGTCAGTGTTGTCATTGATGTCAACTAAGAATGCTGAGAAGGAAAGAAGGAATCGCGAGACAAAGGTTTTAAAGAAACTACATCAGGAACCGTTGATCTGACATTGCAAACTAACTTCTGACATCGCGAAGTGTGAAGTTTTAAAGTGAGAAGAGGAGATCTGGTCCATCAGATCATAGAGGGTTGTGGACCATTGATATGACACAGTGAAGTTCAGAAGTTCAGACATCGGAGAAAGGAGGAGATCTAACTCATGAGTTCGCGAAACACGAAGTCCTGAAGTGCTTGGCCCCAAGTCATAGCCATTGGTCACATCAACCGAGAATAGGGGAAGGAGCTAGCATCACTAGGCTAGACCTCAGAGTTTCAAGAGTTAGGATAATCGAGGTGACTCACAACAGAATATCCAACGTGCAAAGTCATGAAGTGTATTTTTGATTGGCGTGTGATCACAGCCAGTGGTCACATGGAGAGGAATTTTGTGCCCGGTGCTAGTTCGCGTGGGTATAGTTCACGAGGACCCGATGTAATTAAAACTGTTGATCTCTGACTTCGTCCTCCAGCAAGATCTCAATCATTCAAATCTGTCGACACTATATTTACACATTGAAAATTCAAAAATACTCTACGTGTATAACCAAACGACGTTGATTAAATAGACATTCTGATCAAAGGGTTGATGTTTCAATTCATAATCGATTCTTTGACCAGTTACGATTCAATTATACTAACTGAATCATTTTTCTTGGGCGTTTGAGATTCGTAGTGTAACGTATTATGAGAGTATGCATAAAAGAAAAATATTGTGACAGAGTGAGGTTGTCATTTCTATGTAAAATGAGTTGAACTGTATGTAATGAAAATTACAGTATGAACAGAGAGAGAACAAATTCAAAGATGAAGAACATAATTTGACAGAGTATAAATGGTGAAAAGAGAAGAATGTAAAAGAACCTAAGAGCATGAGAAGAATAGAGAAAGAGCAGATGGAAAGAGACAACAAGTGGAGCCAAGTATGAACAGACAGAAGCAGATTAGAATTGCAAAACAGAAAAGAGATAGCAAGTGGAGCCAAGCATGAACAGACAAAAGCGGAGAAGAATTGCATAATAGAGAATAAGTGGTAAGTGTTGAAATATCTGTATTGTTGTAAGGTATTATTCAAGAAAATATTTATAATCAAGGTGGTAGGGTGGTGCTAGGGAAGATTGTGGTCCTCTGTTATTCAAGTTGGTGCTTGAATACTGGGATTTGTAGCTTCCATCTAGTTGTGTCTAGAAAACAGGGTGGCAGGGTGGTGCTATGGAAAACAAAGAGTTTTCTATGTGCAAGTTGGTGCTTGTATAAGTGGAAGTAGATGCTTCCATCCATTTGGTGCTGAAAATCATAAGGAGGAAATATGCTTCATTCTAGTGGGTGCTAGAGAAACTTGAGTGTTGGTTCTCTCTACAAGTTGCAGCTTGTTAAAGAAGAGGTTGTAGCCTCATTTTGAGTTCGTTCTCAAAGATAGATGATGTACAAAAATTAAAATAATGCTTATCATTCTAAGAAGAAGAGGTTTTCTCCCTTTATGGGTTTCCTCATGAATATCTATCTCTATGTATATAATATATGTGATTGATATTTACTATTTTTGTTGTTTATGTCTTGCATAATCTTGATTAACATTTGGAGAAGAGTAACAATATTTTAACAAGAATAAAAATGTTCAAGAACAGTGACAATTGATTCACCCCCCCCTCTCATTTGTTTTAATAATTTTAACAATTGGTATCAGATCAGGTTCCTTTTATTTAAAGGTAGTTCAGTAAACTTAAACATGAAAAGTCATGAAGGCACTTCAACCAATAAGCCTCCTCTGTTTGATGGAACAAATTTTTCTTTTTGGAAGGTTAGAATGAGAACATACATTATGGCCTTGGGTACTGATGTTTGGGATGTAGTAGAGACTGGATATACAAAACCTGTTGTGCTAGCTTCCAAAGATGATAAGTTAGAATTTAGCTTCAATGTAAAGACAATGAATGTTATCTTGAGTGGGCTTGTTGAAGTTGATTTTGTAAAGGTGATTCATCTTGAATCTTTCAAAAAGATGTGGGATAAACGTATTAGTCATTATGAAGGAAATGAGAAAGTAAAAGATGCCAAAATTCAGACATATAGATTGAAATTTGAACAAATGGAGATGAATGAGGATGAAACAATTAGTAAATATTTTTTAAGATTTGAGGATCTTGTGAATGCCATGAATGGTCTTGGTGAGAATATTGAATACACACTCTTAGTTCATAAGATTTTAAGATCTCTGCCTGATAGATTTAATCCAAAATTTTCTGCAATAGAAGAACTGAATGATCTTAAAATTCTGCCTATTGATCAACACCTAGGAACTCTAACTACTTATGAAATGAGGATTAGTAAATATAAATCCACCACTAGAGAAGCATCTTTTAAAGAAGAAAAGAATACTAATTCATAATTAGATGAGATTGAGGAAAACTTTGTGAGAAGGTTAAAGAAAGGATCAGACAAATACCAAGGAAAGATCCCATTTAAATGTTTCAACTATGATAAGATAGGTCATTTTGCATCTAAGTGTTGTCACAAGGAAAAATACCAGAACTCTGTTGATGAAAAGAAATACAAATTTAATAAATATAGTAAAAATAAAAGTTTGTGTGCAAATAATGATGACTTCTCAGAAGACATAAATAACAATTCATCTTTTGAAGATAAAGTGAATGATTTTATGCTTATGGCCATAGGAGACCTTGATGATGAATACACAGGAGGTGACATGAATGACGAAGAAGTTGTGGCTGATATGGAAGGTGAACTAATCAGTGATTTAGAAGAGATTGGTAGGCTCAGACTTAAGAAGAGAAAACAAAAACAATTGTTGATGCAGTTTGAAAAGAATGGTAAAGAACCAAGGGAAGATTTTGTTTTGTTAAAAGTAGAATTAGAAGAAGCAAAAAAAATAGAAGATATTCTAAAACATCAATTACCAGAGAAGAAGGTGAGATGTGAAGCTCTGGAAGAAGAAGTAGTGAAAGATAGAAATGAGTTAGAGAAGTTTCAAGCCTTATATCACTAAAATATGTCAAGTATCAAAGCCTTAGAAGAACTAGATAACATCTTGAGTAAACAAAGGTCTCCATTGATAAAAACTGGTCTAGGTTATGAAAGTGGTTCTAGTAGCAGTCAGCCAAAAAACAAAGAATCAACTAAGATGATCAAATTTCAAGTCAACAAACAATCAAATTATGATCATACTCCACATTTTTTTTTTAATAAAGACGAGTTGAGTTCTGAATCGGAACAAAGCCAACAAAAGATAAAACAACCAATTTCAAGATGAAGGACAATATTTAGGTATCAAAATTTGTTCCATGGTTACTGTTATTATTGTTCTAATTTTGGTCATAAAGATGCAAATTGTGGAATTAAGTTTAGAAGTATGCAACTAAGGAGGTCACAGAATAAACAATTGTTGCAACATAGAACTAGACAGTCAGTGAGTAAAAAACAACATACCAATTATTTTGATCCATTGTATAATGAGCATGAATGTTACATTTGTCATAATTTTGGTCACAAAGCATTAGATTGTCATTTGAAGAATTACACAGTAGATCCAAGAATAAATCCCTCAGCTGAAAATGTCAAGATATGGAAAAAGAAAGAAAGTAATAAGTGTGGGTTAGTACTTTCTATTCAAAGACAAAAGGATCCTTGGTATATTGACAATGGATGCTCCAAACATATGAATGGAGACAAAAGTAATTTTTTGTCTCTAAGTGAAAGCAAATCAGGGAATGTAACTTTTGGAAATGATGCAACAAGAAAAATAAAAGGTAAAGGAATGGTAAGTCTAAGTAATGGCAAAGGGAAAGCTCAAGATGTGTTGTTTGTAGATGGTCTGAAACATAATCTCCTTAGTGTCAGTCAAGTTTGTGACAAGGGATGTGAAGTTGTTTTCACTTCTAAAGATTGTAGAATAAAATCTGTCGATTCAGGACAATTGATTGCAAAAGGCATAAGAACAGAAAACAATGTTTATGTTTTGAAAGAAGAAAAAGAAGAATGTCACTTAAGAAAGTTTGATGAAAGTTGGATATGGCATAGGAGACTTGGACACCTAAATGTTGATGATATAATCAAGCTTAGAAACAGTGGGGAAGTAAAATGTCTTCCAAATATATCAAAGCCATATGATTTTGTATGTAAACCTTCCCAAATAGGAAAGCTTACTTGGACACAGTTAAAATCTAAGAACTTTGCATCAACAGAAAAACCTCTTCAATTAGTACATATGGATTTATGTGGACCATCAAGGAAGGAAGGTATAGGAAAATAAAATTACTTCATGTTGATTATTGATGATTATTCTAGACTCACATGGGTTTCCTTTCTGAAATAAAAATCTGAGGCATTTGAAAATTCAAAGTGCTTAAGGCTCTGACCGAGAATCAAACAAGAAAAAGATTGAAGTGTTGGCATGTTTTGCAGGCAACGTATGCTTGTCATTGAAGGCAAGTACAACAACAATGATGGCTTGAGTACAGGTATAATGTGCCAGGCAGGCACCAAAAGTATTTTGGGAAGACGCAGTATAGCAAGCTTGTGAATACCAGAAGAGATAGTGCAGAGGTGCACACAGAGTGCAGAGTATGCATGTTTGTCATTGATGGAAAATATCATGACCAACAACACAATGATGAACGCATGGAAAGATCAGAAGACAAATTCCATTTCAGGTATCATAAACAAAGACTCCATTTTGGAGTTTCGGATACCAGGAGTTGGAGGAGTCAAGGAAGCAACTCATGGAAGGAACTTGCGAAATGTGAAACCCCAAAATCGTGAAACAGTCATATCAACCGGAGTTTCAGATACTGGGAGTTGGAGGAGTCAAGAGTCAAGACTCTTCATCACAGGAGTCTCGAAGTGCTGAAATGCGAAATGCCGAAATCTCGAAACAGGCACATCAATCGGAGTTTCTGAAACCAGGAGTTGGAGGAGTCAAGAGTCAAGACTTTTCATCACATGAGTCTCGAAGTGTTGAAATGCAAAACGTTGAAAATCCTGAAACATACACATCAACCGGAGTTTCGGATTCTGGGAGTTGGAGGAGTCAAGAGTCGAGACTTTTCATCACAGGAGTCCCGAAGTGCCGAAATGCGAAACATAGAAAATTCCAAAATAGGCACATCAAGTGGAGTTTCGGATACCAGGAGTTGGAGGAGTCAAGCGTCAAGATAACTCCTCACCATAGGAATGCTGAAATGTCGAAATGCCGAATTGCGAAATGGAAAAATAAGCACGAGACCCATCATTTATAATCCAATGGTGCAGTTTAATCAGGAATATGATCGAAGGGATACTCTTCATAGGTAATCGATCAGTGACGATTCAGTTGCTGATATGGTTTTTGGAGGTTCACGGTGTAACTGCTAGAAACGACTGATTGTTTTTGCTAGAGGACTGGAAGAGACTTCAGGGTGATCGCCAGAGAATATGAAGAGTCTCAAGGCATCTGCCAGTGGAATGAAGACTGTTCGAGAGGCGATTGACAGATGGAAGAGCATTGAAGCCTGTAACTGCAACAGAGAGGATGAGCTTGACTGTGATAGAGAAGACGAAGAGTCTCGACTGGTAGATAGGCTAAGGAATCTCAGCATAACACCCAGTGATGATGGACACATGGGTTTAACAACCAGAGAAGCTGAAGAGTTGCAATGATCACTAGGCAGAGCACTCGACATGAAGAACATGCAAAAGCATTGTGCATATGGTATGCACAAGGTGCATAGAGACTATAAGAATGCAAAATAAAGAAGAGATGGGGGTGGCTGTAGAGACAAATCACACATGGGGAAATGGATGCCATGGGTAGGAGTTGAAATACACAGAAGAGGCATAATTCAAAGAATCAAAATAAGACGAAGAGCATAAAGCACAACAGAAGCAAAGAACAGAGATGCATAGCTGAGATAGTAAAAGAAGAATGAGGTGCAAATGTAGAGAAGAGCAGAAGATTAGAAAGTGCAACAAGATGCAGGCAGAGAGACACTGATATAGGAGAGCAGAGCAGTGTAGAAGAATAGTGATGAGACTGGTAAGCCATTGATGAACATTATATCACTGTAATAAGTTTTAGTAGAAAATATTTATATTTCAGGGTGCTAGGGAGGTGCTAGGGAGGACTATTGTCCTCAGAGGTTCAAGTGGGTTCTTGAACACAGGGAGTTCTATGTTCCATCTGGTTGCAGCC
>ML800235.1:132364-153854 GCA_009831015.1 Picea engelmannii | reverse complement strand
AGCCGGGTTTCCTTTCTGTCCAATATGCATTGGGGTTCTGGTAGAAATTATCCCTCCGGTTCCACCTGGATCACAGACCAGTCAATTATATGATTAGCATCATGTACATATTTCTTCAATAATGAAACATGGAAAACATTATGCGCTTTTATTGTGGGAGGAAGTGATAGCCGATAGGCTACAGGTCCCACTCTGTCTAGGACCTCAAAGGGTCCACAATATCGGGGTGCCAATTTGGCACAAGCCCCCATTTTTAGGGAACTCCTTCTGGGCTTAATTATGAGGTATACATGGTCTCCTATGTCGAACTCTCTTGGAGTTCTCTTTTGATCAACATAACTTTTCTGTCGGTTCTGAGCGATCTTCAGATTTTGTTTTATCTGAGCTACTTGCTGTTCCATTTCCTTCAATATATCATGTCCAAAATAAATCCTATTTACAGGATTACTCCAGTTGACTGGAGTATTACACTGTCTACCATAGAGGACCTCGAATGGACTCATCTTTAAGGATGCTTGATAGCTGTTGTTGTAGGCGAATTCTACCAATGGCAGGTAGTCTTCCCATTTCCTAGGTTGATGCATCACATGCATCCTTAACATATCTTCTAATATCTGATTTACTCTTTTTGTTTGTCCATCGATTTGAGGGTGATAGGCGGTGCTAAACAACAACTTGGTCTCCAAACCCGCCATCAGTGATTTCCAGAATTTGGAAGTGAATTTTTTGTGTCGGTCAGATACTATCTCTCTCGGCATATCGTGTAGTCTGAATACCTCTTTCATGAATACCTGTGCGATATCTATCGCCTTGGAGGTTGATTTGATGGGGATGAAATGAGCAGACTTTCTCAGTTTATCCACCACCACCATAATGGCATCATTCTGTTTGGTTGAAGTTGGTAATCCAGTGATAAAATCCATGGAGATGGTTTCCCATTTCCATTCTGGGATGGGTAAAGGGTGCAATAGTCCTACTGGGTGTCGATGTTCTGCTTTAACCTATTGACATTCTATGCATTGGGACAAATATTTGGCTATGTCCTTCTTCAATCCCAGCCAATAAAATTGTTTTCGGGTGGCAGTAATCATTTTCTGGTATCCTGGGTGATCAGTGTAGGGTCTTTTATGTAGTTCATCCATGATGAACCTCTTCAAGTCGTCAAAATTGGGAATGTACAGTCTCTCTCTGTAGGTTATGAGACCTCCTTCGGTCATCTGATAGCTTTCGTATTTTTCCCCAGTGGGTTCTTTTTGTAGGTACAGGGTCACATTTCGGACGAAGGGGTTGGTTTCTTGTGCCTTTTTTATTCTGTCCTTGACATCTGTCTCACAGGTACTCACCGCTGCCAGGTGAATTGTTCTCATGCTTCTACTAAGGGCATCGGCCACTCTATTCTCCTTCCCTTTAATGTGTTTGATTTCAAAGTCAAATTCGCTAAGGAGGGCCATCCATATAGCTTGTCTAACATTGATCTTGGGTTGATCAAACAAATACCATAATCCATAGTGATCTGTCATAAGAACAAATTTCCTTCCTAGGAGGTAATTCCTCCACATTTTTAAGGCATGCACTACGGCCGCCAATTCTAGATCATGAGTCACATAGTTGACCTCATGTTCATTCAGTTTTCGAGATTCATAGCAGATCACCTTCCCTTCCTGCATAAGGACTCCTCCGAGCCCTTCTTTGCAGGCATCTGTGCATACAAGGAAGTCAGCTTATGGGTCAGCGATTTTCAACACAGGTGCATGGGTTAGTAGATGTTTCAAGGTTTGAAATCTTTCTTCACATTGATGTGTCCACAGAAATGTTGTTCCCTTCTTCTGGAGGGCAGTGATTGGACAACCAATCTTGGAGAAATATTTTATAAATCTTCTATAGTATCCCACCAATCCCATAAAGGATCTGATGTCTGAGACATCTTTTGGGGTAGGCCATTCCATGATAGACCTGATCTTGTCAGGATCTACTACTACCCCTTCCTTGGATAGAACATGTCCCAAGTAGTGTATTTGCTTCTGGAAGAAGTCACACTTGCTGAATTTAGCATAGAGCTGATGCTCTCTTAGCACTTGCAGCAAAAGTCTAAGATGCTCTTCATGTTCTTCTCTATTCTTAGAGTAGATTAAGATATCATCAATAAACACTAGTACAAATTTATATAGAAATTTACTGAGTACATTGTTCATTAAGCACATGAAAGTAGCAGGGGCATTGGTTAACCCAAATGGTACTACCACAAACTCATAATGACCATACCGTGTCCGGAAAGCAGTCTTATGGATGTATTCACCCTTGATCCGGACTTGATGGTATCCTGACCTCAAGTCAATATTTGAGAAAATAGATGCACCTCCCAATTGATCGAATAGATCATCGATCCTGGGCAAGGGGTATTTGTTCTTTATGGTTACTTTATTAAGTTGTCTGTAATCTATACACAGTCTAAGGGTGCCATCCTTCTTTTTCACAAACAGGACCGGTTCTCCCCAGGGGGACACGCTGGGTTGAATATAACCCTTATCCATCATTTCTTTCAATTGCAATTTGAGTTAAACTAACTCAGGCATGCTCATCCGGTAGGGTGTTCTAGACACCGGCACCGCTCCTGGTGCTAGTTCTATTGAGAAGTCAATGTCTCTTCTTGGAGGTAGACCCGGTATTTCCTCTGGGAACACATCTCGGTATTCTCTCAGGATAGGGTGATCTTCAAGGCTTGGATCTTCACCTTCGGTTGTTTTCAACACCTGTACTGCATATAGGGGACATCCCTTTCGAC
This sequence comes from Picea engelmannii, assembly GCA_009831015.1. Lineage (NCBI taxonomy): Eukaryota > Viridiplantae > Streptophyta > Pinopsida > Pinales > Pinaceae > Picea > Picea engelmannii. Next base: position 151,072 of record ML800235.1, on the reverse strand, counting down.
AATACTTCCTCATTTTCAATGTTGATATTTGTCTCACCGAGACCAGTTTTTGGATCCCTTGAAGGGTTATCCTTTTTCCTTCTTCGCTCACACATTCTAAGGTTTTATAGTAATAGTCCAGTTTGCCTTTATGGGCAGCCAACCAGTCCATACCAATCAACAGATCGTATGATCCCAGGGGTAATACATTAAGGGTTGCTTGGGTGGGGAATTCACCCAACATTATTTGGCAAGTTGTTACAACCTCTACCACCTTTCTTTTGGTGCCAGTGGCTAACTGTACCAACCATGGTTTAGTTTTCCTTTTGTGGCTGTAGCTTACACTTATCAACAGTTTTAGGGGCTACATAACTCAAATTTGAACCAGGGTCAATCAAAACAGATACCAGATGGTTGAAGATCATACCTTCTATTTCCACCACTGAAGCTTGGTGGTCAGCTTGGTTATTATCCAAGGCTGCATATATCTACGGCACACTCCTTGCCACATCATTGACCATGGTAGCTTCCTACATGTTATAAATTTTTCGACTGTTCTGTTGTCAGAGTGGATAGTCTCTCCAGAGATGATCTCCTCTGCAATCCCAACATTCCAAAGGTTTTCTCTTTGGGTTACCAGTCTTTACTGGTATAGGTCCAGAAGTTTTATTTCCGTCCGCTGAGGGAAATTTCTGCTGGAGTACACTCCGGGTTGGAAAGTTCATTCTGTGGTTCTTCTTGTAGTTTTTAAATCCCGCGGATTTGCTCCCTTTCTTCTGAAATTTCGAGCCACTCCTCGGTTTCCAGTCTCCACGAGACTCTACCCGATGTCCATATTGTTCATGACAATATGTTGCCTTTCTTATAGTGTCTTCTAGGGTCTTTGGATCGTCAAATTCAATTCGGTTCCAGTATTCCTTGGGTAGCCCACTAATGAAGCATTGGGCCTTCGCCTTCTCTACTTTGATGTAGGGTACATATCTCAGTAAGTCAAGGAATTTGTTGACATACTCCTCCATAGTAAGTTGTCCCAGTTTGAGCTCTTAAAACTCTTTAGCCTTCTCGTCGAAATACCTTTCCGACAAATACTTCTTCCGGAAGTATTTCTCGAACCGTTTCCAAGACAGGTCCTCCTCACGGACCACTTTCATATTCTTAAGGTCTTCCCACCAAATGGAAGCCTTTCCGTTTAGATTGAAAGTGGCCACTCGAGCCTTTAGGTTCTCTAAGAAATCATGGACTCTGAAATATTTCTTCAGTCCAAGTAGCCAAGCCTCAGCTTCCTCTCCCTTCTTTATCTTGCCATCGAAGGAGGGAGGGTTGGCCTTTTTGAATTCCTCAAATTTATGACTCTTAGGAGTCTTTTGCTTCTTCTGTTTCTTTCGAGAATAGGAACTGGTCTTGCTGCTAGAAGAGCCTTCTGAATCGCCAACTTCCTTCTCAGTGGAATCATCTGGCACTGGTCCTTTACCTCCGGGGTGGAACTTTCTTGACGTGATTCTCTTAGTATGACCACTGATACGACCATGATTCTTCATCTCAGGTTCATGCTGCATTTGTCGCTGTAGGTTGGATAAGCTCTGAAGTAAAACTGCATCGATCTCGGTTTGATTTTCTTGTTCTTTCATCATTCTTTCATTATCGGCCTTGCAGCTTTGCAATTCGACCATGAGACTCCTCACAGTCTCATCTAGGTCTGGAGGGGTTCCTATTTCTCTTCTTTCATCAGACTCCTCGTCTCTGTTGTGGAGCCTTCTCCCACCTCTTGGTGAGTCACCATACGCTGCGTTTGTAGCTTCCTACAGTTGATCATCTGCTGGAGTGAACAGAAAAATGCTGGCTATTAGTCCAGAGTTAAATTCATTTTATAATGTGCGCATAGTTTCATAACTCTTTCTCATGAATCAACAGTCGGGTTTTCATACTCCAATTTTTTAATTCCTGGACAAGATAGTTTAGTCAGGGGGTTACTACTCATAGAAGTGTTTCGAACGAGGTTTATGCGCGACTGGTGCATGATCCCAATCAGGCCGAGTGTTGTAACCATACTCTAATACCACTTTGTAACAGACCCACTACCTAAATAATAATAAAATTTCACTCTTCCTCAATGAATAGAATCCTCGAAGTCCTACGGGGGTCTAGTGCGGGCTAGTTCTTCCCTTTTCACCATCCCTGTGATCATGGGTTAGGACCACAGGCCAAACAAACCAGGCGCCCTTCACAACTCATGACATCGTGAGTCATGAATCAAGGCCTTCCAGTTTTCTTCACAAATCGTCGATACCCAAGATCATGAAATTGGTATAGCTTCCTTCTGTCAGCGTCCGCTATGCAGGACCATTGGCTAGGCTAAACTCTAGCTCCTCTCACTACTCGTGACTTCGTAAGTCCAAGTGTTGAGCTTTTTTGCCCTTCTCTCGTGAATCCCCGAGACACGAGGAGTCAACGGAGCATTCACTCCCTTCTCTAGGCGAGGCGGGTCCACCCGTCAATCACGCGGGCCCCCACCTTGAAGTGTTGCCATGTGTTCTCTCGCGCTTGGCTCTTGGCACTTCGCTACTCGCGACTTGGAGCGCCCAACCTTTGGGCCCTTACCTCGCAATCTTCTGAAGTAGCGAGATCCCTGGATTTCTGCCACCTGTCCTCTTCGGATGGACGGTCCTGATCATCTCGTGGCTTCGCCACTCGCAACTTGGAGCCTCCAAACTTTTGGCTCTTAACTCACGAACCTCCGAGGTAGTGAGATCCCTGGATCTCTGCCACCTGTCCTCTTCATATGAACAATATTGATCATCTCGTGGCTTCGCCACTCGCGACTTGGAGCCTCCAAACTTTGGGCTCTTAACTCGTGAACCTCCGAGGTAGTGAGATCCCTGGATCTCTACCACCTATCCTCTTCGGATGGATGGTCCTGATCATCTTGTGGCTTCGCCACTCGCGACTTTTAGCCTCCAAACTTTGGGCTCTTAACTCGCGAACCTCCGAGGTAGCGAGATCCCTGGATCTCTGCCACCTGTCCTTTTCGGATGAACGGTCCTGATCATCTCGTGGCTTCGCCACTCACGACTTGGAGCCTCCAAACTTTGGGCTCTTAACTCGCAAACCTCCGAGGTAGCAAGATCCCTGGATCTCTGCCACCTGTCCTCTTCAGATGGATGGCTCAGATCCTTTCGTGACCTCACCACTCGCGACTTGGAACATCCAACTTTTGGACTCCCATCTCGCGAACCTCTGAGTTCACGAGTTCCCTAGATCTCTGCCACCTGTCCTCCTCGGATGGACGGCTCGGATCCATTTTTTCCCCATTCACGAGGCTTAACCCTTGTCTATCTCCATAAATATCTAACGACCGTCGAGATTCCAAGTTTAGATCTGACGAGTCAGATTGGTCCCAATGCCGCGTCCTTTTCTTCTACTCTTTGGACGTAGAAAAATCAATGGTCCAGATGTTCTCATGGAGCCTGGGGGTCCATGATTCAGATTTCCTCTCTATCCTCGAAGATAGAGGAAAAACGGTTAAGGCAATTAACACCCTCATTCGTTCCTTCGATTCAACGGTCGTGACTGACCACAAGTTCCCCAAAAGGATCTCATCCGTTGATCAATCCTTATCCTTACACTGCTACTTCGGGGTTTTTAAGAGGGTCATTCCTCTTCATACAAGGATTTCTAAGGCTTTCTCATCCAAGTCCTTTTTCCCGGTTCTTGGTAAGCCTTTCTAAGAAGGAAATCTTTGTGAAGAGATCAAACCCAGGGCATTCCTGGATACAGATAAGGGGAACGAATTCCCGAGAATGGACTAGATACCTAACTTAGTTCGACCTAAGTATTTGATTCATGTTTATCGACATAAGCCGTGCATGGCTTCCTCTATTACAAGCATGTGTCCATTAATTATCATCAAAACATTCACAAACATTTTTACACTAAAGTCGTTCACAATCTTACAGTGTTGTGAGTATACTTACATATATATATATATCAGTGTATGAATTTCAAGATTCAATACATAAAATAATTATCAGAAATAAAACCAGAAGTGGGTGCAACTGCTGAGAGCGGTGCTCATTTCCACCCAACCGTAGGCTCAACGACTCCCAATGGATTTACCACTAGCCACCCCCGAGCTGAGACCACGATGCTCTAAGACTGCGTCTCTCTATCTGCCAGTGACCAGGAGAAAAGGTTGCAATCCTTCCTCTCTGCTATCACTCACTCTGCGTAATTCCAGAGTTACCCTCGCGTCTTCCCCCTCCATCATTTCTTCCATACGCCTTATCCTCTCATGAGGTTGCGTGTGGCACGATTACCCTCGTGCTGATCAGGCCTGACGACTCTACGGATGGGCAGTTCACCATCCCATCCCTCATCAAGCCATCCGCCTACTAGCCTATGAGGCATTGGATCTCAGAGCCAGCGAGCCGCTTTTGGTTCTCCGGGCCAGTGGAGTCCAAATACAGTATTTTATTCTCGGTGGAAGTTAACGCTACCTTTTCAGGTGCCCTCCACCGCCATCGTGGTCTCTTTTTCTGCACATCCCCTCATCAACAGTCCTGTAATAAATTCAGAATGTTATTCACATTCATTGACCTCTTCTCAAGGCCCATTTACATCACATATTCTCATTAATGAGTTTTCCATAGTTCTTGGCCAGTTTAGTTATATTTACAAACTGGGGGAAACAGGGTGTTACATGCAGAGAGTTTAAAACAAGCATAATTGTTTAAGCTTGGTAACAACTGATTCACCCCCCCTCTCATTTGTAGAACAATTGGTATCACAGCCGACCCCTTTTATGTAAGGGTAGATCCTAGAGCTTACACATGTCAATCCATGAAGGAAATTCAACCAATAAGGCTCCTCTATTCAATGGAACAAACTTTTCCTTTTGGAAAGTTAGAATGAGAACCTGCATAATGGCTTTAGGTGCAGATGTCTGGGATGTGGTAGATATTTGTTATGTAAAGCTAGTTGTACTAGCTAATAAGGATGACGAGATAGAATTTAGCTTCAATGCTAAGGCTATGAATGTTATCTTGAGTGGGCTTGTAGAAGCAAAATTCATAAAAGTTATGCACCTAGGAACTGCCAAAGAAATGTGGGACAAACTCATTAGCAGTTATGAAGGTAATGAGAAGGTAAAGGACACCAAGATTCAAACCTACAGAGTACAATTTGAATAGATGAAGATGAAAGAAGATAAAACTATTGGAAAATACGTTTTGAGAGTTGAAGAACTGGTAAATGCAATGAAAGCACTTGGTGAAAAAATTGAGGAACCTTCTTTAGTTCAGAAAATTTTGAGATCTCTACCAGATAGGTTCAACCTGAAGGTCTCTGCTATAGAAGAACTTAATGATCTAAGAACCTTGGAGTTTGATCAACTTCTAGGAACGTTGACTGCATATGAAATGAGAATAGTTAAAGATAAACCCAGCTCCAGAGAAGCATCATTTAAGGCAGACAAGAATGAGGATTATGAGCTTGATGAAATTGAAGCAAAAGTTGTGAAGAGACTGGAGAAGGGATCAGGCAAATACAAAGGTAAACTACCTTTCAAATGTTTCAACTGTGGTAAGATAGGTCATTTTTCAAATAAATGTCCTCACAAAAGAAATGACCATACATGTGATGATGAGGAGAAGCAGAAACACAAAAATTTCTTTAAAGAGAATAATTTTAAGAAGAAAAGTCTGTGTAAAAAATGACGATGATCCTTCAGATGATGAAGACAATGACTCCTCTATTGAAGATAAAATGAATGACTTCATACTTATGGCCAAAGAGGACTATGATAATAAAAGCACAGGAAGTGAGGCTAATGAAGAAGCAGCTGTGGTTGATATGGAAGGAGAACTGATCAGTGCACTGGAAGAGATTGACAGACTCATAATTAAGAACAAAAAGAAAAAAAAAATTGCTGATACAGTTTGAGAAGGACAATAAACATCCTGATGAAGACTTTGCCCTGCTAAAAGTGGAATTAGAAGAGGTAAAGAAAATCAAGGACATTCTGAAACAATAGTTATCAGAAAAGAAGGCAAGATGTAAAGCTATGGAAGAAGAAGTAGTGAAAACTAGGAAAGAGTTGGAGAGGTTTCAAGCCTTGTATCATCAGAATCTGTCAAGTATCAAATCCTCGGAAGGATTAACCACCATTCTGAATCAACAAAGGAATCCAAAGCTAAAAACAGGTTTGGGTTATGAAGAGGGATCAAGTAGTGGTTAGCCAAGAAACTAAGAACCTATCGAGTTTGTAAAATCCTCAAACATTGACAACAGTCACTCTACAGAAACAAAGAAAGAAAATCAGCTACCAAGAAGGAATGAAAGAAAAAGTACCAGAACCGAATCTGTAGATCAGAGAAATTATCGGCATGAAAGAAATCGACCTCCTCAAAGAAGACTGACTTTTTCCAGGTACCAACGTTTTTTCTATGCATATTGTTTCGTTTGTTCTAACTTTGGTCATTAAGCTGTAAACTATTCTTTAAAATTAAATTATGAGCAATCAAGACATTCAAGGTATAGATATCTGCCACAACAAAGAATGAGACAACCAAGTAACAAACCACCACAGACTGCAAATCACTTGATGGATGGGAAAAGGACATAGGTTAAGCATAACAATCGTTATGATCCTTTATTCGACGAACCAGAATTTTACATCTGTCGTAACTATGGACATAAATCTGTTGACTGTCGCTTAAGGAACTATGAACCAGATTTGAATTCCCCTGCTGAAAATGTCAAGGTTTGGAAGAAGAAAGAAAGTGACAAGTGTGGATTAGTGTTGTCATATCAAAGAAAAACGAACCCTTGGTATATAGATAGTGGATGCTCCAAACATACGACGAGAGACAAAGGTAAGTTTCTATATCTAGGTGAAAGCAAATAAGGAAACGTAACCTTTGGAAATGATGCTCCAGGTAAAATAAAGGGTAAAGGGATGGTGAGTTTAAGTAATGGAAAAGGAAAAGCCCAAGATATTCTTCTTGTAGATGGGCTGAAACATAATCTGCTCAGTGTAAGTCAAATGTGCGACAGAGGATGTGAAGTGATGTTCACGTCCAAGGACTGCAAGATAAAATCTGTAAACTCGGGACAAGTGGTGGCCAAAGGCATAAGGACAGAAAATAATGTATATGTGCTGAAAGAAGATAGAGAAGAGTGTCATATAAGCAAACATGATGAAAACTAGTTATGGCATAGGAGACTTGGACATCTAAACTTTGACCACTTAATCAAGCTCAAAAATCTTGAGGCAGTAAAATATCTTTTGAGAATATCAAAGCCCCAAGATTCTATGTGTAAACCCTGCCAAGTAGGAAAGTTAACCAGGACACAGTTTAAGTCCAAGAGCTCCACTTCAACAGAGAAACCAATCCAACTAGTTCATATGGATTTATGTGGACCATCAAGACAGGAAGGCATAGGGAAAGAAAATTACTTCATGCTGATTATTGATGATTACTCCAGAATTACTTGGGTTTCCTTTCTCAAGGAAAAAGCTGAAGCATTTGAGAAGTTTAAAAAATTTAAGGCATTAACTGAGAATCAAACAGGGAAGAGGTTAAAGGCAGTAAGATCAGACAGAGGAGGAGAATTTATGTCAAGTGATTTCAAGGAATTCTGTGATAAGCATGGGATCAAGAGAGAATACACAATCCCAATAACTCCACAACAAAATGGAGTAGTTGAGAGGCAAAACAGAATAATGAAGCAAATGTCCAGGTCACTGATGAATGAGAAGAAAATTGGTCAAACCTACTGGGTAGAATAAATACACACAACAGTCCATGTTGTTAATAAATCCCACCTCAAACCACAAAGTGACAAGACACCTTATGAATTGTGGTATGGGAGACCTGCTTCAATCAAACACTTCAAAGTCTTTGGGAGTAAATGTTACATAAAGAATAATGATGATAACCTTGGAAAATATGATGACAGGGATGATGAAGGTATATTCTTAGGGAATGCTACAAACAGTACAGGATACAGATGCTATAATAAGAGGCTGCATAAAATGGTTGACTATATTGATGTAAAAGTTGATGAAGGAATCCCAACAAGAGAGGTGTACAATAATGAGTCTTCTATAGAGGACACAACTGAAGCTAAAGATGAACAAGTCCAAGAATCAGAAAATGAAGACTCTGAATCAGATGAAGACACAGATACTCAAACAGACTCAAATCAGCAGACAACTTCAAATTCCTCCTCAATAATCACTCAAAAGAATCATCCTGAAAGTCAAATAATTGGTGAAAAATACAAAGGTGTACAAACCTGGAGAAATATAAACAAAAACACCGAACAATCAAATATAGCTTTCATATACATGCTGGAACCCAAGAATTTTAATGAAGCTAGCAAAGATGACCATTGGATTAAAGAAATGAATGATGAACTTGATCAGATTGAGAAAAACAATACGTGGGAGATGGTTCATAGACCTGAAGGTAAAAATATCATTGGTTCCAAATGGATCTTTAAGAATAAGTTGAATGAGCAGGGACAAGTTGTCAGGAACAAAGCAAGATTGGTCTGTAAAGGCTATGCTCAAATAGAAGGACAGGATTTTGATGAAACATTTGCACCCATAGTAAGATTAGATGCTATCATAATATTTCTTTCCTATGCTTGTCATAAAAGGTTTAGAGTCTATCAAATGGATGTCAAGTCATCTTTTCTAAATGGAGATTTAAATGAAGAAGTCTATGTGGAAAAACCAGAGGGTTTCGAACTGTCTGATAACCCTGACTTAGTATGCAAGATGAAGAAAGATTTATATGGGTTAAAACAAGCCCCTTGTGCCTGGTATCATAGACTAGATACGTATCTCAAAGACAAAGGGTTCAAGAGAGGAACAGTTGACAACAATCTATATATCAAAATAGAGGATAATGATTTTCTCATCGTGTTGATCTATGTAGATGACATCATCTTTGGATGTAATAAGGATTCATTGGTACAATGGTTTGTTTCTTCCATGGAGTCTGAGTTTGAAATGTTTATGATAGGTGAACTGTCATTTTTTCTTGGTATGCAAATTACTCAGAGGTTTGAAGGGATGTTCATTTCTCAAGAAAAATATCTAAGAGAAATGTTGAAAAGGTTTCAAATGGAAGATTCTAAATCTGTGGGCACACCTATGGTTACTGGATACAAATTAAGAAAGGATGATGACTCACCTGATGTTGATCAAAGTTCATATAGGTCAATGATAGGGAGCCTACTGTACATCACAACATCTCGCCCAAACATAATGCATGTTGTTGGAATGGTAGGAAAATATCAGTCTTCACCTAAACAGAGTCACTTGCTAGCTGTCAAAAGGATATTCATATATTTGAAAGAAACAATGAACTATGGCCTATGGTATCCTAAGAATCAGAATTTTCAATTATCAGTCTACTCAGATGCTGATTGGGCTAACTGCATGGATGAAAGGAAAAGCACGAGTGGAGGTGCGTTCTTCTTAGGAGATTCTCTAGTAGCATGGCTGAGTAAAAAGCAAGGTTCCATTTCTTTATCAACTACAGAGGAAGAGTACATTACTGCTACTACCTATTGCACTTGGGTATTATGGATGATTCAGACACTTGCAAACTTGGAGGTAAAATACACTACACCAATCCCAATTCATTATGATAACACTAGTGCCATCAATGTGTCCAAGAATATTGTATTCCACTCCAAGACCAAACATATTCCCATAAAATACCACTTTTTGAGAGAGCAGGTCACCAATCAGGTTGTTCAGGTCCATTACATTCCAACCACAGAACAAATAGCAGACATCTTTACCAAACCCCTAGCTAAGATACCATTTAAATATCTCCGAAAGAAGTTGGGTGTCATCCCTTCTCACACCTATGAGATTCCATCCTGTTAGGGGGAGTTTGTATTGATTGAATATATGATACCTCCGAAAAATACTGCAACAACTCAGAGGGAGCATGTTTTCTTTGACATTGATGTCAAAGGGGGAGAAAAGAACAGGTTTGGGTGCCTTTGTTGCCATCAATGCTAAAGGGAGAGATTGTTGGCATGTTTTACAAGCAACGTATGCTTGTCATTGAAGGAAAGTACAACAACGATGATGGCTTGAGTACAGGTATAATGTGCCAGGCAGGCACCAGAAGTATTTTGGGAAGACGCAGTAGAGAAAGCTCATGAAGACCAGAAGAGATAGTGCAGAGGTGCACGCAGAGTGCAGAGTATGCGTGTTTTTCATTGATGGAAAAGATCACGACCAACAACAGAACGATGATCACATGGCAAGATCATAAGCTAAATTCAATTTCGGGTATCAGAAACAAAGACTCCATTTCAAAAGCAAAGAACAGAGATGCATAGCGGAGACAGTAAAAGAACACTAAGGTTCACTTGTAGAGAAGCGCAGAAGATCAGAAATCACAAGAAGATGCAGGCAGGGAGACACTGATACAGGAGAGCAGAGCAGTGTAGCAAAACAGTGATGAGACTGGTAAGCCATTGATGAACATTATATCACTGTAATAAGTTTCAGTAGCAAAGATTTATATTTCAGGGTAGTAGGGAGGTGCTAGGGAGGACTGTTATCCTCATAGGTTCAAGTGGTTTCTTGAACACAGGGAGTTGTAGCTTCCATCTAGTTGTAGCTAGAGAAACCTGGGTGGCAGGGTGGTGCAAGGGAGAACTGTTGTTCTTTGTTATACAGGTTGGTGCCTGTGTGACTAGAAGTTGGTGCTTCCATCTAGTTGGTGTTGGAACACTTAGGGAGTTGTTACTTCCTTCTAGTGGGTGCTAGAGAAACCAGGGAGTTGGTGCTTCCTTCTAGTGGGTGCTAGAGAAACCAGGGAGTTGGTGCTTTCTTCTAGTAGGTTCTAGAGAAAATAGAGAGTTGGTGCTCTCAGCAAGTTGCAACTTGAAAAACAAAGGTTGTAGCCTCAGTATGAGTTGGTGCTCATAAGTATGATAATGTACAGAATGTAAATATTACTTATCATATAAAGAAGAAGAGGTTTTTACCCTTTATGGGTTTCCTCAGGAAATATCTGTATCTGTATATTTCATATGTGTGAATGATGTCGAATGTTCTATTGCTTACTTCCTTGCATTATTGTGATTGTCATTCAGTGCTCTGCAAAGAGTTTAAAATAAGCATAATTGTTTAAGCTCGGTAACAACTGATTCACCCCCCCTCTCAGTTGTACAACAATTGATATCAGAGCCGGCCCCTTTTATCTAAGGGTAGATCCTAGAGCTTAAACATGTCAAGGCATGAAGGAAATTCAACCAATAAGGCTCCTCTGTTCAATGGAACAAAATTTTCCTTCTGGAAAGTTAGAATGAGAGACTACATAATGGCTTTAGGTGCAGATGTCTGGGGTGTGGTAGATATTGGTTATGTAAAGCTAGTTGTACTAGCTAATAAGGATGACAAGATAGAATTTATCTTCAATGCTAAGGCTATGAATGTTATCTTGAGTGGGCTTGCATAAGCAAAATTCATAAAAGTTATGCACCTAGGAACTGCCAAAGAAATGTGGGACAAACTCAGTATCAATTATGAAGGTAATGAGAAAGTAAAGGACACCAAGCTTCAAACCTACAGAGTACAGTTTGAACAACTGAAGATGAAAGAAGATGAAACTATTGGAAAATACTTTTTGAGAGTTGAAGAACTGGTAAATGCAATGAAAGAAATTGGTAAAAAAATTGAGGAACCTTCTTTAGTTCAAATTTTTTTGAGATCTCTACCAGATAGATTCAACCCAAAGGTCTCTACTATAGAAGAACTTAATGATCTAAAAACCTTGGAGTTTGATCAACTTCTAGGAACATTGACTACATATGAAATGATAATAGTTAAAGATAAACCCACCTCCAGAGAAGCATCATTTAAGGCAGACAAGAATGAGGATTCTAAGCCTGATGAAATTGAAGCAAAATTTGTGAAGAGACTGGAGAAGGGATCAGGAAAATACAAAGGTAAACTTCCTTTCAAATGTTTCAAATGCGGTAAGATAGGTCATTTTGCAAATAAATGTCCTCAGAAAATAAATGATCAAACATGTGATGATGAGGAGAATCAGAAACACATAAATTTCTTTAAAGAGAATAATTCTAATAAGAAAAGTCTTTGTGTAAAAAATGATGATGATCCTTCAGATGATGAAGACAATGACTTCTCTATTGAATATAAACTAAATGACTTCATACTTATGGCCAAAGAGGACTATGATAATAAAAGCACAGGAAGTGAGGCTAATGAAGAAGAAGCTATGGTTTATATGGAAGGAGAACTGATCAGTGCACTAGAAGAGATTGATAGACTCAGAATTAAGAACAAAAAGAAAAAACAATTGTTGATACAGTTCGAGAAAGACAGTAAACAACCTGATGAAGACTTTGCCCTGCTAAAAGTGGAATTAGAAGAGGTAAATAAAATCGAGGACATTCTGAAACAACAGTTATCAAAAAATAAGGCAAGATGTAAAGCTATGGAAGAAGACGTAGTGAAAACTAAGAAAGAGTTGGAGAGGCTTCAAGCCTTGTATCATCAGAATCTGTCAAGTATCAAAGCCTCAAAAGGATTAGCCACCATTTTGAATCAAAAACAAAATCCAAATCTTAAAACAGGTTTGGGTTATGAAGAGGGATCAAGTAGTGGTTAGCCAAGAAACCAAGAACCTATCGAGTTTTTCAAATCCTCAAACATTGACAACAATCACTCTGCAGAAACAAAGAAAGAAAATCAGCCACCAAGAAGGAATGAAATAAAAAGTACCAGAACCAAATCTGTAGATCAGAGAAATTATCGGCATGAAAGAAATTGACCTCCTCAAAGAAGACAAACTTTTTCCAGGTACCAACATTTTTTCTATGGATATTGTTTCATTTGTTCTAACTTTAGTCATAAAGCTGTAAATTGTTCTTTAAAATTAAATTATGAGCAATCAAGACATTCAAGGTATAGATATCTTCCACAACAAAGAATGAGACAGCCAAGTAACAAACCACCACAGATTGCAAATCACTTGATGGATGGGAAAAGGACACATGTTAATCATAACAATCGTTATGATCCTTTATTCAATGAACCATACTGTTACATTTGTCATAACTATGGACATAAATCTGTTGACTGTCGCTTAAGGAACTATGAACCAGATTTGAATTCCCCTGTTGAAAATGTCAAGGTTTGGAAGAAGAAAGAAAGTGACAAGTGTGGATTAGTGTTTTCATCTCAAAGACAAATGAACCGTTGGTATATAGACAGTGGATGCTCCAAACATATGATGGGAGACAAAGGTAAGTTTATATCTCTAAGTGAAAGCAAATAAGGAAACATAACCTTTGGAAATGATGCTCTAGGTAAAATAAAGGGTAAAGGGATGGTGAGTTTAAGTAATGGAAAAGGAAAATCCTAAGATGTTCTGCTTGTAGATGGGCTGAAACATAATCTGCTCCATGTAAGTCAAATGTGTGACAGAGGATGTGAAGTGATGTTCACGTCCAAGGACTACAAGATAAAGTCTGTAAACTCAGGACAAGTGGTGGGCAAAGGCATAAGGACAGAAAATAATGTATATGTGCTGAAAGAAGATAGAGAAGAGTGTCATCTAAGAAAACATGATGAAAGTTGGTTATGGCATAGGAGACTTGGACATCTAAACTTTGACCACTTAATCAAGCTGAAAATGTTTGAGGCAGTAAAAGATCTTCTAAGAATATCAAAGCCCCAAGATTCTATGTGTAAACCCTGCCAAGTAGGAAAGCTAACCAGGACACAGTTTAAGTCCAAGAGCTCTACTTCAAGAGAGAAATCACTCCAACTAGTTCATATGGATTTATGTGGACCATCAAGACAGGAAGGGATAGGGAAAGAAAATTACTTCATGCTGATTATTGATGATTACTCTAGAATTACTTGGGTTGCCTTTCTCAAGGAAAAAGCTGAAGCATTTGAGAAGTTTAAAAAATTTAAGGCTTTAACTGAGAATCAAACAAGGAAGAGGTTAAAGGCAGTAAGATTAGATAGAGGAGGAGAATATATGTCATGTGATTTCAAGGAATTCTGTGATAAGCATGGGATCAAGAGAGAATACACAATCCCAAGAACTCCACAACAAAATGGAGTAGTTGAGAGGCAAAACAAAATAGTGAAGCAAATGTCCAGGTCAATAATGAATTGGAAGAAAATTGGTCGAACCTACTGGGTAGAAGGAATACACACAACAATCCATGTTATTAACAAATCCCACACCAGACCACAAAGTGACAAGACACCTTATGAATTGTGGTATGGGAGACCTGCTTCAATCAAACACTTGAAAGTCTTTGGGAGTAAATGTTACATAAAGAATAATGATGAGAACCTTGGAAGATATGATGATAGGGATGATGAAGGTATCTTCTTAGGGTATGCTACAAACAGTAAAGGATATAGATGCTATAATAAGAGGCTGCATAAAATGGTTGACCGTATTGACGTAAAAGTTGATGAAGGAATCCCAGCAAGAGAGGTGTACAATAATGATTCTTCTACAGAGGACACAACTGAAGCTGAAGATGAACAAGTCAAAGAATCAGAAAATGAAGAATCTAAATCATATGAAGACACAGATACTCATGCAGAGTCAAATCAATAGACAACTTTAAATTACTCCTCCAGAATCACTCAAAAGAATCATCTTGCAAGTCGAATAATTGGTGAAAAACACAAAGGAGTACAAACCAGGAGAAAGATAATAAAAAACATCGAACAATCACATATAGATTCCATATCCATGCTGGAACCCAAGAATTTTACGAAAGCTAGCAAAGATGACCATTGGGTTAAAGCAATGAATGATGAACTTGATCAGATTGAGAAAAACAATACATGGGAGATGGTTCATAGACCTGAAGGTAAAAATATCATTAGTTCCAAATGGATCTTTAATAATAAGTTGAATGAGCAGGGACAAGTTGTTAGGAACAAAGCAAGATTGGTCTGTAAAGGCTATGCTCAAATAGAAGGACTGGATTTTGATGAAACATTTGCACCCGTAGCAAGATTAGAAGATATCATAATATTTCTTTCCTATGCTTGTCATAAAAGGTTTAAATTCTATCAAATGGATGTCAAGTTAGCTTTTCTAAATGGAGATTTAAATGAAGAAGTCTATGTGGAACAACCAGAGGGTTTCGAATTGTTTGATAACCCTTACTTAGTATGCAAGCTGAAGAAAGATTTATATGGGTTAAAACAAGCCCCTCGTGCCTGGTATCACAGACTAGATACGTATCTCAAAGACAAAGGGTTCAAGAGAGGAACAGTTGACAAAAATCTATATATCAAAATAGAGGATAATGATTTTCTCATCGTGTTGATCTATGTAGATGACATCATTTTTGGATGTAATAAGGATTCATTGGTACAATGGTTTGTTTCTGCCATGTTGTCTGAGTTTGAAATGTCTATGATAGGTGAACTGTCATTTTTTCTTGGTTTGCAAACTACTCAGAGGTCTGAAGGGATGTTCATTTCTCAAGAAAAATATCTAAGAGAAATGTTGAAAAGGTTTCAAATGGAAGATTCTAAACCTGTGGGCACACCTATGGTTACTGGATGCAAATTAAGCAAGCATGATGACTCACCTGATGTTGATCAAAGTTCATATAGGTCAATGATAGGGAGCCTGATGTACATCACAACATCTCGCCCATACATAATGCATGCTATTGGAATGGTAGGAATATATCAGTCTGCACCTAAACAGAGTCACTTGCTAGCTGTCAAAAGGATATTCAGATATTTGAAAGAAACAATGAACTATGGCCTATGGTATCCTAAGAATCAGAATTTTCAATTATCAGTCTACTTAGATGTTGATTGGGCTAACTGCATGGATGAAAGGAAAAGCACGAGTGGAGGTGCGTTCTTCTTAGGAGATTATCTAGTAGCATGGTTGAGTAAAAAGAAAGGTTCCATTTCTTTATCAACTACAGAGGAAGAGTACATTGCTGCTGCTACCTGTTGCACTTGGGTATTATGGATGATTCAGACACTTGCAAACTTGGAGTTAAAATATGCTGCACCAATCCCAATTCATTGTGATAACACTAGTGCCATCAGTGTGTCCAAGAATCTTGTATTCCACTCCAAGACCAAACATATTCCCATAAAATACCATTTTCTGAGAAAGCAGGTCACCAATCAGATTGTTCAGGTCCATTACATTCCAACCACAAAACAAATAGCATACATCTTTACTAAACCCCTAGCCAAGACACCATTTCAATATCTCCGACAGAAGCTGGGTGTCATCCCGTCTCACACCTAAGAGAGTCCATCCTATTAGGGGGAGTTTTTATTGATTGAATATTTGATACCTCCAAAAAATACTGCAATAACTCAGGGGGAGCGTGTTTTCTTTGACATTGATGTCAAAGGGGGAGAAAAGAACAGGTCTGGGTTCCTTTGTTGCCATCAATGCCAAAGGGGGAGAGTGTTGGCATGTTTTACAAGCAGTGTATGCTTGTCATTGAAGGAAAGTAAAACAATGATGATGGCTTGAGTACAGGTATAATGTGCCAGGTAGGCACCAAAAGTATTTTGGGAAGACACAGCAGAGCAAGCTCGTGAAGACCCGAAGTGATAGTGCAGAGGTGCATGCAGAGTGTAGAGTATGCATGTTTGTCATTGATGGAAAATATCATGACTAACAACACAATGATGATCGCATGGCAAGATCAAAAGATAAATTCAATTTCGGGTATCAGAAACAAAGTCTCCATTTCAGAGTTTTAGATACTGGGAGTTGGAGGAGTCAAGGAAGTAACTCACGACAGGAACTTGCAAAATGAAAAAACCCGAAATGAAGAAATAGTCACATCAACTGGAGTTTCAGATACCGGGAGTTGGAGGATTCAAGAGTTGAGACTCTTCATCATAGGAGTCTCGAAGTGTCGAAATGCGAAACACCGAAATCCTAAAATAGGCACATCAACCGGAGTTTTGGATACTAGGAGTTGGAGGAGTCAAGAGTCAAGACTCTTCATCACAAGAGTCCCGAAGTGCCAAAATGCGAAACACTGAAAATCCCAAAACAAGCACATCAACCAGAGTTTTAGATACCGGGAGTTAGAGGAGTCATGAGTCAAGACTCTTCATCACAGGAGTCCCGAAGTGCCGAAATGAGAAACGTCGAAAATCCAGAAACAATCACATCAAGTGGAGTTTCGGATACCGGGAGTTGGAGGCGTCAAGAGTCAAGATAACTCTTCACCACAGGAATGCCAAAATGCTGAAATGTCGAATTGAGAAATGGAAAAATAAGCACAAGGCCCATAATTTATAATCCAGTGGTGCAGGTTAATCAAGAATATGATCGAAGGGCTACTGTTTCTCTTCATAGTTAATCAATCAATGGTGATTCAATTGTTGATACTGTTTTTGGAGGTTCACAGTGTAACTGCTAGAAACCACTGATTGTTTCTACCAAAGGACTGGAAGAGATATTCAGGGTCATCGCCGGATAAGATGAAGAGTCTCAAGGCATCTGCCAGTGGAATGAAGAATATTGAGGAGGAAATTGACAGATGGAAGAGCGTTGAAGCCTGTAACTGCAATAGAGAGGATGAGCTCGACTATGACAGAGAAGACAAAGAGTCTCGACTGGTAGACAGGCTAAGGAATCTCAACATAACACCCAGTGATGATGGACACATGGGTTTAACATCCAAAGAAGCTGAAGAGTTGCAATGATGATTAGGCATAACACTCGACATGAAGAGCATGCAGAAGCATTGCGCATATGGTATGAACAAGGTGCACAGATACTATAAGAATGCAGAACAAAGAAGAGATGGGGGCGACTATAGAGAGGAATCACACACGGGGAAATGGATGCTATGGACAGGAGATGAAATACACAAAAGAGGCGTAATTCAGAGAATCAAAATAAGATGCAGAGCATAAAGTGAATCAGAAGAAAAGAACATAGATGCATAGTTGAGACAGTAAAATAAGGCTGAGGTGCACTTGTAGAGAAGTACAGAAGATCAGAAAGCACAAGAAGATGCAGGCAGAGAGACACTGATACAAGAGAGCAGAGAAGTGTAGCAGAACAATGATGAGACTGGTAAGCCATTGATGAACATTGTATCACTGTAATAAGTTTTAGTAGCAAATATTTATATTTCAGGGTGGTAGGGAGGTGCTAGGGAGGACTGTTGTCCTCAGAGGTTCAAGTGGGTGCTTGAACACAGGGAGTTGTAGCTTCCATCTGGTTGCATCCAAGGAAACCTGGATGGCAGGGTGGTGCAAGGGAGAACTGTTGTTCTCTATTATACAGGTTGGTGCCTATGTGACTGGAAGTTGGTGCTTCCATCCATTTGGTGTTGGAACACTTAGTGAGTTGTTACTTCCTTCTAGTGGGTGCTAGAGAAACCAAGGAGTTGGTGCTTCCTTGTAATGGGTGCTCGAGAAACCAGGGAGTTGGTGCTTCCTTCTAGTGGGTGCTAGAGAAACCAGGGAGTTGGTGCTTCCTTCTAGTAGGTGCTAGAGAAAACAAAGAGTTGGTTCTCTCAGCAAGTTGCAGCATGCAAAACAGAGGTTGTAGCCTCATTATGAGTTGGTGCTCATAAGTATGATAATGTACAGAATGTAAAGATTACTTATCATATAAAGAAGAAGAGGTTTTTACCCTTTATGGGTTTCCTCAAGAAATATCTGTCTCTGTATAT
>ML800235.1:100005-119389 GCA_009831015.1 Picea engelmannii | reverse complement strand
AGCCGATCCTGCCACGCGTCCTCTCAGATGAACGGTCCCGATTGAGTCGGGATTTCGGGACATCCGATGTCCTGTTTCTTTTAACCTTGGGAACTCCGATTTCCCGATTGACGATATGCCGACTCGCTCCTGATTTCCGACACATGTCCCTCAAATGGACGGTCTCGATACCTTCGGGATTTCGAGACTTTCGATCTCTCGTTTCCTTCATCCTCAGGAATTCTGATTTCTCGATGTCTGATATGCCGACGGTGCCTTGATCTTCAACACTTGTCCCTCATATGGACGGTCCTGATCCTCGATGCCTCTGCTGACATCACACGTGGTTTGACACGTGTTATATCCTGCCACGTGTCACTCTGATTCGTGACTTTTATGTGCCTGAAGTGTTGAATCTTCCTGACACCTGTCATTCCTTGGTTGTGCCACGTGTCATCACCTGGTTGTGCCACGTGTCATCACCTGGTTGTGCTACCTGTCAGTCGGGATTTCGCATATCGCGAAATCAGGATTTTCGTTGCATTGTTGTCTTTGCATGTTGAAACCCCGATCCCCGAAACTCCGATGGAGCCTCCAAGCTGCCACACATCCACACGAATAGACGGTCCAGATCTCATTCTCGATTCAATGGTTGAGATTGAGTAATGATATCGTATATCGTGAAATTGGGGTTTCTGTTGTAATTGAACACAGAACTCATGAACCTCCGATTCCCGATTCTCCGATGCCACCTGTCCTCTGCGTTGTCACCTGGACCCCAGTAGGTGCTTACCTCCATCGAGAAATCACGTATCGAGATATCGTGATTTCGGCGGTTGTGAGTTTCTTGTCACCGAGATCTCCGAAACGCCGAATACCGACTCGTCCGGATCTCCTGCCACGTGTTCTCACAAATGGACGGTTTAAACCGCCTATCGGAGATCGCGGATCGCAATTCCAATATACAAGGTTTCCATGTCCACGGAAACTATGATTTTCCGATGAGTTGACCTCCGACTCTCCTCTGGATGTCTGACGCGTGTCCTTCTTATCCTGCCATCTCCGTTGTTGCCATCAATGACAACAACCATCAACACACATTCGTTGCTAGGTCAATATTTTCCAACACATGAATATTTTCCAGCTAATAAATGAAATATACTATCCATGAAAGTTGCACCATTCACTCTCATGAATGGATATCTTTACAAGCTAGGAATCAAAAACATTCTGTGAAGATATGCTTTAGAGCATGAACGTTAAGACATCATTAATGAAGCACACATAGGTCCAGTAGGGGGTCATTTTCAAGCTGACACGATAGCCAGGAAAATCCTTCAAGCCAGTCTCTCATGGTGGACTTTACATAAATATTGTCGAGAACAAGTAAATAAATTTGACAAGTTTCAAAGGTTAGGCCAAACCTTATGGAAGAACAAAATTCCCTTGCACTTGGTAAACCCCACTTTACCATTTGAAATATTGGCTATTGAGTTTGTCGGTCCTTTCCAAAAAAGAGACAAAAGGTCGGGAGAAAAATACATTATTACATCCATCGAGTATTTAAAAATGTGAGTAGAAGTAGAACCAATCGAGCATTGTACAAAGGAAACGACTGCAAAGTTTAATTACGAAAATATAGTAACCAGATTTGGTTGTTCCTTAATGATAATTAGTGATCAAGGAAAACACTTTGTCAATAGTAAAATCGAAGTATTGCTGAAGAAATTCACGATCGACGATAGAAGAATGACTGCATATCATCCACAAGATAATGGGGCCCTCGAGTCCTTTAACAAAAAATTACACAAGGGCCTCACGAAAATATGCGGTCTTGATAGAGATGACTCCAATGACAAAGTTCCAACAATATTATGGGCATATAGAACAACATAGAAAATATCGATTGGAAAAACACCCTTTAAACTAGTGTATGGCCAAGAAGTAGTGGTCCCACTACATTTTTGTGCCAATGCAGGTTAGATAGATTCTTTTTTGGAATTTTATCACATGGTGAATACAAGACAATTCTTCTACAAATTTAACCAATTAGAAGAAGAAAGGATGCTAGCACAACAACATCGGGAAATTCAGGAAAGTCAACAAAATTCTTGGCATGATCTACACAATAAGAATAAATACATCAGTAATGTATACCTGCTACTTCTATATTATATTCAAGTAAAAGGTAAACCAAGTACTCTAGAGACTGCATGGTTGGGTCCATACGTGATTGAGGACATTCGAACCTCGAGAGAAATACAGTTTAAAATGCTACAAGGGCACCCTTTCGAGAAATTATTCAATGGGGCCTGACTAAAAATATATCATACATAGTCTCCTAAAGAGATACTGGCGAAAACCTCCTTAGGGACACTAGTAGGGCTCAACTAGATCGAAAATCCATAAGGAAAACCCAAGTTGAATATATACATATGAGGATTAAAATAAAATGCTAAGAAAAGTTAAGAAAATCCAAAGTAATCAATTATTCATGATAGTTAACAAAAAATTGTCTACTACAAGCTATATGACTGGATGAATACATTCAATAAATTCATTCATGACTATCACATTTCAACATGAGGAGAGAAAAAAGTCCCTCAGAAGTAATTAGAGAAGAAACACATAAATAAATAAAAAAATCTAGTGTCCATATGTGACTTGTGACACTACTTGAACAAGAACACTAATCGATCAATTTAAAGAGAAATTAATCATCCAGTTGAAGAAAGAGCTCACAAGTGTCAATTTCGAAGATTAAGAAAATGAGGATAAAATCAAGCAAG
The DNA here is from genome assembly GCA_009831015.1 of Picea engelmannii. NCBI lineage: Eukaryota > Viridiplantae > Streptophyta > Pinopsida > Pinales > Pinaceae > Picea > Picea engelmannii. The sequence continues at coordinate 116,621 of ML800235.1, read as the reverse complement.
CAAATAGGACTACCATCAACAATGCAAGCATGACCTCAAAAGACAAAATATTAATCAAGTCAACAAGAAAACAAAAGACGACATAGTTGGGCACTTCGGCTAGAGGATTTTGACCGACTAGATAAACCAAACCGACCAAACATCATAATTGAACATCGACCAACCAAAACAGACACAATCACCATGGAAAATCTCAAAGTCAGCATCTGTCATGAGGAATAGGATGACATCAACATGATACCATATAAGTTTTCACGCATTATCCCATATTTTAGAAAAAGCCTTTGGGGAAAGCGAGGCGAGGCCAAAAAAAGTCACACGCGAGTATACCTCACATAGGTAACATATACACTGACCATATGAAAAATCAATTGAAGATTGTGTAGTGTTATCACATGAATTTTTCATGGTTCTTTTGTCCCTTAGGTTTTCATTTTTATCCTTTAGTCTTTAGGTTTGCTTTATTTTTCTCTTTGTGATTTGCTGAGGTTAGTCTAAACAAATAAAGACTTGGATTTTTTCTCACATTTTTGGCCCACACATATGGTTGTAGCTTAGGTTCATTTTATGGTTTATATCTTTGACTCATATTTTGACTTGACACCAAGCATTATTGACCCCATGATCCTAACGACCTGACAAGTCACTTCATGGACTCATGCTCTTTAAAATTTACATGTTGTCCCTATGTCTGTTAACGAGTCAAATCAAACTTTGAAAAGGGCGATGCCAACTCACTAGGCGTTTTCGTAGTGCATATTTTTCCTTATACTCCTTTACCATCATTTTCTATCATTAGTTGATGTCATGTCTTTCATTGTTTTCAGCACCCTTGTCTTCAAAAGGAATATTAATATTTGGTCATTTATGAGGTTGCTAATTTTTTATCAATTTGAAATTTTCCTCCTAAGATCGGCGCTGCTGAAACCACTAGTTCAAACAAGGCTACAGATTGTTCTATGGGTGTTACACATTATTTTTTTCACCTTAGTGATCACTTGACAAGATGTGTTCATGTTCCCTAAAAATGTTAAAAGAGACTTTCTCTATGGGAAAAGTGATTTACTTTCCTCTGCCAAAAACCATATAAAAGAAGGTCGCCGCACCCTTCTATATACATGGGGTGTGACGATGCATGATCTTTTCATCTTGTAGTATACTTGGGCTACGACGTTGTCGCATGATTCTTGTACATAGGGTGCAACGATGCTTAAAGCATGGAAAAAGTCATTTTTCATGAATGTTTTAGAAGGGAATCTTCTAGAAGGTAAGGTGGCCTCTAATCGGTTTGGATCTTACTCGCTTATTTGATTTGGTGGGATCATACTAATATCCTCATCCATCTCTCTTTCACACTATATAAAGAGGGATCTCTCACGGAAAAGGCTAAGGTTGAATAGGCAAAGAATTGTATGGAGAGTTCTACTTCATATTATGCTTGAGAGTTTTTCTTTAGTTCTTCAAGTCAGATTGTGGATCTTCTGCATTCAAGGCATTTGGAGAAAAGGTGTGTGTGTTGAATAAAAGAGCCATTGAAATGGGACCTTGAAACATCAAGGCATGGTTTGTATTATCCACTTTCTATCCACTTAATACAGTAATGCATTTCTTCCCTATATAAGCATCTTGCCTTCTATTGTATAATTCCTTGATCATATACATAAACTTCATTAGAATACATGTATCTTTGTTTTCCATCTTTGTTGGTTTGTGGTTCTTAGACATTCTTACTATTCTACAAACTCAAGGAAGGAACTACAAGGATGACACTAGCAAGGATCAAGCGTTGTTTAAAAGTTATGTCACTTGTACCTCATTAAACTAGTTCATATGATAATGAAGTTTAAGGCAAAGTGTGCATTCTGTTCTATTTTGTTCAAGTTTCCAGTGGGATCTAGGGAGATCTATTTTTTTCTGCACTTACCGATTAATCTGATAAAAATATTCGCGACCATACTGGGGATACAAATTTCTTTTGGTTTGTTTCCTCTTATTTTCTTTTAGCCTACCTTCTTTTGGTTAAATTCACTCTGAGTTTGTGGGTGATCCATCTGGACTCCCTGGGTTTGAAGGTTTAGTTAGATTTTTTGTATTTCTTTCATTTTTTCCTTAGTTTCATAGATCATTGTATTGTTCTATATAGACAAACCATTATGACCCTATAATGTCACACTCTATAGGTGCATACTAGTGCAACGACGTCGCACTGTGCTCTATTGGCAGCATGTGATGACCCTAGATCGTCGCACTGTGCTCCACTGCATCCCACGACTATTCCTGTAGGAATTGTTGGAGAGAGCCATTTTTTATTTTTCACCCAGTTTTTCCTCAATTTCCTAGGATGAACTTCTGACACCAGTGATTGATTGATTTATAAGTTTAAAGCTTGCATTTGATTGATTTTCAAAATTGGAATTTTTTCTTTGTAATTTTTCAAGTTTTACTTTTGATTTTTATCACAGGTATATAATCTATGGATCTTGGTCCTGAGTGCTTGTCTGACAAAGGGTCTTTGATTTATTTGAAGTTTTGGATTTTTTTTTCTTTCCAGATTGTTTATTGATTGAGAGACATTTTTTTTTGCATTTGACAAAAGGTTTTCCTATCTTTTTCATTTTTGTCTACATTATAGTTTTGATTTCGGAATCGTGTTGAGAATGTGTTAATTTTATTGGATTACGTTTTCTTCTCTTCATTATGTCTCTGATCTGATTTGAGAAAGAAAGAACTAAAGTCATTTCTTATTTTTAGTAATTGTTCATAATAAAATTGTTACATTCGAAATATTTGTTAAAAGAGAAAATTGGAAAATTTTGTAGCTTTTGATTATTTGGGATTTTGTTTATTCAAAAATTGAGAAATTATGTTTTGTAGATTTTGTATGTCAAAAGGATACCTTCTCCCTACTATAATTAGATTTCATTGAATTTAAAGATTTCACATTCATCTCTTCTTGAATTTTATTGGGTCAAGGTCACATACATCATCAATTTTATTTCCATCTCTCCTTTGAGTAAACAACAACTTTTAAAATACAACGTAATTTTAAAATTTATTAGTAACTTTTATTTTCTAGAAATTCTCTTCACCAACACTAGCTCGGATAGCGCTTTGGAATAGGTTGTAAGGCACAATCTCCAAATAATCAAAACACACATTAGTATCTTGTGATAGGGAAAGTTCAAATCCACTTGCTACATTTTGTCCTGGGAAGCCCTTCTAACAAAAGGGTCAATCATGAGGTCACATTAGGATTGGCAGAGTTACTCACCCTACTTTTTCGGTCTTAGTGTAGAGATTGCGTGTATTATTGGGGGTCACTTGAGAAGAAAATCCTGTGGAGACCTTCTCGAGTTGATTTCGGGCTAGATACCCTGCCTTTGCGCATGGATCAGACTGTCGACTGTTTCCCCAGGAATCATTGTCGTAATTGGTAACCTTAGTATCTTATCTCTTTAGGGTATTTACACAAGGTGATTGTGAAAGGGCAAGTCTTCACGATACCTGGAATCGACATTGGTCAAACTCAATCGGGCTCCTTGGAGGGTATACCCATGATTATGTGTGGGAGATTGCACCAGAATGTAAGTCCGTTAAGCAGGTCGTCAACGTAGCTTTTTCACCCGCTTTATCCCAGCCCCTTATTGTCTTGATTTCGTGACGTTGGATTTCATTACCAACTAGTGACTTCAAAATAAGAAGGTTTGTTTTCTTGGTTTTATTTCTATATTTTATTAGTGAGTGTTGTTTGTTTCTCTAGTTGGCCATAGATTTGTTTTGTTCTTTATTTGGTGCGGTCAAAATCGGCCCTCGTCGTTCACATAGGATGAAAGTACTACCTCCAGAAGATCCGAAAAGTTACATCCCTTTGCTTCCTAACTCACTAGAGGGATCTCCTGAGGGAGCAGTCAATAAAGAATTAACCTCTAAGATTGGAAGTTTGAATTATTTAGAGGGATTCATAAATATTTTAGATACTATAGAGGGATTCATACTTCTCATAAACCCATTATTGAATCTTAGAGAAGATCCACTTTTTCTCTAGCTAAATTCATTGGGAGAAATGTTTATTGAAGATCATAATCAAATACCTACTGGACCTCACATAGAGTCTGGTGTGGATGATCCACCCTTTCAGAGTGAGTCATTTAGATGTCCTAATCAACCTATGCCATCGCAAATTCCTAAGACGTTTGTTACCTATACAGTACCTTTAGACCATTTTACTGGTAAAACCAGTAATGTCATCACACTTTCATACCAATTGTTGGATGGTTCTCACTCAATTCTTCCTCTCTAGATTTCCCACTCTACCATGGTCCCACAAGCTACAATTGTGTGACATCCCCATCCGGTATGACTCCTACGATGTACAATTGGTAAAAGCACCCTTAATTTTTTTTTTTTTGTGTGTGTAGGAAGGTAATAATGACATTATACTCAACATTGCAACACGATGACGAACACAATGCATGCAACTCACGCAACAACAACATAACAACCTAACATAAAAGCACATCAAGCACCTGGAAGCAATGTACGACATTCAACTGACGAAGAATAAGAATGACTACTCGCTTGTCCTACCCTGCAATGGTTAGGACCTCCAAGACACATAAGCAACGCTCAAGCCCAGGTTCCCATCGATTTTGACCATTTAAGGTCTCAAGGCTGGCGACTATTTTGAGGAACAAGGAGGTGTCTACATCCCGCTCGACACAAGCAGACCAAGCCTACTAAGCTAAGGAAAATCATCCTAACAACCCAACACACCCAAAATTATTTACACAAGTAACAAGAACCCTTATAGTGAGCAAAACCAATCACATTGAACGTTTACAAAACCGCGTACAAACATTAATTAATATTAAAAAATAACACCCTCAATAGGAAGCGCAAGCTAAAAATGACTTCGTCAACAACCCAACCATTAATCAAGGCTAAAAGATCAATATCTATGATTTAAATTGGCGTTAATTACAGATCAATTAACCAGTCTAAATTCCATTAGTCAACGAGTTACCAACCGAACTTAACATGAATTACGACTCAAATTTAGCGAGTCTGAGTTACCAATTAGGCGATATCTATAAATCCAACTAACATCAATTACATATCTAAATTTGCAATCTAGTCTTTACTCACCATACTAATTTTAATATTATTACAACCTAAATGGACAATTCTATATTAATCTGAATCCCCATCCAACTAGCCACAAACTTGAATAACAACATTAACATTCTTAAAGTGGAATGCTACCTTTAGCACGTATGAACAGTTAAACCTCAACATTAGTCTAACTATAATGACCGAACTAACCACACTAGCTATTTATTATCATTGAGGGGGAAACTGCCAGCTAATAACATTGTTGTAGCAAATCAACAAGGTAATTACATATCTATTACATAACAATTTATTACAGCAGTTAACAAGGCATTTAACATAATGATTAACATAACAATTAATTTAGCAATAACAGGGTAGTTTGCATGACTATTTTCATAATAAGTAATATAGCACTAACAAGGTGATTATCATGCTAGTTAACATAACAATTAATATAACAGTGGCAAGGCAATTTATATGACGGTTAACATAACAATTAATAGCGCAATAACAAGGCAATTTACATAACTGTTAACCATTTATCTCACTGTGACATTTAATCAATAAGAAGGAATTGGTTGACCATTGACTCAGGGTAGCAATTAACATGGTAATTATTGGACCAAAGACATCATTGTAGCAATTATCCTGGCAATTAATAAGGCAATAATATAGCATTTAACATTTCAATTAACCTGGCAATTACAACAAAAAGTGAAATGACTGACCATTAACATTGTTGTAGCAATTGTTCTCGCAATTGATAAGGCAATTAATATAGCAGTTATCAATGCAATTAACATGGTAATTACATGGCTAGTAACATCGCCGTGGAAATTAAAGTGTGGCTGTGAGAACGTTGGGTATACACTCAAGGAGAAGGAGAATAAAAAGGACAATACCAACTGCAGAAGGAACAACTCGTGGTCATGCAACAACACACTCAGTCAACATCAAGGCAACTTCATGCCCAATACAACAATCACAGTCAGCAAATTAAGGGCAAAATCATGGTCAATTTCAGCAAGTGAGTTTATGATTTAAATTGCTAAAATCATGGGCAATTTCAACAACTCAGTCAACATTTTAAAGCAATTTTGTGGGCATATTAATCAACAACTAATTCAGTCTATTAGTGTAATTTCGTGGGCATATTAAACAACAAATCAATCAGTCTATCAGAGCAATTTCATGGGCGTATTAACAACAACTTAGTCAAATTTCGAAGGGAAAAAATGTGGCATCAATTAATTGCAAATCGTGGGCATTAACATGAATCACATGGAAGAAAATTTTTAAAGCAAAACTCAGTCTTCATCAAGGGAAAAATCGCACCAAAGGTAAAATGAAATGCAGACAGAGAAATGATTCATTTTCCATTGCCAGAATACCCAATATAAAAGTTGCAGACAAGAATAATTCCTCTTTTCCATCGCCAGAATGCCAATTATAAATTTTCAGCCATGAAATCATTTCTCTTTTCCATTGCCAGAATACAAAATAGAAAAAAATACAGTCATGAAACCATTGCATTTTTCCATTACCAGAATACCCAAAAATTTGCAGACAGGGAATCAATTCGTGCTTCCATTGCTATAAACCCAATACAGCACAGACAATAGTAAGAGAACGCAAGGATCCAATGGGAAAGGTCATGGAATGATTGCAGGGGTTCTATCAGTCAAAGCATAAAGAAAAGAAACCAGGACACCAGATAACCCACACAAAAAGGTCGTTGCCATATGGCGGAACCAACAATCAGCTAGGGACAAACATCAAAGGTAGATGACTAACAGGTTCGTCCTTCACTCATCATCCTCACATAGAAAAGTAGGGCGTTGAGATCCATAGGTCTTTTAACGCTAAGGTGACGACCGTAGATCAGGCTCTTGACCAATTGCTCAGGCGAGTAACGGTGAGCTAGGGACGAAGGCTAAACAACCACAAAGGTCACAATCAACGTAGCAAGGTGGTCAAGACGTGTGGGGAAATGAATCCATGAGAGTCAATATATCATCGAGATAGGATAAGAAAATTTCATAAAACCATCTAGACAATCAGTTCACTTACCCAAGTAAAAATGCAGATTCGAGCATAAGTTCTAACACAATTTACCATACAAAATGAAGAAAGCGTATCATTCCCTATTTGGAGTGGATGTCCCACGTGCTCCTTGAAACTCCTGCGTGCCGACCGGCGAGACTTCACCGGTACATCCCAGCCAATGCTAGGGGTACTCTTCTCCCCCCTTAGCCCCCCGAGCCACAAAGGGGCCACACACAAGGGGTGATTTTAAGGATGGAAATTTGTTTTAAAATGTAGAAACCTTGGCAAATCTTACTAATCCTTCATATGCCAACTATAAATGTTTGGCAATATTTTTGTAAAAATATTAAAATTTATAAGGATTTTATATATTTTTTATAAAATTTTGGCGATTTTTAAGGTAAAATAATTTTTTCCTATAGAATTTGGGCGAATAATTTTTAAAATAGCGAATCTAATTTTTGGAAAAACCACGGAAAATTAGCCCATGAGGAAAATTTATCCCCTAAAATCATCCATGCCACACACTCATTATCCAGAGATTTCGACTAGCTCCTAGCTCACCTCGTAAGGCCGAGCTACTGATGCAGGAGCATCGTGCAAAGCCCAAAGCACGCGACTAAGCCAAAGAAATAGTTGGACGCGTGGAGGAAGAAAAAGAGAACGTTTTCATAAGAACCGTTTTGAATTTTGAAGTTAAAAGGCATTAATGTAATAGTTAGGAAGAAGGCATACTTTGCATTTATATCTTGGAGGTTGTAAACAGATCTTGAGCTATTTTCTCTCATCTATCAATGTAAAAGACATTTAAGACCTATTAATGAAAGTAGGTAGACTTAGATTATAGATTAGATAGTTTAGAAGAGCAGGAGGAAAAACGAATATAGACACCCTCACTCTTGTATCATTGTATCATTAACATTAGCACAAGATAGAATAAGAGAGCTATAATAGAGAGTTGGAAAGAAGAACCCATGTACATGAGCTTTGAATTAATATATGAAGCTTTGAGTCAGATTTCATGGTGTTATGATGTTTTCTGTTTATACATGGTGAATGGTATGCTTGTAATTGTTTTACTCTCTTTGTTATGCATTTGTTTTAATACTGTGTGTATGTATGATTTCATGTTAAATGTTTGAAGTCTGAGAGAGAGAGAGAGAGAATGAGTTTCAATTGTTTCTCTTCCTGAGTGAGAGAAGTTCCTGCAAGGAGTGTCGTGAAACATCTACAAGGTGTGCATTGACTAGGGTTCTGAGTTTTATCTCAGAAATCTCAGGAGAGATACCATTGTTCTCATTCTAGAAAAAGTGAAGATGAAGCACAGAAGACGTGCAAGGTGTGAACAGGCTAGTCGAGACCTTAACCTTATCAACTAAGGTTGAAAGGTGAGGGATTGCTATTGCAGAGGGTGCACAGAGTCAAAGAATCAAATACCTAGAAGTATTTGAAAGATTTCCGCAAGGAGTGCACACAAGATTCCTTTCGAGACTTGAGTTGCAAGCGAATGCTCAGAAGAGTCAGCACCTTTGAAAGTACTCAAAGTGAGACGGAGATTGAAAATGTCTTGCAGAAGTTAAGTCCCAGTGGGAGAACACTGGTTCATTTCGTAGAAGCTGTCAAGGAGGGAATGAGCGGTTGAAATTCTCGGAGGAGAGCTCGCTAGGTCACGAGGACTGTAGGATACAGAAAAGATGCAAGGTGTATAGGGGAAGACGAACCCATCACTTTGGTATCAGGAATCAATGTGGACCATTGATCATGATTATTTTTGAGCCGTCAGATCATTTTGGGGATTCAGAGTTCGTAAGTCTGGAGTGTAAGCCAAAATCCGTGGTCATTCTAACTCCTGAATCGTGAAATAATTGTTAAGTGAAGGATTTCAGAATTCAGGATTTTGAAGTGTTAGGGGAATGGTAGTCAGAGGCTTGTTCAAGTCCCAAAATATGGGAAGAGTGACAGGTGGCGAGAGTCCATGTCAGAGTTAGAAACCATTGGAGTGGGCATGTGTCGCCTCTCCGTCAAATAGGTGGAGTCAAACCTCGTTGACCATTTCGGGGTTTTGGAGGTCAAAGGACTGGGAGCCTTGCATCCAGATTCACGAAGTCACGAAGTTAGAAACCTCGATGAAGTGAAAAGTCCACTGGGAATCCAACCTTTGTTGAATGCATCGTAATTCATCATTTTGGGTTTTGGAGGTTGTAGAGACAAGAACTCTCGACAACAGGTATCGAGGAATCGCAAAACCCGAAGTCCTAGTTTGGCGAAGGGAGTGATCTTACTAAGATCAGGAGACTTGAGTGATGCTTTATGGTTTATCACACAGGGCATACTCATAAGGACCTGTGGATACACTGCCGAGTGTGTGAGGGATTCCCTGTGGGGAAAGCCAAAGAGTCAATCAGACTCAGGAAGGCATATTTAGAATGATCCTGAGTAGATCTTGGCCCAAGGGTTGAGGTCTGCGCCAATTGTGGTATTAGAGCTGCAGAATAAGTCTTTTCTTTCTGTAGCAAAGAAAAGAGAACCATTTTACAACCATTCCACTAAGAAGAAGAGACATGCCAATGTCAATGCCTGATCCAGTAATGGAAAGAGAAATGTGCGAGTTACGTGCCAAGCTTGATGCCATGGAGACAACATAGAGGTGCACAGTTGACGCTAGGGATATCAGTGAGGCTGACAGTGAAAATGAAGCTGGAAACAAAGGAGAAAAAGTTGCAGTCGAGGATGCTGCAGATGAACGCCTATTCAGGGTTGTCGCAAGGATAGGTGCTAGAGAAAAAATGGACATTCCAGTGTATGAGGGAAACCTGGATGTTGAAGAGCTTCTAGATTGGATTAGAGCTCTAGATAAATACTTTGAGTATGAGGATGTCAAGGAAGACAATAAAGTCAAACATGTTGTCACTAGACTTAAAGGGCATGCAACACTATGGTGGGATGAACTGCAGGATGATAGACACTGCAAAGGCAAGCATAAAATCAAAAGCTGGGATAGAATGGTTGCGAAGATGAAATCCAAATTCATACCCAAGGACTATCAAATTACTCTATTTCGGAGGATGCAAAATTTGAGACAGAAGCTGATGTCAGTGAAAGAATACACTAAAGAGTTCTACAAGATAATCATCAGAGCAGGTCATCGGGAAAGCGATGATGAAAAAGTTTCTAGGTACATGAATGGTCTAAGATATGACATCCAAGATGAGATGAGCATGCTGATCATTTGAACTGTAGAAGATGCTTATCAGATGGCTCTGAAAGATGAAGAGAATCTGAGCCAAAATCAAGGTCAAAGAGGCTGAGGCAGAAGTCAAGTCAGAGGCAAAACAATTGCCCAAGACAGAACTCAGGGACCTAAAGAAGAAGGGAAGAAACCTTAAACTCAAATTGAGAGAGTAGGAATCTCACAGAGAGGGAAGTATGATGATAGAAATGATTTTCCTCGAGCTAGAGGAAGAGGAAGAGGTCGAGGAGGTGAAGTGAAATGATTTTTCTGTGGGAAAAATGAACATAAATCTTAAGAGTGTCCAGACAGAAATAAAGAAGGTGGTGAGACTCACATTTCCAAAGCACAAGGACAGAATGTTGAGGTAGAAGATGTTAAGGGAAGATCCTTGATGATGAGGAAAGTTCTCTTGAAGACGGAGAAGGAGGCAGAGAACCCAACCCAAAGGAACAATCTATTTCAGACTATTTGCAAAACAAAAGACAGAGTATTCAAGGTCATCATGGACAGCGGTAGCACAAAAAATCTTATTTCTACAGAGATGGTAGAAAACATGGAGCTGGAGACTATCGTACATCCAAGCCCATATAGAGTTTCATGGCTACAAGAAGGACATCAGGTAAATGTCACTAAATAGTGTTTAGTTGAATTTAAAACAGGAGGATATAAGGATGAAATATTATGTGAAGTCATTCCCATGGATGTTTGTCATCTATTGTTGGGTAGACCATGGAAATATGACAGGAATGTGATTCATAATGGGAGAAAGAACACATACACCCTGAAGAAGAATGGTAGGACGCACATGTTTTTGCCAATCAAGGACAAAGAAGTGAAACCAGAGGTGAGAAACACTGTACTTCTCATGAGTGGGAAGGAACTTCTTAAAGAGGTTAAGAAGAAGGAAGACACACAATTTATTGTGGTTAGGAAGCCTAGAATTGTTTTGACCAGTACAAGAGTGGATGATTTACCAGAGGAAATCCAGAAGTTGTTGGAAGAGTTCACTGATATAGTAGTGGATGAACTACCTTGTTCCTTGCCACCAATCAAGAGTATAAGCCATCACATCGATCTTATACCTGGAGCGAGTTTACCAAACAAAGCAGCGTACATATTGACACTACAGGAGAATGAAGAAGTCAAGAGACAAGTCCAGGACTTAATGGACAAGCGATTGATTAGAGAAAGCTTGAGTCCATGTGTTGTACCAACAATACTCAGCCCGAAGAAAGATGGAGGTTGGAGAATGTGTACCGACTCAAGGGCAATCAATAAGATTACCATCAGATACAGATTTCCATTTCCAAAGATGGATGATTTGATGGATTGCTTGAGTGGAGAAATATTTTTTTCAAAGATTGATTTGAAAAGAGGATATCATCAAATTCGTATGAGAGAAGATGATGAATGGAAGACAACATTCAAGACGAATGAGGGGCTTTATGAATGGCTTGTCATGCCATTTGGTTTAACGAATGCACCTAGTACTTTCATGAGATTGATGAACGAAGTCCTGAAGGATTTCATTGGGAAATTCATCATTGTATATCTTGATGATATATTAATTTTCAACAAGAGAGAAGCAGAGAACTTAAAGCATTTAGCTGCAGTGATGAAGAGATTACAACAAGAGAAATTGCTGATAAATATAAAGAAATCATCATTTATGAGGACATAACTCATTTATTTGGGTTTTGTTATCTCTGCAAATGAGTTGAAGATGGATCCTGAAAAGGTGAATGCAATCAAGAATTGTCCATCACCGAAAAGTGTGTTCGAAGTTCGAAGCTGCCATGGTCTAGCTAGTTTCTATAGGAAATTCATACGAAACTTCAGTGGAATTAGTGCACCAATGATGGATACGATGAAGAAAAAACATAAATCTTTTCACTAGATAGAGGAAGCAGAGAAGAGTTTCATCCTACTGAAGAAGAAGATCACTGAGCAATCAATTTTGGTTTTGCCAGATTTCAACAAGACATTCCAGGTCAAGTGTGATGCGAGTGGATTTGCAATTGGAGCGGTCTTAAGACAAGATGATGAGTCGATCACATACTTCAGTGAAACACTGAATGAAGTGAAGGTTAAGTACTCCACATATGACAAATAATTCTATGCGGTCATATAAGAATTGAAGAAATGGAGACATTAATTGGTTACTAAAGAGTTTGTTTTGTACAGTGATAATCATGCTTTACAATTCATGACTCGACAAGAGAAGTTGAACGAAAAACATGCTAAATGGGTTGAATTCATGCAGAATTTTACTTTTGTGACTAAGCATATTTCTGGAACTGCTAACAAAGTTGATGATGCTTTGAGCAGGAAATGTTTTCTTATGTAGGAATTTAGAGTCAAAAATTTGGGTTTTGATAACCTCAAAGAAATGTACAGGGATAACCTAGATTTTAAGGAAGCATATGAGGCATCTGAGAATCCAATTCTTAGGAACAGAAGCCAATGGACCAAATATATGATCCAATATGGATTGTTATTCAGGGGCAATCAACTATGTATTCCAAAATGCTCCATGAGGGAGAATTTGTTGAAAGAAAAACATAGTGGAGGATTGGCTGGACACTTCGGTCATGATAAGACGTTCTCAAAGTTGAATGGCTCATATTTTTGGCCAGCGATGAGGAAATATGTTAAGAAATTTGTGGACAGATGCAGGATTTGTCAGCACACAAAAGGGAAAATGAAGAATATAGGGCTATACTAGCCATTACCCATACCTGAGAGGCTGTGGGATGCAGTGAGCATGGATTTCATATTGGGACTACCAAGAATGCAAAGAGGATGTGATTCAATCTTTGTGGTAATTGACAGATTTTCAAATATGGCACATTTCATACCATGCCAGAAAACCAGTGATGCAACTCATATTGCGAACCTATTTTTCAAGGAAGTCATCAGACTTCACGGCTTGCCGAGTATTGTTTCTGATCGAGATACCAAGTTCATGGGACATTTCTGGAGGACTTTATGGAAGAAGATGGGGACAAGTTTGTCTTTTAGCTCAGCGTATCATCCTCATATGGATGGATAGACAGATGTTGTGAACAAGAGCTTGGGGGATTTGTTGAGAATCCTAGTGACTGAACACCACAGTCAGTGGGATCACATTCTGCCACAGGTAGAATTTTCTTATAATGATTCACTTAATAGAAGAACAGGGTAGAGTCCATTCCAAATTGTATATGGAATGCAGCCAAGGGGAGTTTTTGAATTGAAAGATTCAAAACAAGATGAATTCAGAAGTGCTAGTGCAGAGGACTTTGTAGAAGCAATGAAGGAGATTCACAACTGAGTCAAGGAACGACTGCAGAATTCAAATCAAGAATACAAGCGCAGAGCAGATCGACACAGGTGAAAACTTCAATTTGAAGTTGGTGATATGATTCTTGCACATCTGAGAAAGGAGAGGTTCCCAAGAGGAACATATAACAAACTGAAGATGAAAAAGATTGGACCATACAAGGTCATAAGGAAATTTGGGGCAAACGCATATGAGATTGAATTACCTGATGGGATCGGAATTTCACCGATATTCAATATTGTAGATTTGTACCCTTATAGAGCTGAAGAAATAGGAGCAAAGGAGGAACAAAGAGAAGTTCAATGGAAAAAAGAGATGCATGTAGCTGAAAAGCTGCAGATGGAAAGCATAATTGACAAGTTGGTTAACAGGAAGACCAGGAGAAAAGACTATTTTGAATACTTGGTCAAATGGAAGGGACATCCACTTGAAGATTCCAGTTGGGAAGATGAAGCGGAAATTCAGAAGCATGGACAGACCATGCAAGAGCTCACGAACAAGAGTTCTTGAAAAATTTCAAGTGAGGGAGTATGATGCAGGAGCATTGTGCAAAGCCCAAAGCATGCGACTAAGCCAAAGAAATAGCTGGACGCGTGGAGGAAGAAAAATAGCACGTTTTCATTAGAACCATTTTGAATTGAACTTAAAAGGCATTAATGTAATAGTTAGGAAGAAGGCATACTTTGCATTTATATCTTGGAGGTTGTAAATAGATCTTGAGTGATTTGCTCTCATCTATCAATGTAAAAGGCATTTAAGCCCTATTAATGAAAGTAGGTATATTTAGATTATAGATTAGACAGTTTAGAAGAGTAGGAGGAAAAACGAATATAGATACCCTCACTCTTGTATCATTGTGTCATTAACTTTAGCACAGGATAGAAGAAGAGAGTTGTAACAAAGAGTTGGAACGAAGAACCCATGTACAGGAGCTTTGAATTAATATATCAAGCTTTGAGTCAAATTTCATGGTTTTATGATGTTTTCTGTTTATACATGGTGAATGGTATGCTTACAGTTGTTTTACTCTCTCTGTTATTGATCAGAATCTGGACCAGGGGTCTAAAATTTGCTCAATTTTCAAAGTGCTCAGAATGAGACGAAAATGGTGCCATTGCGTCTGTCTCGTTCTCCTGATTCCGTCGGTATATTTATTTTCGCAAACGGAGTCCGTATGGAGAAGTTATCGAGGTCTGTTCGCCGAGCCAAACAGGTAAAATTTGATGCTGACTGTACCTGTCCGTACAGTCCGTACAGGACACGTGGCAAGACCGTACAACATGCGTGGCATGTCCGTACAGGACACGTGGCAGCTCCTGGGCATGACATGTGTCGTGCATATTTGGCAATTTCAACGTACGGTTGGACCCTTTGGAAGGTGACACGTGTCACCAATGGCAGGGTGACACGTGGCACATGCTGACGTCAGCATCATACGTGGCTCAAGTTGACGTGGCGACCATATAGTCAACGTGGCAAGCAGCGATTGGTTTATCGTGGACGATTTAAGTGGTGACACGTGGCATATTGTTGGCAAGTTGAAAGGTGCCACGTGGCCCAATGAAGGGCTGCCACGTGGCACCCCTATTTTGGCTATTGGCTCGTTTATCAAAAGTTTTTGGAGGCCGAGGGGTTCGACCCCCGGACCTCCCCTCCGGTGAATAATTTAACATAATGTGCCGACCGATAGGCCACGTGTTGGCTTTTGGAAAACATTTGTGTTAAAATATATTTGAATACGCGCAAAGGTTGAAATGGTGGGGGTTCGGGCCAGGGCTAAGCCCCGGCCTGAGGTTCCATTCTTTACACATGACCAACATACATTATAAACGGAGCGCGGGGGTCAAACTTTATTATATGCCATGGTTTTAAAACTTGAAACATGTGACCACTATTCTAACGGGCACGCGGGGTATTGGATATGACCTGTGGTTGTTTGTAATACGATACGATCGTGTGGGGCCCGATCGTTGGCGCCGGTGTATAACGAAAATACCATAGTTTTTATAAAAGTGACCCCATATAATATTTGGCGCGGTTACATTTATTTAAACCACGGTTTGTATGTGGTAATGTGACCACGCCAACCATTTAAATTTAATGCAAACAGTTGGCACATTTTTGGGCAGAGTCCGCCTTAGTTGGCGCCTTTGCTATTTTTAGTAAGGATAACTCCCGCTACTCCGAATTTAGTGAAGTTTTTTGGGAAAAGAGGAGGGAGTTAGTTATTGGCAGATCTTTGGCTAGGGGAAACCATTCTGGACGAAATTTTGATGGATTTTGGGTCTCTTCGACCTTCTAGAGCCAACGGAGCAGGTTTCAGAGCCATCTGAGGTCATTTGCAGGTGACTTTTCTTCGTGGAAGTTCCAGGGCCACCAGGGCCATTTCAGTGCTTGAGCTATTGGAGGCATTGCTCTGATGAGCACATAACCATTTGCTGAGACTGAATAGTCATTTCTGACTATTTATTATGCTCTGAACACATTGGGATAGGTTTCAGATCCATTGGAGGACTTCTACAGGTATTTTTACCTCATTCTTGCTCAGGGAAGCTTGGAGGCCACTTGTAGAAGAGGTCATTGTTGGATGAGCCATTGTCCATTTGCAGAGTTTTTACAGTCAAATTTGGGGTTTTTATGTATTCTGAACTCAATGGTATAGCTTGTAAATCCATTTGATTTGAGAAGAATCTTGTAAAGATCATTTGACAAACTAATCCCAAAGAGCCAAGTCCATTGAAGGAGGCTCAAGGAGACGTAACCCAGAGAGGGGTGAACTCCTTTATCATCTTGGTATTGTTGTGAGTTTGCTGTGTTATTTGCTGCACTTTTTATGGCTGTGTATTGATTTATAACACATGATTAATCTTGTAAAAGAACATTACCTCACACATAAACATTGAC
>ML800235.1:86402-99955 GCA_009831015.1 Picea engelmannii | reverse complement strand
AGAGGGTGCTTGCATAGCATAACAAGTTAGCCTTCTATTTTCAGATCAGGTTGGTATCAGAGCACAGTTTATTTTGCTCATGTATTTGCCAATGATAGCTTGAGATTTAGCTGTTGGTATTGATGCAAGTTTTGTGTTGAAGTTTGCTATTGTGCAAGTATGGAGGATTCTTTAAACATTGGTAGTTCTCCTACATCTTCCAATTCTAAGTTCTTTGATAAAGAAATGTTTAATGCATTGCTAACCATGAAGGATATGGTACATGTGTTGTGGAAAGATAGGGAAGAGAGCATTGTCCTTCAAGAGCAGTTGATGGCCATGAAGGAGGAGAATGGACAACTTCTTGAAAAGTTGCAGGAGATGGAAAAACAACTCCATGAAGCAAAAGAAACCCTTACACAGTACATGCATGCACATGAGGTATGTAATGTTAGTTTGCCTTCAAATTCCTCTCAAGAAGATTTCTTTGGTGTTTTTGAGAATCACACAAAAGGAATAGGGTCCAAATTATTGTTTAAAATGGGCTATGAAGGAAAAGGGTTAGGCAAGCATGCACAAGGCATTATTGAGCCTATTGTGATTGAAGAGAGACCTAAGTATTTGGGTCTTGGTTATGAATGAATTGTTGAAACAAATTCCAAGGTTGAGGAAACTAATGAAAAAGTTTCAAGCACAATTTTTGTTTCAAGTTCACCTCCTCAAGAAGGTTTTCAAGGTGAAAGTTCAAGAACTTTGGATGCAAGTTCGAACTCTTCAACATGCAAGATTTGTATTCAAGATGAATGCAAATGTGTGAAGAAAAAAGGTTATGACAGCCATGAGGACAAGATCAGATTTGAGGGTCTTCAAAAGAGAGCTTGTGACTATTCCAATTCACCTCCTCAAAGTGGCGAAAAAGGTGAATGTGCAAGGTATGAATCTGCCTATAACTCTGTTGCTTTTGATTATATTAAGCATGATAAATCTGCATGTAACAATGGAAAAAGACCATGCACATTTTGTGGTTTATTTAACCATCGTATTTCAAAGTGTTGGAAGAGAAAGTCCATTTTCAGGAAACTTTCCAAGCAAAGGCAACATGAAGAGAAAATGCAAAAGATTTGCAGCCATTGTCAGAAGAGGGGTCATCTCATTGACCGATGTTGGAAATTGCATCCAACCTCTCATCCAAGGCACAAGAAGCAGTTGGGTGAAAAGATTGACAAGAATGGAAGAGGAGATTCCATCATTGAAGTGGGTCAAGATGATTCACAAGAAGATAACTTTCAGCAGAAGGATTCGCCATTGAGTTGGCTTGGTAAGAAATGGATTGATTTCTTGAGTAAGTAAGGCTTGCATTCTTTCTGTTTAGATGTACGTTTCATCCATAGCTATTTCACTTTTGTTGAAATTCACAAGTTGCAGTAGTTGTCATAAGTTGCAAAGATGCAAGTTTGCTTGTGTAGGCATTCATTTTTGGAAAGCATACTTGTGTTATACCTCCTCATTCAAGAACATGTAAAAGAGGGGTATGCTGTCCATTTTATTACAGCCATTTACATTCTTCATATTCATCTCATTAGTACCCACATGCTTTGGGTCTAAGCACCTATGTTTCTACAGGAAGGAGAGTTGAAGCTATGCACATGCTTATGGTTTTGGGAGTGCATAAACATTGAATTAAACCATACTCTTTATTTATTTTGTTTTTATTTTTATTATTATTATTATATATATATATATATATATATATATATANTAATAGGTAGATAAAATTTTACCACTAGCTTAGTTTAGACTTAAACCTTAAATTTTTGTACTGGGTGACATTTAATTAGGGAATTTTTTTTTGTGTTTTTGCTTTTTAAATCTTCACATGTTATTCGTCCTAAGGCCATCTGGGTTCATTCATCTATCATCAGCAATGCAACGTTCCCTTTAGGATGCACTAGGTGCTCTAAGGGTGCCCTCGCCCCAATCTGTTTCCCTTGTGCAACGTTCCCTTCAGGACACAATACATGCTCCAAGGGTGCCACTCGCCTCTTGACTGACTTGGTAGACATCAAAAACCCCTGGAGTCAATACTCCAGTAGGTGAAATTGTGGGAGACTAAGGGCCTCTAAGGAATAAGGCCCTCACCTTATTTCACGTCCCTTAGAATCATCGTGAGCGACTGTCGTAGTCTGCCTTCACGACATCGTGGGTCCTCTCGAACTAGGTAAACGTTAACCTACAGTTCGAGCCACAACGTGAGTGCTAGTAGGCTGTGGCAGGGCTGTTGTCCACACCTCTCCCTCAACATCTCTGGTAGTCATGCGTGACCCCTTTACTCCACATGTATGTCTAGTCGGCAAACTATCGTCAGCCTGCATCATCAACAAATCATGTCTGAACATATCCATATCATATCATCTAATCAGATGCACTAATATCACAGTAAAACAATCAAACCCCAATGGTACACTCCCTGACTCGATCCAGAGTCCAAGGGGTTCCATCTATGCTTCTGCATCCTCGAGGTCTAGAATCCTGCACACTCAGTAAACCGAGTCAATAGCACCAGTCTATGTCAATGTAGTAAAAAAACATGTCATCAACCCATAATGTCTCATAATCAAAATCAAATGTTTTAATAGCATAATAATCTGGATCACTTGATAACAAGTGTCCTCAAAAGAATAAGTTCGCTCAACGTGCCAGAGCGAGATGTTACATACACCCCTCTTGGTCTAAACTTCGTCCCGAAGTTTCATGGTATAAATGCCGAAATAAAGTGTATCACAGTGTCATAAGTCTATCTGTCAAACAAAAATGGAAAATGTTGGTGCATATCATATGTGTCCTCCCAGGCCACCGAGTGTGGACTATAATTGTCCATCTGGACGTTGACCTGATCTACTATTCGACGTTGTAGTTGTCGAATGGGATGATCCAAAATGCGGATCAGCTTAGCCGTGAGCGCCCCCTCGTCTGACACTTGGAAGGAAATCATGTCAATAACATGTGTAGGATCACTAATATAATGTCTCAAAACAGATACATGAAAAATATCATGCATGTGCCTCAAAGAATGAGGCAAGGCTAGTCGATAGGCCATGGGCCCCTTTCTCTCCACAATCTCAAAAGGTCCCATGAACCTAGGAGAGAGTTTAGATCCCATCCCAAACTTGATCGAACTCTTATGTGGTTTAACCCACAAGAAGACTCGATCGTCGACCTCATAACTACGGTCGACACGGTGCGCATCGGCATAACTCTTCTGTCGATCCTGCACTTCTTTAATCCTTTGTCTTATTGTTTTCATTTGCTCTTCCATTTCTTGGATCACTTCTGGTCCCACCAGGACCCTATCCTCAAGTCGATCCCAACTCAAAGGAATCCAACACGGTCTCCCATAAAGGAACTCGAAAGGAGCCATGTTAATGGTGCTCTGGTAACAATTGTTCTAAGAAAACTTCACTAGTGGTAAGAATTCTTCTGAATGTTTTGGTTGGTCCATCACGTACATGTGCAACATGTCTTCCAAGGTCTAGTTCATTCGTTCTGTCTGCCTGTCATTCTCTGGGTGATACGCAGTACTAAAGTTAATTTGGGTTCCCAATGCCTCTTGGAAACTCGTCCAAATCGTGCAGTAAACACCGATCCTCGATCGGATATAATCCTCTTAGGCACGCCATGCAACCTCACAATCTCACTGATGAAAACTCTACCTATGTCAGGTGCCTGATACGTCGTACGCACAGGAATAAAGTGAGCACTTTTCGTCAGAGTGTCTACTACTACAAAAATCGAGTCATGTCTCCTTGCCGTAAGTGGCAATCGAACAATAAAATCCATCGAAATAACTTCCCATTTCGATTCTGGAATAGTATGTGGTTGTAGTAATCCTGTTGGGTGTCTATGTTCCGCATTTACTTGCTGACATTCTAGACATCTGGCCACATAGTTGACTATGTCTTCCTTCATTCCCTTCCAGAAGAATAAGGGTTTAAGGTCTGCCCTCATATTCATGACTCCCGGGTGAGCCATGTAAAATACTCTATGAGCCTCGCTCAGGATCAACATCCTCAACTCGTCATTCAGTGGTATGTAGATCCGATTTTTAAACCTTAATAATCCATCTCTATCAAATGAAAATCCTTCAAATCGTGGTACCATCATTTTGTTTTTTTCGATAAAACCCTCGACCTCTTTGTACCAGTCATCATCATGTTGTAAAGTTAGAACCTTTTCACGCAGATTCATCTTAAGAGGCATCACCGAAAAGATGCATGGTCTCTGACTCAATGCATCCTCCACTCGGTTCAATGTTCCTTTTATGTAAGTAATCTCAAAGTCGTACTTGCTAAGCA
This sequence comes from Picea engelmannii, assembly GCA_009831015.1. Lineage (NCBI taxonomy): Eukaryota > Viridiplantae > Streptophyta > Pinopsida > Pinales > Pinaceae > Picea > Picea engelmannii. The sequence continues at coordinate 95,624 of ML800235.1, read as the reverse complement.
ATTCTGACCAACGTCGTTGTCGCACGTTCAGGTCGCTTTGCGTAAATATGTGTTGTAGTCCATAGTGGTCAGTCTTTAGTTCAAGTTTTTGTCCAACAAGGTAGTGTCTCCAAACCTTCAAGGCATATACGATGGCTAACAACTCCAAATCGTGTGTCACGTAGTTCTCCTCATGCCTTCTCAGTTTCCTCGAAATGTAAGTGATCACTCGTCTGTCTTGCATCAAGACCCCGCCTAAGCCTTCCTTGGATGCGTCAATGCATACCAAGAAGTCCGCGTCCATGTCAGGGACCTTTAGTATCGGTGTTGTTGTCAAAAACTCCTTGAGCCTCCGAAAAGCTTCCACGCATTTCTCGATCCAAAAAAACTTCTTGTTCTTCTTCTGCAACTCCATGATCGGATTTGATATCTTCGAAAATCCCTTGATGAACCGTCGATAGTATACTGCTAAACCCATGAATCTATGCACTTCCAGGACATTCATCAGTGCAGTCCATTCCATAATAGCCTCGACCTTGGTTGGATCTAGGACGATGCCTTTGCCGGAGATGACATGCCCTAAGTAGTGAGTATTTGATTGATAAAAAGAGCATTTGGAAAACTTCCCATACAGTTTGTGCTCTCGCATACATTGTAGTACCAAGTGCAAGTGCTTGTCATGCTCCTTCATCGTCTCAGAGTAGATCAAAATATCATCAATGAATACTTGGACGAACTTGTCCAAGTACTCCCAGAACACCCCATTCATCAAACTCATAAATACTCCTAGGGAGTTTGTCAGTCCAAACAATAAAACAGTAAACTCATAATATCCAAACCTCATCTTAAAGGCGGTCTTAGGGATGCCATCTTCCTTAATCCGTAACTGGTGGTATCTTGGTCGCAAGTTGATCTTTGAGAACACCGCTGCGCCCTTCATTTGATCGAACATATCATTAATTCTCGACAACGGATACTGATTCTTGATCGTGGCCTTGTTCAGTTGACGGTAGTCAATGCAGAGCCTCCACAACCCATCCTTCTTTCGTATGAAAATAACAGTTGCACCCCACGGTGACACACTAGGATGTATCAGTCCCTGGTCCAACAATTCCTTCAGTTGCATTCTCAACTCCTGTAACTCCGGGGTTGAAATCCGATAAGGAGTTCTAGCTATCGGTTCAGTTCCCAGTTTAGGTCTATAGTAAACTCCAATTCCCTCTCCGGTGACATCCCAGGTAACTGGAACGTGTTCTAAACCTTCCTCTATTCCCTTCTCATTTAACGAAAGGATTGCATAAAGCTTGCACCCCTTGCGCATGATCTTCCATAGCTGTAAGGAAGAGATGAACCTCAGGGAAACTCCCTACTTCTATCCTACAATCACACGTCTCCATCCCTCGTCATCGACCAAGCTCAACCATTTCATCTTATAGTTGAGTATTGCCTCATGCGATTCCAACCAATCCATACCAATCATGACATCATAAGATCCTAGGATCGTGATGTACAGGTCGACGCTTGTCACAAACTCTCCCAGGTTAAGGACATAGCCCGTAACCTTTCCTCCAACCTTTGGTTTGGCTCCCGAGGCCATCTCTACGAAGATAAACTCATCCTGTTCGACTGCCTTTACTTTAATCCTTTTTAGTGTTGCACCCGAAATGAAACTCTCGATAGCATCAGGATCTATCAAAATACTAAGGGTCTAGTCAACGACGGTACCTGTTGTCTTGAGCACAGTCGACTGATGCTCTTCCTGGCAGTTATTCACCACTACATGAATCCGATGGGCCTTGCCCATATCTCCCATGGTAGTAGGTCCAGCTGATCCAAATGCTCTAGTCCTCTCCACAGGGCAGTCGCGCTAGTAGTGTGGCTACCCACACATCCAACACCCCTTCTTCAACCCAGTAGTCCTGGTACCAAAGTAGAATATGATGGCCCACTGGCCTAGAATCCTAGTCTGTTATGTTGAACAGGCCTAAAATGCTGTTGTTGTGGTCGATGTTGTGGTCCCTGATAAGGTGTCCGCTACTGAGGCGTTGGTTGCCGAGGTGTAGTGAAAGTGGATCCCCTCTGGAAGCCACAATATCCTGATGTATGTTTGGCTGGTGTTTGATGCTGTTGTGCTCCAGATGACACCTGCTCTACTAGTCTTGCTGGAGTCCTAGTCTGACCCCTGCTGAAAAGCTCCTCCTCTACTATGAGGGATTTCTAGATGGAATCATGCAAGGTTTGAGGCATCAAAATCCTGACCTTTGCACGTATGTTGTCGTTAAGGTCGAACAAAAACCTGTTGACCTTAAGTTTCTCAGTGTTAAGGTGCGGAGCATACCAGAGAAACTCCATAAAACAGGCCTCATACTCGGGCACCGTACGACCACCCTGTCGTAAGGCATTGAACTCATTGAGCTTATGCTCAATGAATTCCTCTGAAAGGTACCTCTCTCAGAACTGTTCCTCAAATAGTTCCCATGACATATCTTCGACGGCCATGTTCAGCTGTGATAGGAGCGTCTTCCACCATAGAAGAGTTCTCCCCTTCAGTTGAAAGACCGCCATGTGGACCTTCGTGTTGGAGGTATAATCGTAAAGTGCAAATCATATCGCCATGTTCTCCAACCATGCCTCGACGAATGTTCCATCCGTGGCACCAAAGAACTCGAGAAATTTGACCTTCTAGAGTTCATGGTAAATGCTCCCAGTACTGACTGGAGCGCGCAGTGGAACCTCAGTAGGTGTCGGTGCCCTAGCCTCATCTCTGTCCAAATGGCTGATCAGTGCCTCAGACATGTGCTAAAAAGGTCTCATCATTTCGACCACATCACCAACTACTATATGCTCTTGTCCGACAACCTGCTCGTCTCCCTGGGGGTTAGATCCCTTAGGCATGGATGCTACTGGAGGTGTCGTGCCTCCTCCCCTAGCACCCTGTCGTCTGCCTCTATGGCATCCTCTAACCATGATTACCTGCACAAATACAAGTCATCTCAATTAGTAACATTATAATCAAATCACATCAACGAAAGTCGTAGCGATCCCAAGTCACAGGTTGAACCCGCTCTAATACCACATGTGACATCCCCATTCAGTATGACTCCTTAAATGTACAACCGATAAAAGAACCCTTAATTTTTTTTTTTTTTGTGTGTGTAGCAAGGTAATAATGACATTATACTCAACATCGCAACACGACAATGAATACAACGCATGCAACTCATGCAACAACAACATAACGACCTAACATAAAATCACATCAAGCACCTGGAAGCAATGTACGATATTCAACCGACGAAGAATAAGAATGACTACCCGCCCATCCTACTCAGCAATGGTTAGGACCTCCAGGACACATAAGAAATGCTCAAGCCCAGGTTCCCATCGATTTTGACCATTTAACGTCTCAAGGCTGGTGACTATTCTGAGGAACAATGAGGTGTCTACATCCCTCTCGACACAAGCAGACCAAGCCTACTAAGCTAAGGACAATCATCCTAACAACCCAATGCACCCAAAATTAATTACACAAGTAACTAGAACCCTTACAGTGTGCAAAACCAATCACATTGAACGTTTACAAAACCACGTACAAACATTAAAAAAAAATTAAACAACAACACCCTCAATGGGAAGCGCAAGCTAAAAACGACTTCATCAACAACCCAACCATTAATCAAGGCTAAAAGGTCAATATCTATGATTTAGATTGTTGCTAATTACAAATCAATTAACCAGTCTAAATTCCATTAGTCAACGAGTTACCAACCAAACTTAACATGAATTACGACTCAAATTTAGCGAGTTTGAGTTACCAATTAGGCGATATCTATAAAACCAACTAACATCAATTACATATATAAATTTGCAATCTAGTCTTTACTCACCATACTGATTTTAATATTGATTACAACCTAAATGGACAATTCTATATTAATCTGAATCCCCATCCAACTAGCCATAAACTTGAATAACAACATTAACATTCTTAAAGTGGAATGCTACCTTTAGCACATATGAACAATTAAACCTCAACATTAGTCTAGCTATAATGACCGAACTAAACCTCAACATTATTCTAGCTGTTTATTATCATTGAGGGGGAAACTGCCAGCTAATAACATTGTTGTAGAAAATCAACAAGGTAATTACATATCTGTTACATAACAATTTATTACAGTAGTTAACAAGGCATTTAACATAATGATTAACATAACAATTAATTTAGAAATAACAGGGTAGTTTGCATGACTATTTTCATAACAAGTAATATAACACTAGCAAGGCGATTATCATGCTAGTTAACATAACAATTAATATAACAGTAGCAAGGCAATTTATATGACGGTTAACATAACGATTAATAGTGCAATAACAAGGCAATTTACATAATTGTTAACCATTTATCTCGCTGTGGCATTTAATCAATAAGAAGGAATCAACTGACCATCGACTCAGGGTAGCAATTAACATGGAAATTATTGGACCAAAGACATCATTGTAGCAATTATCCTAGCAATTAGTAAGGCAATAATATAACATTTAACATTTCAATTAACCTGGAAATTACAACAAAAAGGGAAACGACTGACCATTAACATTGTTGTAGCAATTGTTCTGGCAATTGATAAGGCAATTAATATAGGAGTTATCAATGCAATTAACATGGTAATTACATGGCCAGTAACATCGTTGTGGCAATTAAAGTGTGGCAGTGAGAATGTTGGGTATACACTCAAGGAGAAGGAGAATAAAAAGGACAGTACCAACTATAGAAGGACCAACTCATGGTCATGCAACAACACACTCAGTCAACATCAAGGCAACTTTGTGCCCAATCCAACAAACACAGTCAGTAATTTAAGGGCAAAATCGTGGTCAATTTCAGCAAGTGAGTTTATGATTTAAATTGCTAAAATCGTGGGCAATTTCAACAACAACTTAGTCAACGTTTTTAAGCAATTTCATGGGCGTATTAATCAACAACTCAGTCAGTCTATTAGTGCAATTTCGTGGGTGTATTAGAAAACAACTCAGTTAGTCTATCATAGCAATTTCGTGGACATATTAACAACAACTCAGTCAAATTTCGAAGGGCAAAAACGTGGCATCAATTAATTGCAAATCGTGGGCATTAACAAGAATCACATGGAAATTTTTTTTTAAAGAAAAACTCAATCTTCATCAAGGGAAAAATTGCCCCAAAGATAAAACAAAATGCAGACAGAGAAATCATTCATTTTCCATTGCCAGAATATCCAATATAAAAGTTGTAGACAAGAATAATTCCTCTTTTCCATTGCCAGAATGCCAATTATAAAATCTGCAGACATGAAATCATTTCACTTTTTCATTTCCAGAATACAAAATAGAAAAAAATACAGTCATGAAACCATTGTGTTTTTCCATTGCCAGAATACCTAAAAAATTGTAGACATGGAATCAATTCGTGCTTACATTGATATAACCCCAATACATTGCAAGCAATAGTAAGAGATCACAAGGATCCAATGGGAAAGGTCACATAATGATTGCAGGGGTTCTATGAATCAAGTCATAGAGAAAACCAACCAGGACACGGGATAACCCACATGCAGAGGTCGTTTCCAGATGGTGGAACCAACAATCAGCCAGGGACAAACATCAAGGGTTGTCGGCTAACAGGTTCATCCTTCATTCATCATCCTGACATAGAAAAGAAGGGCATTGAGATCCATAGGTCTTTTAACGCTAAGGCGATGACTGTAGATCAGGCTCCTGGCCGACTGCTCAAGCGAGGACTGGTGAGCTAGGGACGAAGGCTAAACAACCATGAAGGTCACAATCAACGCAGCAAGGTGGTCAAGACGTTCGGGGAAATGAAGCCATGGGAGTCAATATATCATCGAGCTAGGCTAAGAAAATTTCAGAAAATCATCTAGACAATCAGTTCACTTACCCAAATAAAAATGTAGATTCGAGCATAAGTTCTAACACAATTTACCATACAAAATGAAGAAAGCGTATCATTGCTTGTTCGGAGTGGACGTCCCGCATGCTCCTTGCAACTCCCATGTGTCGACCGATGAGACTTCACTGGTACCTCCCAACCAATGCTAGGGGCACTCTTCTTACCCCTTAGGCCCCCGAGCTGCAAAGGGGCCACACACTCACTATCCATAAATTTTGACTAGCTCCTAGCTTGCCTCTTAAGGCCGAGTTATCACTCCTCACAGAGCTGGGTATCCCAACTCCCACAAGTTAAATCAGTCAAGTAGATATTTTTGCAGCGTAACATTACACAAAATAGAAGAAGATCCAACCTCCATCTCCTCCTTTCATTATATAGAGTTTTGTGGTTCCTTACTTTCCAAAAATCGCGTTTAGTTAATTTTTAAAAATTTAATTCCTAAAAATTCCTCCCCGTACAAGTGTCACCCATCCCCTTCATTCCTCCAAAAAATAATTTCTTTAATTAATTAATTATCTTTATTTCCCTCACCCACCTAGAGTTACTCCTAGAATCACTCCTAGGTGTCCCCAAATTCTCTTACAGGTTTTAATGACTTTCCCCACTATTAATTTTCTATTTCAGTTTAAATTAGAAAGCTCTTAAATGGTAGATACTTTACTAAGTTTGACTTTCCGCTTTTCCCCTTTTGTTTCCTTTTTTTCTTTTTTGTGTTTCCCTCTTTTCCTAGTTTCCTAATATTTTAGATTTTTCCCTCTTTCCCCTTTTTATTTAGAACTCAAAAAGGCAGGTGTGGAAATTAACCCTTTTTCCCTTTTCTCTTTTAATTAATATATTTTAAATTATCATAAAATAATAAAATGATTAATTCGCTTTTTAAATTTTATTCCAACAGATTTTTATGAATCAATTAAATTTCTTACTCCTTTCATGTTACAAGATTTAACAAAGATCATACTCTTTATTTTTTTTAATTTTTTTTTATTATATATATATATATATTTTTTTTATAGATAGATAAAATTTTACCACTAGCTTAGTTTAGACTTAAACCTTAAATTTTTAGACTAGGCAACATTTATTTAGGGAAATTTTATTTTTTTTATTAATTATTTAATTTATTTTTTAAATCTTCACACGTTATTCATCCTAAGGCCATCTAGGTTCATTCATCTATCATTAGCAATGCGACATGCCCTTTAGTTCGCACTAGGTGCTCTAAGGGTGCCACTCACCCCAATCTATTTCCCTTGCGTGACGTGCCCTTCAGGATGCACTACGTTCTCCAAGGGTGCCACTCGCCTCTTGAATGACTTGGTAGACATAAAAAACCCCTGGAGTCAATACTCCGCCAGGTGAACTTGTGGGAGACTAAGGGCCTCTAACGAATAAGGCACCCGCCTTATTGCGCACCCCTTAGAATCATCGTGAGAGACTGTCGTAGTTCGCCCTCACGACATCGTAGGTCCTCTCGAACTACGTAAACGTTAACCTACAGTTCGAGCCATGGTGGGAGTGCTAGTAGGCTATGGCAGGGATGTTATCCACACCTCTCCCTCAGCATCTCTGGTAGTCATGTGTGACCCCTTTGCTCCACATGTGAGTCTTTTCGACAAGCTATCATCAGCCTGCATCATCAACAAATCATGTCAGAACACATCCATATCATATCATCTAATCAGATGCACTAATATCACAGTAAAACAATCAAACCCCAATGGTACACTCCCTGACTCGATCCAGATTCCAAGGGGTTCCATCTATGCCTCTACATCCTCAAGGTCTAGAATCCTGTACACTCAGTAAACCGAGTCAATAGCACCAGTCTATGTCAATGCAATAAAACAACATGTCATCAACCCATAGAGCCTCATAATCAAAATCAAATGTTTTAATAGCATAATAATCTGGATCACTTTCAAGCAAGTGTCCTCAAAAGAATAATTTTGCTCAGTGTGCCAGAGAGGGATGTTACAAATTGTTTCTAATGGAAATGTGGTTATCACTCAAGTTCCTATTGCAACACCACTTCCTCTTAGGTCAAATACGTCACTTCCCCCTAGGTATAACACTTTGAATACTTCCATTTCTATTCCTACCCAGAATCCATCTGAAGGGTCTAGACTTTTTGTTCCTCCTGGGTATAATGTTGCTAGTCATTTTGTTCCTACACCTACCTAGCTTCTCTCTAGGGGGCCTGTTGACGAGTGAAATTGTTCGTCCGTCAATTGAGAGAGTGGAACCGGTCTGGGGTTGTCCAATAACCCAAGCCGTTTGGAATGAACCACCCTGACGGGTTTAATGGCTCCGTTGGCCGCTCTAAGGTCCTAAGAAAACCAATCTAAACTAACTAATCTATCTAAAACTAATAAAACTAACTAAAACTAACTAAATAAAAGAAACTAAACTAACTAAAACTAACTAACACACTAATCTAATTAAAACAAACTACTAAATTAAACTAAAAATAATACTAACTACTCTAACTATTATATACAATCTACTAACTACTATTACACTAAATTCTAACAATTAAATATCTAACTACTAATTGGATTACAACTTATTTACAAATATACAATATCTACAAGTAGCAGATTTGAATAAAACCTGTAAAACTCATGTGCTTTCTGCCCTAAGACAACAAGATATGTTTTTTGATTTTTATATTTTATGAAAAGAAATAAAACTTACTGAAATTAAATGATCTAATATATTTACTGAAATTAAACAATCTAATATAAATTTAACTAAACTTATATTTAAACTAAACTACAAATAAGAACAACAAACAAAGAAGTGACTAACTAACCTGGAAACGCTCCTAATTTGTCCCATGTGTGATGACTCTGAAGCTGGTCGGAGGAAGTAAACTCGCACCGGATTAATCCAAAAGCTTCTCATAAACGATAGGCTATGCTACTCTTTGAGTTGTTAACAGGACAAACAAGACATAAAAAATCATAACAATCTTATGATTTATAAATCTCTGCAATAAGGGAAACCTGTTATGAGAAAAATTATATTTTAAAATTCAACTTATGAAGAAGAGAAATATGTCGTTCACAAACTGAATTAAGCAATTGCTATGTTCTTTAAACACTTAGAAGAAAACAGATATGGATAACAATGATTAAATTATATAATTTTCACATGATTAAGATAGCTAAAGTAGTCATTAACCAGATACAAATTGATATACACAACATGAAACAAAATATTGATATGATGAGAAGCTAAAGCTGTAACAAAACACCAAATTCTGTCTCAGTCTGTATTAAAACTCCATATCC
>ML800235.1:70699-86308 GCA_009831015.1 Picea engelmannii | reverse complement strand
ATAAGTTTATATAAGTCTCTCCACAGGGTAAAACATCCCTGTGGATAATTATCAAACAGTTTTACATAATCAGGGAAAAATCCCAAAATCTACTAAACTAAGCAACTGAAATGTAAGTGAAATCTTTGAGATATCCTCCAACTGCTCATAAACTCAACTGCAATTCGAATTTACCTGCAATAGGACACAAATATCAAATTAGAAGTATATTTCAGTAACAAAATACAAAAAAAATGATCCTACAGACTTAGCTACAGAATCATTTGATTTTGTAGCTAGTCTAAAATAGCATACAAAATCAGATAGAAATCAAATGAAATCCTTTTTAAAACAATCCAATTTAATTTGTTTTCAATAAACATCAAAACCGAATTACTAATGGCTCAAGAAAATGTATCATTCAAATCAAACCAAATCGAAAACAATGCAATCGAAACAGGATAAGAATGCTCTGTTTTTAGTTGCCATTAAATCGGGTCAAATAATAACCACACTGTTTCATATCCAAATGAAATTACAAGTAAATCACATTGTATCCAAAATCGATATAGTTATAATCGAACTCAATCATAACCGATTGGTTACTGCTGTGCATAAAATTCATATTGTTTTAATCAAATATCAAACTGTTACAATTATAATCAAAACGAAACATGCATAACAGTATCCACAAACTTTGCCAATGTTTTTGGTCACATGAGTGTCATAAATTTAATAGATATGACCAAAATAATGATCGTAATCATCATTGACTCGTTATAGTCATAGCAATAGATATCATTCAACCAAGTGTAAAAATAGGTAAATTGTTTTGATTGTATTCGACGAAATCATACTCAAGGAGTATCGACCCAATGAATTCGTTATTGATCACCACACAGCCAATAGACATAATCGAAAATAGTGATCATAACCACCAAAAGCAGTGATAACCATAACTGGGTAACAATCAGAACGAATCGTAACTGAGTCAGATATACAAACAAATCGTAATCTTGGACATAATCATTTCCATTCCCAAATTAACTTTAAACAGTATATTTGTTGAAATATGGATCGGGCTGATAACACAGTCAAATGATGTGAATCTAACAGCTTGCACTTTAGTTATGCATTAACAGAATGACATTTGAATTGATCGAAATAGACATGAAATATTACATTTAATCATTATGCCAATCATATTGTATAGAGTACAACAAATCCAAATCGAGCCATTGACTGTGTTCAATATTAAAATACCAGAAACGACCCATGTTTAGTAAATATTAACAACTTCGATAACCAACAGAGCATTCGATTGTATCCAAAACAAATCAAATCTATCTCGAGATCACTCGAATCAAAGCCAAATCCAATCAAACTCAAACAATAATGAAAATTGATTTATCAAAACAACATTATATACAATAGTGCATGCTTGTGTTAACAGAGCAAATCCACGGTGTAAACAGGGTTTATGAATTTGTCGTATAAATAGGTGAAAGTCATACCAGTGAGGTTGATCTAGCTACACGAATTTTGAATTGACGAATGTTGCTTCCGACTCCACGTTCTTAAACAAAATCGAACCTGTTGTTCGCTGCTTCTTATCAGTGGATGGCATCTTACCCTTTTGATTAGAGAGCTTTGCAACTTGGTCTTCCAGATCGCGAATTCTTGATTGCAACATTGGCACATCAATGTAATACCTTTCCAGCCATGCGCCACATTGATCAGACGGTGGAGCTGCTAGTTGAGATTGAACAGGAGGGGGTTTCGACGAGTCACCAGGGGTTTCACAGGGAATTCCGATGCCGGGATAACTTGGATCATCTTGTAAACAAGGTGGTAGGATCTTGACAAAATCATATGCGTGTTTGTCACACAGACCTTCGGAATAGGGATACTCGCTTGCTAGGAAACGTTCAATTTTTGAGTCAGAATCTTCACTGAGCACAATAGGGTCAGGGTTGACAGGTGCTTCTGGTTTGTTTCTTTCCATGCGAGAGATCAACCCTGCATTTTTCTTGCCTAGAGAATTGGCATTAGGTTTGGTCTTGGGATTTTTAGCCACAGGTTTAACATTTTCCACATCTGTGGTGACAGATTTGGGTATGTCAACAGATGGCTCGGGTAGGGGTTTGGGTAGCAGAGCACTGTAAGGAACAGGGGGTACTAGCTTGGTATTTCTCACCACAGGTTTGTCAACCTGCGGTGGGCTTGACTCATCAAAATTATTGCGTTTAAGAAAATCATTCCAACAGTCTCGACGTAACCCCAAATGACAAACCCCAAGCATTTTGATTAACCCAAAATGAAATAGGTTGTTCTCGGCCTGGTTTCATTTGTACCTTTTGGACATTTTAAACAGACTCCTATGAAGGTAGAAAGGCATATTAATCTCATAGCCTATGAAAACCATAAGTAGCCAAAGGTGATACAGGAAAACGAAACCATACCTTCCCTCGTAGGTAATGAACTGCTTGGTTACCATGAGCAAGTCATGCCAGCGCTGCTTAAGCATGTTTGCAGGAAAACCCTTGTCACAAGAGCTCACTCTTCGTGACTGAAAGAGTAATGTCCATGGGACATCCTCCACTTTACAATTTTTCGACCATCTTTGTCCGACAGCAGGCAGACTGGTGGCTAGACTGAGAAATTTCTCATCAATTTCCAACTGCACATCCCCAATCTTGGCTCGGCAGCCATCGAAGGTAAATGCAAATTGTCGAGCCACAACAGGGTTATAGCCATCAAACTTTCTAATGAACGGGAGCCATCCGAATTCCTCAAGATCACTGTAAGAACCATCAAACATCAACAATGCCTGGCAGCCATTGGGTTCATCCCTCATGACTGGTGCCATGGCTCGGGCTCATGGTAGGGTTTGGATCGAACATACAATACATAGGAGTAAAAATCGATAAGACTAACAGCTGCAAGCATTCAAAGGGGAATGAATCAATATGCGCGTGCGAAGGTGGTGGGTTAGTTCACCGCCATGCAAAACATTAATGGCACAGTACCATCCCTGTTCTATCAATCATAACCAATATTAACACTTATTCGGCCAACCCAAGGTTTAAACGGTGGACAATTTTATCAATGTGCCAATGTAAAGTTTGGAACCATGATCGTTCACGTAAAATGAAAACCATATATCATATGTGCCATAGTATAATTCGAGCCAAGTAAAATCCAAATGTTTCACCAACGCGCTATGTGTATAAAACATTGCCATTCAATATGAAATCAACTCATATGTGACCCATGCACTTTTGCATAAGCAAAGTTTATAAACATTGCAACAAGAGATTTCATAAAATCGATAAGTCAAGAGCTTATAGTAATAAGGATCATACCATATAAAAACCTTTAATTCACCATGACCCCTATATAATCAAGTATAATTCATCAATCAACACGCTCAATGCCTTGTCAATCAAATCAAAATCAAGTTGTGCAATCACAGGGATAATAGGCAAATGGACATAATTCGAAAAATAAACCAAAGGTAAGTACCAATCAGAATATCAATGCGCATATCATGACAGTCCATATAACGATGGGGGAGTTTTGATGCCTTCAGTCGTGAAAAAATAAATTGAAACCAATTACAAATGTCACATGAAATAAAAATGTCTTCTGTTTGCAAAATGTGACAGAAATTTGAAGTTCAAGAGACATAGGTGTAGGCAGCTTTAAGGGCAATTGAAAAAATTGAATTGGCTGCCAACAATGGCGACACACTGGGAGAAGCAGTTATCTCTGTCGAAAGAAATGAATTCAGATTAGAACATCAAAGAAAATCTCAACTCAAAAACAACCATCAGAAGATCGTACAAACATCATCATTTACTATCTTTTCCAGTGATGTTTTAAAAGATGCAAACTAATAACAGTCTCAAGATCAACAAGCCACGATATTAGTGATAAAATATTCAATACTGTTGGCATGGCCACTGCTGCCTGCAGGCGTCCATAGCCTCGACAGGGTTTCCATTTAACCCACTCGGACGTCTGTATCCTGTCAAGAAGCTCTAGATTAGAATAAAGGACTTAAAAGAGGTTTCTCATAATTTTTTATAGATTTTCGTTTACCCGACATTGCTTCGCTTCCAGCAGGCCTATTCAGTACCCCGACGAAGTTGTCTTGGTGCCATGCTTGCATTTACCCGCTGCCAGCAGACCTGTTCAGTATCCTGGCGGGTTTACAAACACTTCCCATAGCTCTTATTGACAATTTTATTTTGTTTTTCTTGAGTGAATAGCTAAGCGGGGTGATGCTGAAAAATCATGATATTTTTTTCATATTTTTAGACCTCATTAGAATCTTTGACACTGTCCTTTATCCAGTTCTAGAAATGTTTTATTTCTAAAACAACTTACTATGACAGGGAGACATCCTTTTGAGTCATTCCTTTATGTAAAAGGGACAGCGTAAAATGATAATAGATGATCATGACAAACTTTGCTCAGAGATTGAAATCAATAAACTTCATTCAAACAACAAAATTTTCCAACATAAATATCATTTTTATAAATATATATCATTTATGTTCGTACAAATTTTCAGGAGTTATTTCAGCGAAGACATTTTCCCATGATCTGAATCTGAATTGCTCAGTACATAGGCATGCATATCTTTCAAAAAAGACCAAAAATTAATCAATCCAAATCAAAATCAAAACAAGAAGAAAACAAAAGATGCAAACCAAAGAAATATTTACATAATATACAAGGGTAGTAATCAAGAAAAGTATCTTTTCAGGGCTTGGCCATTCACCGGATAGGTGTCAAGCTTCCCTTCAAGATTCTACAATCGAAAGGAACTAGGACCCAACTTTTCAGCAATCAAAAATGGCCCAAGCCACAAATTTTGAAACTTGGTATGCTCACCCTTTCCTTCGTGTGGTTTGTCCCACTTTAAGACGAGATTGCCTACTTCAAAACTCCTATCAGAAGAAGAATTAGAATCGAACCAGCTTTTAATCAGTTGTTGATGTTGATCTAACTTACGCTTAGCTTGGGTTCTTACTTATTCTAACTTCATCAAAGCATTAATTCGGTTTTCTAAAGGGGGACAATATTCTTCTTGAACTTTTTGTGACAATTGAAGCGAAGGAAGAAGAATGTGAGGTGGAAGAATGGCTTCTCTGCCATAAACAAGAAAAAAGGGGGAGTTACCTATAGTAGCTTTGGGTGTTACCCTGTCAGCCCACAGTGCATTCAGCAGTGCATTGTGCCAATTTTTGTGATTTTTAGCCACAGTTCTTTTGATAATTTTGATCAAGTTCTTGTTTGTTGATTCTGCTAAGCCATTACGCTGGGGGTAGTAACTAGTAGAATGCTTAATCTTTATTCCTTTCTCTAAAGCGAACTCACTCATCTCTAGAGAAGAAAAGTATGAAGCGTTATCAAAGACTAGACAATCAGGGATACCAAAACGAGTGATGATATTCGAGTTTAGAAAAGCAATCACCTGACTTGTGTTAACAATTCTTAGCGCGGTGGCTTCATACCATCGAGTAAAGTAATCAGTGGCTGTAACAATATACTTGTGTTGTTGTGAGGATGGAGGGTTAATAGGACCTATGATATCAAGGCCCCATTGCTGGAGAGGAGAGTCGACTGAAACGGGTTGCAAGGGGAAGGCTGGTTTCTGCAATCGCCCCGATGCTTTTTGACAAATGATACATTTGTGGCACAAGGCATGGGCGTCCCTAAAGATTGTAGGCCAGTAGTAACTGGCTCTTAAAACCTTATGAGCAGTGGTATCGCCACTGAAGTGACCATCAACTTCTCCTGCATGCAACTCAAGCAAGACTCTTTCTGCTTCGTCCTTTTCAAGACAACGCATCAGTATGCCGTCGAAATTCTGACGAAACAATATACCATTAACTAGATGAAAGGAGGTGGACTTTAGTCTCAAAGCTCTTCTCTTGGCAGGGTCAAGGTGACAGGGTGCTGATCCATGTTCAAGACAAAATCTAATATCGTCGTACCAAGGACTCACGAGGTTTTTTGCGCAACAAATCAAACTCTGATCTCGTTGTTCTAGGTCTAACGTATCACTATCTGTTTGCTGTTTGGTTTCCGAATCAACAACCAACTTACACAATCCTTGGCCTCTCACAATCTGTGCTGGGGTAATCTCTAAGTCATACTCCTGCAAGGAGGTGACCCAGTTGGCTCTTTTCTCTCCTAACTCCTTTTGCACTAACAAGTTCCTAACGGCAGGGTAGGGGACAATGACCTTCGTCCTTGACTTCAAAATATATGACCGGAAATGTTTAACTTCTTTGAAGACAGCGTAGGCTTGCCGATCGACTGCTGGGTAGTTAAGTTCAACACCTTTGAAAGCAGAGCTCATAAAGGCGATGGGTACTTCGTTGTTCTCGAAATTCTTCTGAGTTAGGACTGCGACATAGGAACGATCAGAGGCAAAAGTATAAAGTGTAAAGTCTTGAGAGAAATCAGGGCTCATGAGAGACAGAGCGTCAATTATGGCCTTCTTTATATCGTTAAAAGCTCAGTTTTCAGTAGGTCCCCAGTGATATTGGGTGTCTTTCTTAATCAAGTTCTGGAGAGGCCTGACCATTTCGGAGAAACTGGGGACAAATCTTCTCACGAAATTAATCTGGCCTAGGAAATACTGCATGGATTTTTTAGAGGTAGGTGGGGGAAGTTTAGCGATGACTTGGGTCTTCTCGGGGTCAATAATCATTCCATCACTAGATATAATGAATCCTAGTAATTTACCCTGTTCTACTGCAAATATGGACTTCTTGGGGTTTAGGGAGATGTCGTATTTATGACATCATAGCAGAACAACTCGTAAGTGAGCTAGATGATCGTCTTTGCTTTTCAAATAAACAGTTACATCATCTAAGTAGACTACTACGGAGTGATTGATTAAGCCTCTAAAAGCAATTTCCATTGCTCTCTGAAAGGTAGCACCGGCGTTAATCAATCCAAAGGGCATTTTGCGATAAGCATAAGTGCCCCACGGGGTACGGAAGGTAGTTTTTAGTTGGTCCGACGGAGACATCAAGACTTGGTTGTATCCAGAGAAACCATCCAGTAAGGATAGCCTCTCAGAACCAGATACTTGTTGTAAGATCTATTCCATGGGAGGGACAGGATAATTATCTTTGTTAGATGCTTTGTTAAGGTTTCGGAAATTGACACAAAGTCGAATTTCCCCGTTTTTCTTTCGGACTGGGACGAGGTTGGATACCCATTGAGTATGTCTGTCAGGAAAAATTATTTTAGCACGAAGGAGTTTATTCAATTCTTTTTGTACGGTTGGTTCTAATTTAGGATGCATTTTCCTCAGTTTCTGTTGGAAAGGCAAGGTTTGGGGTTTCATCGGGATGACATGCTGTATAATATTTGGATCAAATGTCTTAAGATCATCGTAAGTCCATGCAAAGACATCCTTAAATTCTTGAAATAGTTTAACAAAAGAAGCTTTTTCTTTTCTAGAACATCCCAAGCCTAAATTGATACACTGAGGATTTTCACTAGTCCCTAAGTTGACTTTTTCATAAGACAATGAGGAACTATTAGTTTTGCAATTGACCGTCTTTTTAAATTTATCTTCAAAATCATAAAACTTTTCTAGTCTAACAAAAGATTTGGGTATAAGATTTACCATGTCCGATAGAGCTTCAGGATATTTCGGATTAGGTATTATCGTAAAGTCGTGAAAATTATCGTCGTGCGTTTGTTCATCTATCACTGCGCCTTGAAATGTTTCTTCCATGTGCAGAAAGTTAATGATCTGCTGATCATTGTCAAATACTCTCTAGTTTGTGATATTGTCTGGAACAGATGGTCGAAACAACAGCTCCATGGAGAATGCTTTTGGGGATAAGCCTTCTGCAGGAAGAAGTTTAGAAGCAACATTAGCGAGTAGATCTGCTTCAGCATTATTTGATCTAGGAGTGGAATTTATATTAAAAGAAGAAAATTTGTTCATTAAACTCCATACCTCAGATTGGTAACACTTGAGATGAGGGGAAAGACAGTGTATAGAATCTCTCACCTGTCTAACTACTATCTCAGAGTCGCCAAATACAGTCAAATTTTGAATGTGCATGTCCAAGGATTTTCTGAGACCTTGTAGTAAAGCCTCATATTCTGCGATATTGTTAGTACATTCAAATTCTAGTCTACAAGCCAATAATGTTTTATTACCTGCCGGATCGATAATGATGCAGCCTGCACCAGCTCCTTCTTTAGACTTGGAACCGTCAAAATATAGAGACCAAATTTGATTTCCATCAGGTTCACAGGACTGTTGGATAGAAGCTGTTGGTTGTGTACATGCTAGGATCTCAGACTGCTGTTCTGGATTGTTGATAGGTGAAACTTCAGCCATGAAATTTCTGAAGTAGGTGTCCATTCCTTTGACTTCAGGTGCATCAGCAGGAGGTGTGTATGGTTCATTAGGATTGTTCAAGTCTGTGACCATGAACTTGAGATAACGCTCACGATTCACCCTGATCTTGTTGGGCTTACCGTTTTCTGGAAGCCATAAGTGAGGCCAATCTGTAGCGAAGTAACCGTGTAGTTGCTCCGACCAGTCCCTGCTCAAAAACAGACCATACACTTCAGGAATATCTACCACAATTATATCAATGATCTGATGAACCTTTGGGTTAGACGATAATCTAATCAATACATTTTTTAGTTCGCCTATAACTTTAACGTCTGATCGATCAAGTTATATAATTTTCAAAGAAGATGGTTCCACTTCAGCATTAATCTTTTGGCAGACTGACCAAGGCATCACATTTGATGATGCTCTCGAGTCAACCATACAATTATGCACATTTCTGTTGAAGATTTCGAAAGATAAAACAAAAGGAGGTACATTCTTGCGAGCATTTAAAGTTGTATCTTGTGGTTTCTTACTCGCGTTTTCTAAGACTACTTTATCTGAATTATTTACACTATTTACATTGTTATTTACATTATTATTTACATTATTTACAAGAGTTACAGGAAGGCTTCCTTTATCTTGAGCATCGAGATTGTTTTTTGTGGAAGTCTTAAGCGACACTTTCCTTTGCACAACTTTATTGTTATTCAAACTACCATTCTTGCCATTTTCTGAAATATTTTGCAACATCTTTTGTAACAAAAATGGAAATTTCAACAACTCATAAATAGAAATGTTAGCCCTTAATTTCTTAAGATCTTCAACAACATCATAATCTAATTTAGGACTGATATTACTCTGTTTAATTTCTATTGATTTAGATGGCTTTGGAGGTAAAGTTGCAGTGTCTTCGACAGGAGGTTTGTTTGTTGTCTTACTCCTAGTGTTGTAAGGGTGAACAGTCTCGAAGTTGGCTTGGAAGATGCTGTCTGAGAGGTGTCCAAAAATATTTGGAGAAGACTCTTCTTCTTGAATGGTTTCCTGTTCGACTTCCTCTTGAGGAATATCAGGAGGGATCAAGTCATCCTGGGCTCCTAGAATTGTCTGGAGAGCACATTGCAAACTTTCTAGGTTCAAGCCTTCAGGGTTCGGGTTAGGCCGGTTGGTTTGAAAAGGCTTTCGGAAAGGAGGTTTGTAGGGTCCTTTACTCGAAGAGGCTTCTTCAGTTGACCTTTTTAAATCTATGACTTGATTAGACAATTTTTGTACAACTTTGGTTAAATTTTCCAAATCAGAGTTTTCGGGTTGTGTTTTGTTTTGTGTAGGTCTAGGGAGAATTTCAATCTTCTTTTTGGAAGAAACAGTCTCAGTTTCGTTGCTAGAAGAGTCCTTAAGGCTAAGTATGTCTTTTTCAATCTGAGTAGCTTCTTCGAAGGCTTCTAACAACGTGGCCTTTTTAGAACGTTTAACCCAAATAGCTATACTTTGATGTAGAGATTTAGTGTAGTAAGCTATTACAAGAGACTCAGCAGGCATAGACTCTGAATGGATTAGATTTTTAAGAGTTAGAAATCTTTGATTGAAATCTTTAACTTTTTCTTTTGGGTTCATCTTTAAACTGGAAAGGTCCATGACTAAGACTTCCGGAGGTTTACCATCTTCGAATTTTTCCAAAAAACATGACTCAAACTTTTCCAAAGACACTATTGTATGGGGTTGTTGGGCGAAGTACCAAGTGGATGCATTACCCTCAAAGGTGTAAGGGAACAACCTACAGACAACGTCTTCATGTTCAACATTACGGAGTCTGATGGCTAACATCAATTTTTTGATATGATCTTCAGCTATCTGTTTTGAATCGGGATCAAACTTAGGCAGCCATTTCTCCGGGTGCTTAGGTAAAGGGTGTTGGGCTCTAGGTATAGCTACAACATCCTGGTCCAACCAAGGTCTAGCAGGGTTGTTCTGATTTTCCATTGGGGTAGTGGGTGTGGAAGGACATGAAGGTGAATTGCCTTCATCGGAAGAGGAATCTCCTCTAGAAGAGGAAGGAGATGAAGGAGGTGGTGAAGGAGGTATCCCAGATCCTCCTGCAGTAGGATTTGTGTTTGGATTTGTAGGATTCACAATGGGATCTATATTGCCTAACTGTTCTCTGATATCAGAGAAATCTAAAGGTTGACCCCACGGGCGGTTTGGTCGCCTAAGACTAGCTAAGGCACTATGTGTTTTGATAAGAGATTGACGAACGATCTCTTGGAGATCACCACCTGTAGGATTAGGGGTTGCTGGCTCAACTATGATATGCGGATCCTCGGTTGAAGTAGTTGTTGTTTGAGGGGGGATATTATCTTGTGAATGGATTCTAGTCACTATAGGGGTGCGATTAGGTGGAGGAGGAGTCTTGCGACCACCTCGTGCCATTAATTAAGTTCAGGCCCTCTTTCTAGCGCCATTTGTTGATGGGCGAAATTGTCCGTCCGTCAATTGAGAGAGTGGAACCGGTCCGGGGTTGTCCAATAACCCAAGCCGTTTGGAATGAACCACCCTGACGGGTTTAATGGCTCCATTGGCCGCTCTAAGGTCCTAAGAAAACCAAAGAGAAAACTAATCTAAACTAACTAATCTATCTAAAACTAATAAAACTAACTAAAACTAACTAAATAAAAGAAACTAAACTAACTAAAACTAACTAACACACTAATCTAATTAAAACAAACTACTAAATTAAACTAAAACTAAATACTAACTACTCTAACTATTATATACAATCTACTAACTACTATTACACTAACTTCTAACAATTAAATATCTAACTACTAATTGGATTACAACTTATTTACAAATATACAATATCTACAAGTAGCAGATTTGAATAAAACCTGTAAAACTCATGTGCTTTCTGCCCTAAGACAACAAGATATGTTTTTTGATTTTTATATTTTATGAAAAGAAATAAAACTTACTGAAATTAAACGATCTAATATATTTACTGAAATTAAACAATCTAATATAAATTTAACTAAACTTATATTTAAACTAAACTACAAATAAGAACAGTAAACAAAGAAGTGACTAACTGACCTGGAAACACTCCTAATTTGTCTCGTGTGTGATGACTCTGAAGCTGGTCGGAGGAAGTAAACTTGCACCGGATTAATCCAAAAGCTTCTCGTAAACGATAGGCTATGCTGCTCTTTGAGTTGTTAATAGGACAAACAAGACATAAAAAATCATAACAATCTTATGATTTATAAATCTTTGCAATAAGGGAAACTTGTTATGCAAAAACTTATATTTTATAATTCAACTTATGAAGAAGAGAAATTTGTCGTTCACAAACTGAATTAAGCAATTGCTATGTTCTTTAAACACTTAGAAGAAAACAGATATGGATAAAAATGATTAAATTATATCATTTGCACATGATTAAGATAGGTAAAGTAGTCACTAACCAGATACAAATTGATATACACAACATGAAACAAAATATTGATATGATGAGAAGCTAAAGTTGTAGCAAAACACCAAATTCTGTCTCAGTCAGTATTAAAACTCCATATCCTTGTTCTCCCACGAATGAGGATGTCATTATTACAAAAATCATAAGTTTATATAAGTCTCTCCACAGGGTAAAACATCCATGTGGATAATTATCAAAATTTTTACATAATCAGGGAAAAAGCCCAAAATCTACTAAACTAAGCAACTGAAATGTAAGTGAAATCTTTGAGATATCCTCCAACTGCTCATAAAATCAACTGCAATTCGAATTTACCTGCAATAGGACACAAATATCAAATTAGAAGGATATTTCAGTAACAAAATACAAAAAAAATGATCCTACAGACTTAGCTACAGAATCATCTGATTCTATAGCTAGTCTAAAATAGCATACAGAATTAGATAGAAATCAAACGAAATCCTTTTTAAAACAATCCAATTTAATTTGTTTTCAATAAACATCAAAATCGAATTACTAATGGCTCAAGAAAAAGTATCATTCAAATCAAACCAAATCGAAAAGAATGCAATCGAAACAGGATAAGAATGCTCTGTTTTTAGTTTCCATTAAATCGGGTCAAGTAATAACCAAACTGTTTCATATCCAAATGCAATTACAAGTAAATCACATTGTATCCAAAATCGATATAGTTATAATCGAACTCAATCATAACTGATTGGTTACTGCTGTGCATAAAATTCATATTGTTTTAATCAAATATCAAACTGTTACAATTATAATCAAAACGAAACATGCATAACAGTATCCACAAACTTTGCCAATGTTTTTGGTCACATGAGTGTCATACAGTTAACAAATATGACCAAAATAATGATCGTAATCATCATTGACTCGTTATAGTCATAGCAATAGATATCATTCAACCAAGTGTAAAAATAGGTAAATTGTTTTGATTGTATTCGACGAAATCATACTCAAGGAGTATCGACCCAATGAATTCGTTATTGATCACCACACATCCAACAGACATAATCGAAAATAGTGATCATAACCACCAAAATCAGTGATAACCATAACTAGGTAACAATCAGAACGAATCATAACCGAGTTAGATATACAAACAAATTGTAATCTTGGACATAATCATTTCCATTCCCAAATTAACTTTAAACAATATATTTTTTGAAATATGGATCGGGATGATAACACAATCAAACGATGTGAATCGAACAACTTGCACTTTAGTTATGCATTAACAGAATGACATTCGAATTGATCGAAATAGACATGAAATATTACATTTAATCTTTATGCCAACCATATTGTATAGAGTACAACAAATCCAAATCAAGCGATTGAATGTGTTGAATATTAAAATACCAGAAACGACCTGTGTTTAGTAAATATTAACAACTTCGATAACCAACAGAGCATTCGATTGAAGCCAAAACAAATCAAATCTATATCGAGATCACTCGAATCAAAGACAAATCCAATCAAACTCAAACAATAATGAAAATTGATTTATCAAAACAACATTATATACAATAGTGCATGCTTGTGTTAACAGAGCAAATCCATGGTGTAAACAGGGTTTATGAATTTGTCGTATAAATAGGTGAAAGTCATACCAGTGAGGTTGATCTAGCTACGCCAATTTTGAATTGACGAATGTTGTTGCCGAATCCACGTTCTTGAAAAAAATCGAACCTGTTGTTCGCTGCTTCTTATCAGTGGATGGCATCTTACCCTTTTGATTAGAAAGATTTGCAACTTGGTCTTCCAGATCGTGAATTCTTGATTGCAACATTGGCACATCAATGTAATACCTTTCCAGCCATGCGCCACACTGATCACACGGTGGAGCTTCTAGTTGAGATTGAACAGGAGGGGGTTTCGACGAGTCACCAGGGGTTTCACAGGGCATTCTGATGCCGGGATAACTTGGATCATCTTGTAAACAAGGTGGTAGGTTCTTGACAAAATCATATGCGAGTTTTTCACACAGACCTTCGGAATAGGGATACTCGCTTGCTAGGAAATGTTCAATTTCCAAGTCAGAATCTTCACTGAGCACAATAGGGTCAGGGTTGACAGGTTCTTTTGGTTTGTTTCTTGCCATGCGAGAGATTAACCGAGCGTTTTTCTTGCCTAGAGAATTGGCATTAGGTTTGGTCTTGGGCTTTTTAGCCACGACTTTAACATTTTCCACATCTGTGGTGACAGATTTGGGTAGGTCAACAGATGGCTCGGGTAGGGGTTTGGGTAGCAGAGCACTGTAAGGAACAGTGGGTACTAGCTTGGTCTTTCTCACCACAGGTTTGTCAACTTGTGGTGGGCTTGACTCATCAAAATTATTGCGTTTAAGAAAATCATTCCAACAGTCCCGACGTAACCCCAAATGACAAACCACAAGCATTTTGATTAACCCAAAATGAAATAGGTTGTTCTCGGCCTGGTTTCGTTTGTACCTTTTAGACATTTTAAATAGACTCCTATGTAGGTAGAAAGGCATATTAAGCTCATATCCTATGAAAACCATAAGTAGCCGAAGGTGATACAGGAAAACGAAACCATACCTGCCATCGCAGGTAATGAACTGCTTGGTTACCATGAGCAAGTCGTGCCAGCGCTGCTTAAGCATGTTTGCAGGCAAACCCTTGTCACAAGAGCTCACTCTTCGTGACTGAAAGAGTAATGTCCACGGGACATCCTCCACTTTACAATTTTTCGACCATCTCTGTCCGACAACAGGCAGACCAGTGGCTAGACTGAGAAATTTCTCATCAATTTCCAACTGCACATCCCCAATCTTGGCTCGACAGCCATCGAAGGTTAATGCAAATTGCCGAGCCACAACAGGGTTATAGCCATCAAACTTTCTAATGAACGGGAGCCATCCGAATTCCTCAAGATCACTGTAAGAACCATCAAACATCAACAATGCCTAGTAGCCATTGGGTTCAGCCCTCACAACTGGTGCCATTTCTCGGGCTCATGGTAGGGTTTGGATCAAACATACAATACACAGGAGTAAAAATCGATAAGACTAATAGCTGCAAGCATTCAAAGGGGAATGAATCAATATGCGCGTGCAAAGGTGGTGGGTTAGTTCACCGCCATGCAAAACATTAATGACACAGTACCATCCCTGTTCTATCAATCATAACCAATATTAACACTTATTCGGCCAACCCAAGGTTTAAACGGTGGACAATTTTATCAATGTGCCAATGTAAAGTTTGGAACCACGATCGTTCACGTAAAATCAAAACCATATATCATATGTGCCATAGTATAATTCAAACCAAGTAAAATCCAAATGTTTCACCAATGCGCTATGTGTATAAAACATTGCCATTCAATATGAAATCAACTCATATGTGACCCATGCGCTTTTGCATAAGCAAAGTTTATAAACATTGCAACAAGAGATTTCATAAAATCGATAAGTCAAGAGCTTATAGTAATAAGGATCATACCATATAAAAACCTTGAATTCACCATGACCCCTATATAATCAAGTATAATTCATCAATCAACACGCTCAATGCCTTGTCAATCAAATCAAAATCAAGTTGTGCAATCACAGGGATAATAGGAAAATGGACATAATTCGAAAAATAAACCAAAGGTAAGTACCAATCAGAATATCAATGCGCATATCATGACAGTCCATATAACGATGGGGGAGTTTTTGTTAAGGTCCTAACCTGCACATAGGTAGATCAATGTATTCGGATGTAATAAAGGTCAATATTAATAAGACCTT
>ML800235.1:37439-50650 GCA_009831015.1 Picea engelmannii | reverse complement strand
GAGGTGACAATTTTCCCTCCCAATACCACTATTCTGAACCCCCCCCCCTCTGTTAAAGTTCGAAAAGCACGGGGGGGTCCGGAATTTTTTATGAGCGTTGATATATATTTTTGGGGGGATGAGTGCATAAGGTGCGCTTTATGAAAATATTTTAATATATATGTTTTTTTTTTGTTTGTTTAATTTTTTTTTTATTTACTAAGTTTTTCTTTTTTACGTGTTTTATATTTATGCTTTTTAATTTTTGTATTAGTTTCATTTTATTAATGTTTGATTTTATTTATTTATGTGTTTGTTTTAATATTTGTTTTATTACTTTGTTTTAACTATATAGTTCTGTTTTTATTTATGATTTATTTTGTTTTTATGTTTCTTTTGTGTGTTATATTATATGTTTTTTAATGTTTTGTGTTATGCTTATTCTATTTGGTTTTTAATTTCTTATATGTTTTTTATCAAATGTTTTATATTAATTAATGTTTAATGTTGTTTTATTTTAATGTTTAATGTTGTTTTATTTTAATGTTTAACACTAACCTAAATTAACCTAAATACTAACTTAATTATTAGTTAATTAATTAATTACTAACAAGATTAACCTAGCTTATTAATCTAACTACATTAATTTAATTAATATTGCTTTATTACACTAATTAATCTAAAAAATTTCCACTAATAATTTATTATTAACCTAATGTTTTCTATTTTAAGTTTGTTTATTCAGGGATGGGTGGCGGGCGAGACGTACTCAATGGGTCAAAAGGACAAGGGAGTGAGAGCACGGCGATGGATGAAGGATGCAGCAGGGTGATGGAGGATCGAGCAAAATGGATGGAGGGGAAAATCAAATCAACTGAGCCAGATGTCTTCATCAGGGGAGAAACGCCAAATCAGCAGTCGAGGAATCGAGTTACCTATGATTATAGGTCCCCAACATAGGCTCCACCTGGGGATGGAAGCTCTTTCAGGAGGTGTCAAGAACCACTAAACTTTGAATATGCAGATCGATGCTTTATTCATTGGGCCATGGAGTCACTGCAACTACAATCTTCGAACGGGCTCAGATTTGACTGAACATTGAACTAGATACTATCAAATGAAAACTCTGCTGGAAATCATACAATATTGAAAAGATGCTCAAATTACTAAGCTTATTCAAAATTGCTACCTACCCTACAATACTTACAATTTCATCATTCTAAATGATACAATAATGTCAGTGTAGCCAGTCAAGCAACTGCTCCACTAGCTCTACTCTTTCAATGTTTTCAATCAATATCATAAATAGAACTTGCATAGGCATCATGAACTAATTTCCATCTTGATCTTTATAACCAAGACCTTTGCAATCATGAAGGCCAAAATTAATGCGAGAAATAGATTGGGGCTATGTAGTGCAAAATTTCTCCATGTAGTTAGCTATAGGATCAAGGTAGAATTGACTTGTCCCTTGATTTTTAAATTCATCCAAGTCAACAACATGTTCTGTCACTGTATCTACGCTATCTAGATGATATGGTGGCAAATTTTCTGATGGGATTTGTAATGAGACTTCTGCTGAAAAAGACAATGGAGTTGACTGCCTGATCAAGTGAGCTGATCCTGGGGGTGGCCTTATATCAACAGGCATTGCATGATATACCTTATTGAACCTTGCTGAAAAATGTTGTACTGTTTCCCCTGCCTGTATTTTCAAATGGTCATACTCTTCCAGGATGAGAAAGACATTTCTCATGATCACCCATCGATCTAGGAAAACTTGCACAAACTGATGGAAATTGTTAATGCTTGCAGCTGGGAGATTTTTAAACCAGTTCTTAACTTTACCTCCCAATGATAGGGAAAATATTTTGATGCAGACATCATCATCTTCTACCTCAAAGAGATCAAGAAAATCCTCAAGACTTTGGATATGCTTTTCAGCAGTAATATTGGCATTCTCTCCATCAAACCTGGGTAGATTATTGGTGTAATTTGCAGGGAAGACATGGAGGATAGGAGGCAAATCTAGGGGCTTGTATTTGTCTGGGATTTTGGTAGGTACAGAAGATGAGGCAAGAGGCTTACAACCATCCATAGATTTGGCAAGAGTAGGAGATAAAGAAGGAGGCTTATGCCTTACAAGGACTTCTACAGGTGCATCTTGGATGTGCACAGGTGTATGAGTATGTACATAATATAAAATTGGGGATATGATCTCTTGAGGCTCATCAATCAATAGGTGGTCAATGTAATCTTCAACAATATACTTTTGATCAGGCTTAGAATAAGACAAAACATAATTGCAGATAAAACCAAAGATGTCTTGAATGCAATTTGAGCTTGAGTACCTGGTCTTTCTAGACTACTTGGCCATGCTTTAGGTTCTTCTTCCAGTGGAGTCTTTAAATTAGAATTTATCTGGAGATTGGAGTCGCCAGGTGAATGATCTCAGCCTTCTTGTGTCTGGTCATTGTCCACCATCAGTGATTAGATCTGGAACTTTGAAGTGTACTATTGGAGAAAGTCCCCAGTATGGTCTCCATTCTATTAGCACTCTATAATTTGCCCAAGGCTATGGAGGCAGTCACACAAGCAACATCAAAGCCACTTCAAGTCTTGGATCTAGCCCTCCAAGACTCAGAGAGGGATCTCTCTATGTGATATAGATTTCTTTGAATATATATTAGGCTAGATAATGGGTTCGTAGTTTGAATTTTTTAAATAATTGGCTGGAACAGGAGAAAAGAGGTCCATTGGGTAATGGGGTCACAGCCTGAAGTTCAATAAAAAACAAGTTCTACAGACAGCTTAACAGGGCAAGGTAGGCACTCTTGGTGGATTCTTTGAAGTTGATTTGGTTTTAGAGGAGAAAGATGAGAGGACCAAGCAATGATAGGGCAATCAAGAATCTTGAAATAAACCTTTGAGGAGAAAACATTGACAATTATGTCAAAGCCAGAAATAGAGTGTATGTCTCAACAAATTCTGTTCTTCGAACTTCTTTTCATAATTCAGAGTATGAATGACTTAAGAAAGACAATGGAAACAAATTATAGTGAATGAGGAGAAAATCACCACCAAAAAAGACACATGAATCCTATAGTTGTTGTGACTGTATTATTGAATTGATGAAAATACAGAAAGCTCAGTGAGCTATTTTACAAAAACTCAATCATGATCCCCTAACTGATCATCCTATTTTACATTAAAATCATTCGAATAAATAGGAGAGATCCCCCAACAAGTTGTGTAAGTCGGTTTTAACTGCCTCGGCCAAAAATAGCCACAAATCCCCAAAAATCCGGAACTGCAAATTTGGCCGAATTTGCTGAAAATAGGGGTATGCTCAGTCATTGATTTCTCCCAATCAGTGACACATGAAAAAAACCGAAGGAATTTATTTTATATTATCTTGTCTGGAGAAAAAAATTCCTTCAGTTTCTCAAATTTCGATTCCACCTCGCCGAAACAGCTCTCGCAAAATCGGCACTATAACAAGAAAAACTAGAAATAAAAAAATTGAGGCTGAAAGACAGAATCAATTCTCCCAACTGGTGGCACCTATGAAACAAATGGGAGACGTTTTTGTTCTTCATCCCGTGATGAAAAAAAAACTCTTTTTGTTTTTTAAATTTCATCTCCATTTTCCCAGAATCCTCTTCGCAAGATGAGGTGTCAAATAGACAAAAAATGGTTGGTTTTGAGAAATTGGGGGAAAGTGGTTTTTTGGGGAAAGGTGGCATTCCAGACCCCCCTTGAGGTGGTAAGTGGTATTGGGAGGGGGGCAGGGTCCAAAATCACATGGAGGTGATAAGTGTCCCTCCCAATACCACTATTCCATACCACCCTCCTCTGTTAAAGCTTGAAAAGCACGGGGGGATCCGAATTTTTTTATGAGCATTGATATATATTTTTTGGGGGATGAGTGCATAAGGCGCGCTTTATGAAACTATTATATATATGTTTTTTTTTTTTGTTTGTTTTTTTTATTTTATTTTATTTACTAAGTTTTTCTTTTTACGTGTTTAATATTTATGCTTTTTAATTTTTGTATTAGTTTCATTTTATTAATGTATGATTTTATTTATTTATGTGTTTGTTTTAATATTTGTTTTATTACTTTGTTTTAGCTATATAGTTTTGTTTTTATTTATGATTTATTTTGTTTTTATGTTTTTTTTTGTGTTATATTATATGTTTTTTAATTTTTGGTGTTATGTTTATTCTATTTGGTTTTTAATTTTTTATATGTTTTTTATCAAATGTTTTATATTAATTAATGTTTAATGTTGTTTTATTTTAGTGTTTAACACTAACCTAAATTAACCTAAATACTAACTTAATTATTAGTTAATTAATTGATTAATTAATTAATTACTAACAAGATTAACCTAGCTTTTTTTGTTTTGTTTGTTTGTTAATTTGTGCGGGACCTGTTGGCTATGCGATTAACCTGTGGCTTGAGAAACCGCGACTTAGGGGCATCTAAGCTATCAAAATCACCCGGGGATCACACCCAGTCTGAGCCACACCAACCCTTAACATGGTTGGATTTTTTTGTCCCCGCAGGTTTCGAACCGGTGACTTTAACAATACAGAGTGGCTTAACAACACACTCTGGCACCGACTGCCCTACACCTCAGGGACAAGATTAACCTAGCTTATTAATCTAACTACATTAATTTAATTAATATTGCTTTATACACTAATTAATCTTAAAAATTTCCACTAATCATTTATTAACCTAATGTTCTCTATTCTAAGTTTGTTTATTCAGGGATGGGTGGCGGGGGAGACGTACTCAATGGGTCTAAAGGAAAAGGGAGTGAGAGCTCAGCGGTGGATGAAGAATGCAGCAGGGTGATGGAGGATCGGGAAAAATAGATGGAGGGGAAAATGGAATCAACCAAGCCAGATCTCTTCATCATGGGAGAAATGCCAAATCAACAGTCGAAGAATCGAGTTACCTATGATTATAGGTCCCGAACACAACCCTATCTAGATGATCTACCGATGCATTCTATGCGTCGTCAAGATCACCTGACACATCTATGGGCCATTTTCCTACGCTGTCGTTATTATCGCATACGCTTAAATCCACACAAATGTGTTTTTTGTGTGGAATCCGAACAACTTCTGGTTTTCATCATGTCTATACATGGGATTACGGTAGACCCCTTGAAGGTTGAGGAAACTCTCAATTTACCTCCTCCTTCCACGCTACACCAACTCCAAAGTTTGCAAGGGAAGGCAAACATTTTACATCAATTCATTCCAAACTACGATGAATTAATGAAAGGATTTACTCGGCTTCTCGAGAAAGGTTACAATTTTGTATGGGATGAAACTGCCAACAAAGCCTTTGAGGCTTTAAAACTTTCCTTAACCCGTACACCACTGTTGTTTCCACCTGACTATAGCTGAGATTATTTCTTGTACTTAGTTTCTTCAGACTCTACCATTTCTATGGTTTTAGTCCAAGAGGATGATTCACACGATGAACATGTTATATACTATTTGAGTTGGAGTCTCACGACCACCGAAACCAAATATTTACATGTGGAGAAGCTGGCCTTGGCAACTGTTCGAGTTGTTCAATGTTTTAGTCACTACATCTTATTACGCAGAACCACAATCATTTCCGATTGCAACCCCATGCAACATATCCTTACTCGACAATTGTTGGGGGACAAGTGCTCTAAATGGATAGTTATTTTCTAGGAGTTTGATTTCGAGTTTGAACGTGCCCAGTCAAATAAGTCTTTGGTTTTTTTTGAATTGATATGTGACCTTCCCTCTACTGAAATAGAAACCATGGCAGAGGATTCCTTACCTGATGAATCTCTTTTTCTGATCAGTTTTGATGACATATGGTACAAAGATATTATCATCTATCTCCAGACCCAAACTTTTCGGCCTGATATATCCCATACAGATCATCGTCGTATCCGGTATCAAGCCCGTCAATACATCATCCTTGGTGATACCCTTTCCCACCATGGAACTGATTCCATATTTCGACGATGTCTCACCTACAATGAAGATGAGAAAGCTTTGAATGACTGTCACTCTGGAGCATGTGGCGGTCATATGTCTGGGTATGCCACTGCCCAAAATATCTTACGAGCTGGTTATTTTTGGACTTTGTTGTTTAAGGATTGGATTACTGTTGTCCAAAAATGCCACACTTGTAAAACCCACAATAATAAGATCTGATATGACCTTACTCCTCTTCACCCTATAGTTTCCCATTGGTGCATTCGCTAAATGGGGCATTGAATTCATGACATGTAACCCTCACTCGGCCGGGGGGGCATGGATACATTATTGTAGATGTGAATTATTTCACTAAATGGGTCGATGCTATGCCTACATTTGACAATACCGAAAAAACTACAACATTATTCATATTCAATCATAGCATTACTAGATTTGGTGTCCCTCAAGCCATCGTTATTGATAATGGTAGTCATTTTCATAATTTTGTGATGTATGAACTTACTGAGAAGTTGGGTCTTCGACATGAAAACTCAACCCCCTCTTATCCACAGGCCAATGGCCAAGTTGAAGAAATCAACAAAGTTCTCACTACTATGCTTCGACAAATGGTAGGAATTCACAAGTCAAATTGGCACACGATGTTTTTCTCATCATTGTGGGCCTACCGGACATCCGTTAAGTTTTCCATGAGATTCACACCTTTCCATTTAGTATATGGTATCGAAGCAATTTTGTCGATTGAATGTGAAATCCCATCTTTTAAGCTAGTTGTCGAACTTCTCCCTAACACCTCAGCTAAGGAGTAATGTCTTTTGTATTTGATTCAATTAGATGAAACCTGTCGTGATACCACCTTAGTTATTGAAACTCAGAAAAAGCGTGTGAAAGATCAATATGACAAGCATGTCAAACCATGTGTTTTCTCTGAAGGTGATCTAGTTCTTCTTTACAAGCAAGATTGTGATTTTCTAGGGGCTGGTAAATTCAAGCCCATGTGGCGGGGTCCTTATATTGTAAAACGATTATTGTAGAAAGGGGATTATGAGATGGTAGATTATGATGGAATCTCTTTAAATGCACCCATAAATGGGATTTACTTGAAGAAGTACTATGCTTATATCATCTTTGCATGAGTGTTATGTATTTTTATGTATCATACTCTTGTGTGCTTTTTCATTTTTGACTTCGCCCTTCAAAATGCTTACCTTGCATTGTGCTTGGTTTCTAGATATCAGTGTCTTCACTGCCCTACATTGGCTTCGTTGATTGCGCTAGTTGTAGTACTCAAAACTTAGCGTCTGTTGCTTAGGCAATATATGCACCTACGGATGAATTGATCAGTCTACATGGTGTTTTCCTTGCTCGTGAAACTAACAATATTGTGGAATACAATGAATTTATCTAGTTGTTAAGCAATGATGTTTCACTTGGAATCCATCATCTTATTGTATGAATTGATTCAAAGATAGTAGTTCTACAATTGTGTAATGTTTATTCGATCTGGAGTCCTACTTGGTTAAGGGTATATTTATGAATTCGCCTCTTGGATCGTCATTTTGATTACATTTAATATCATCACATTCCTAGATGTCTAAATACATTAACATATGCATTGGCTAATAATGTGTTAGACAGACATTTGATAAATTTATAAAATCCAATCACACTTTGTACATACAACAAGTAAGCCGGTAGAAGCCTCATATTTATAATGATAAAAGTTTACAAAAAGTGTTTTTTTCCGAAGACCAAAATATAAAAAATGTGAAGATCATAGTTTCATGTACAAGAGAATCAATGATATTGCTCGCTATAAAAAGAGATTGTTCGTGCTACTCTACGGAGCAGCCAACCGATGGATGCAGATACACCCAGTATATGGCGTTGATAATGCCTAGTAATATCATCTATTGTGGCATCAAGGACATTCATGGTGAGTCCCTTTCGGTTTTGTTCTATGACCTCAAAATATGTGATAGCTACTCCCACTACAACACCTCTCTCTCCTCACCTCTGGATCAACGATGAACCTGGAGGACGATAAGGTCCCACATATGCATTATTGAAGAGAATTCGATTAGTCATCGGATAAATAACACAAAAAACATTTTATATCATTAAAATAACAAAAAAATTATATAAACAAATTTTCTTTCTTAACTATGTCCCCCCACTGGGATCCTTCGGGAAAATCTAGGTCCTGATATCCACGGAAATCTACCCCGACATACGCATAATCTTCAACCATGACTAGTTGAGTCCTCAACCATTGAAATAAGACATTGTCATATCTGACGATGCGATCACCTCCATGTCGAGCCATGAGATCTACCCACCTCCATTTGTAAGCATAGGATAGGGACCCTCTCTAGGAAGAAGGTTACCAAAATAGACCCATATCCAATTTTTTTTAACCCACCACTTTTGCACTTGGTAAGTTGTTTCTTCATGCTTTTTAGGACCCCTTCGCACCAGTGGAATACTTTTGGCTCCATACATTCCAGTGCATATTAAAAATGGATCTGTAAATCCATGTGGGGAGTTGCGCTCCCTGTAAATGTGTTGAATCTGCATAGAATAAATGTAGCTAAACAATAATACACACATTTGCATAGAGAATTGGACAAAGAAGAAGAAGGAGAGAAATAATGGAAGAATTCTCATTAACCGTTGTGAATAATGAATAATTTACACAAGATATAATCTGTATAACTCAATGAGTTTGAATTGAGATGAACCAATGCACCATAGTGGTGGTCTAGAGTGATTTGGATACACACCAATAGTTATGGGAGTGAACTTCCACCTATGCTAGTGTAGTGTCCCCAAGGCCGAGCCCCATTGCAAACCATGTTCTGAAAGAAATTGTAATTATGTTTTATAGGATGGTGAGCCAAGTTCTTATAAGATGGAGGCTTATGTGTTTGTTAGGCCTGGGAGCCTAAGTGTTGAAGGCCAGGAGCCTGCTGTTGTATATGTAATCATGCAGAACAATTAAAAAAATATAAACACCGCCAAGTGCAGACCAACCACGATGAATGAGTGAAGGGGGACTAAGCATCCACAGAGTGGGAAAGGAATTAGGGGCTAGAAGGTGGGAAAGGGGCTAAGTGTTGAGCCTAGGGGCTAAACCTAGGGGGCGATTAAGCCAGGGAATAATATTTTAATATTATTCCAAAAGATATGTGCATCATATGTTTTTATCCTAAGTCCTTTTGGAAGGACGCGTGATTTCCCAAGTGGTGGGAGGAATGCGTGCTGGTGGAATGCATGCAGTTCCATGGGTGATAAGTGTCAACCCTGGTGCATGCAAATAAAATGGCCAGGGTGAGCCATGAGAAGGTTCCATTTCCATTCCACCGGATTGTCTGAACGCGTACGGAGCTCTAAGCAGTACGACTAACCCGACTCGTTTAGAAAACCTTCGTGATACCCTGTGACTCGAATGTCTGTGTCTGATTCTGAGAAAACCCATGCGTGTAAACCCAACCTACGAGAAGCTTGTGTTGATTTTGGGGAAGAGTCTTTGCTTGTTCAGGAAGGCTGAGCGAGCCTATGCGATCATTCCCTGTTCCAAATCCGTGACTGTGAAGCCATCCTGTGATTGCCGAGCCAGTTTTTAGAAAGCCTGTGTCTGTTTTCCCGTGGGATTGTTGAGACTACACAGTACTGGAATGCATGAGGCTTGTTGGCCTATGAGCGACTCCCTCCAGGTGAGAGAGTGCGCAAGGGAAGGAGAGAACTCCTGGAAGGAACCCTGTAGCTGCCATAGAGCCCAGAGACTTTCGGTCCGGTCTTTTTCTATAACCCAAGGTAAGGGAGACTGGCAGCCGAAGGACTGTCCAGGTGACAGAGAAGGTGCATTCTCCTGGGGTGGAATAGGCATGTGGGGAATCAGGGTCTATGGGCAGTGAGCGTGGGAGATTCCTAGGAGAGCATTCCGTCCTTGTGGTTGTGTGTGACTGTTTTCCTTGTAACCTGAGCCTGAGCCTAGATTCCTTGCCTTGGGGTATAGCTTAGTCCCAGCTCGGGGGTGACCCACTGCTGAGTTGATGAGCAGTGCAGTCTAAGGCTGGGAGGTTCGTGGAAGGCCTGCATTTGGTTGGTGTATCTCACCATTGTTACAAGATAAGTGTCTAACTATGTTTTATCACATTTTATCATGTCTCTACTGTATATGTTATCATGTTTTCCGCTGTGTATACGAATTAATATGGAATGCTATGGATTGTTTAATTATAACAGTAATGATATGTTTTACTCTTAGTTAAATGTGTTTAATTGTTTAAATGCATGGGATTTAGAATATCTGTATGAGATTTGTACAAATGGTGTGTACAAATGGGTATCAGAGCACGAGTAAGCCCAGAGTTCCAAAATGGGTGTGCTACAAATTTGTATCAGAGCCAAGGTTTCGACACTGAGCCTAGATGGGCTAGTGGAGCGGTCTTTGGACCGAGAATGAAAAGGGAAATTTGGTCTATAAGACCAATTTCGTACCCTGGTTTTCTCCAAAATGTCAAGGAGTTACTTGACGAGTTTTAAAGCTCAGGAAGTATAGCGGTGTTATGAAAACCGCAGAAAGTGTGGTATGAGTCCACAGGGAGAGAGGATTCCACACGAGTGGTGTAGGAGCTCTAGGATATGTTCGGGAGGGAAGGAAAACCCTTGTGACCATCAAATCTTAAAAGTGTGCACGGGGTTAAAGCCCTTTGGATATTGCACAGGAATTTGGAAATCGCGATACGCGAAATCCTGAATTAGTCAGGACCGTCCATGTCGAAGGGACAGGTGGTGATAATAAAGAGCTCGTCGGCATTTCGCATGTCAAAATATCGGGATATCGACATTCATGAAATTGGGAGTCACGATGACAGGAGGTCGGGAATTTTCATGGTAAAAGTCCCGGGAATGATCCGAGTCGTCCGTCAGTTGGGACACGTGGGTGAGATTGGGAGTCCATCAGCGTATCTGGGTTTGGTGTTTCGCGAATCCTAAAGACAAGGCACCCAGAGCAATTGAAATCATGAAATCGCTAAATAGCGAGAAGCGACGAGGACCGTCCATTCTTGGGAACACGTGGTCGAGATCGAGGCATTCAGGAAAGTTCCAGAAGGAGAGTCATCCATCGGGAAATTGGGGTTCGGGGAATCGCGAATCTTGAGGACATATGTGCTTAGGCATTGGAAAGTCTGAAACCCCGATAGGAGGTATGACTGTGATCATATAAGGGGAGGTCGTGTGAACCATGAGTCTAGCCCAGAGGGATAATGGGAGTTAGAGCGCATCGACGTTTGGAAGCCCAAAACCCCGAAAGGATCTGGACCATTAGATCTAGCTCGTCGAGGATCGTTGGATCACGTATAAGAAACCGTGTATCGAATTTCGGGGATAGGAGTGACAAGAGGTTGGGAGTCACTACGTAATGAAGTCCCGGGTACCGAAAATCCAAAGTGCCGAAAATGAAAGTTTCGAAAACACGAAAATTGCAGAGTCGAATGAGAGCTCAGAAAAACCCATTGGAATCGAAATGTCTTTTGTTCTTGTTGGTATTAGTTATAAATGTTGAATATTGTTCCTGAAGGTTTAATGGCCTGATAAACTATGGTTTTATTTGCATAGTGCGTGTGTAGAGTTCAATGGAGGACATGACTCCAGTTAACCAACGACTGAGTATGGAGTGGGGAAAGGTCCAGATTACTCCCAAAATAGAAGACGAACAGGAAGGAAAGGTTGTTAACCTAGGAATCGAAGAATAGAACTCCAATGGGCATGGAAAAGAGAAGGATAATGAAGGACACATAATGAAAATCATTGAAGGATTTCAAAGAGAGGCCAAGGCTCGCCGAGCTGATAGCCAAAAGCTCATGAAAGTCAGGTATCGACAGGGTGAATTAAACTTAAAATTTTTAAGGAGACTGGAAAGAATAGAGAAGAAACTCGAGAAGGGAAGAGACTCAAGTACGACGGAGAGTCGCAGAACCCATGGGAGAAGAAGTAGGTCGAGGAGTGGTAGCCGACATCTTAGTCACTCCCAAAGACATTCTGATAGGGAGACACACAGTTGTTCAAGCCCGTCCTCTACTAGAAAACATAAAAAATCTGGAAAGGAGGAATTGAAAGGAGAGATGAACAAGATTAAGCCTCCAACAATCGATGGAGAACATAAGAAGGAGGAATATGCCGAGACTTGGTTGCTTGGCATGAAGAAATACTTCCAACTGTAGAATTATTCTGCCCATGCAGAAGGAAGAATTGCAATGTACCAACTGAAAGGAAAATCATCCATGTGGTGGGATCAATTTGTACAGGTGCATCACATCAGAGAGAAAGAGGTCACGTGGAAGGATTTTAAGAGGTATTTCGAGAAGAAATACCTGACTAAATGATACTATGACCGAAAGATGAAGGAGTTCTTCTAACTCAAGTTGGGCAGTATAACCATTGATGAGTATGAACGAAATTTTCTGGAACTACTGAAGTATGTTCCATTCATCAAAGATGAAGCTGTTAAAATTCAGAGGTATCTGAGTGGACTTCCACCTTCCATGAGTGACAAGATTCAATATGACGATACTAAGACCATGGAAGAGACCATCAGAAAAGAGAAATGCTTGTATGAACAACAAGGAGAAAGGCCTATCCTTCGGAAGGTCTGGGATGATCGGAGGAAATTTAAGAAGGAACAGAGGCAGAAGGGAAGCAAGCCTTCCTTTTTCAGAAACAGTCCTTGGGGATAGTCATCTTTTAAAGAGCCTAGGAAGGTTGAAGGGAGTGAGCATATGCCAAGGCCTCCACCTATAGAGTGTTGGGGCTGTAAAGGAAATCATAGGTACAGAGACTGCCCCCACAGAAAAGACAAAGCAAGAACTGTCCATACTGTTCAGCAAGCTAGAACAGTGGAGGATATGGGCAACAAAATGGTGAGGATCTATGCAGCCCTGGACAATAAGCAAGTAGAATTTCAATTGCACATGATTGAAGTGGAAGGTACGATCAACAACCTACCACTTGTTATTTTAATTGATTCAGGGGCTATGCATAGTTATGTAGATCCTAGAGTGGTGGAAAGTTTGCATCTAACGGGAAGCAAACATGAGAAGTCTTGGTTAGTGCAGTTAGCCACAGGGACCAAGAGGAAGGTCACTGAATTGGTTAAGTCTTGTTCAGTGGACATGAAAGGAATGAGCACTAAGGCTGAATTGAACATTCTGCCTTTAGGCTCATAT
>ML800235.1:16082-37389 GCA_009831015.1 Picea engelmannii | reverse complement strand
CTTGGTTAGTGCAGTTAGCCACAGGGACCAAGAGGAAGGTCACTGAATTGGTTAAGTCTTGTTCAGTGGACATGAAAGGAATGAGCACTAAGGCTGAATTGAACATTCTGCCTTTAGGCTCATATGATTTCTTAATTGGGATGTACTGGTTGGACCAACACCATTATCGTTTGGATTGCCGTAACAAGAGGTTCACATGCCTGAACGAGGATGGAAATCAGGTAACAATCCAAGGAATTCCCAGAGCCATTGCTGTTAGGGAAATCTCAGCCATGCAGCTGAAGAGATGTTACCGGGAAGGCTATCAATTATTTGCGGCTCGGGTGGAAGAAGCCTCCCGAGATGAAGTCTTGAATCTGGAAGACCACAAAGTTCTCAAAGAATTCAAGGACATATTTTAGGAGGTACTTGGACTGCCTCCGAAGAGGGACATCGTTTTTTCTATAAATTTGATGCCTAGAGCAGCTCCAGTTTCGAAGGCTCCTTATAGAATGAGTACGCCAGAGCTGAAAGAGTTGCAATTGCATCTCGAAGAGCTACTAAAGAAAGGTTACATTCACCCCAGTGTGTCACCGTGGGGAGCCCCGGTCCTATTCGTGAAGAAGAAAGATGGGATGTTGAGGCTGTGCATTGATTTTTGGCAGTTGAATAAGGTCACTGTCAAGAACAAATATCTTCTTCCAAGGATTGATGATCTTTTTGATCAGTTGAAGGATGCAAAAATATTTTCGAAAATAGATCTCCGATCAGGATATCACCAAGTGAGAATAAAGGATGAGGACATCAGCAAGACCGCCTTTAGAACAAGGTATGGTCATTATGAGTTCACAGTGGTGTCGTTTGGATTGTCCAACGCGCCTGTTGTTTTCATGTGCTTAATGAATGGAGTGTTCAGAAATTATTTGGACAAGTTTGTCATAGTCTTCCTAGACGATATCTTGGTGTATTCCAAGACAGAGGAAGAACATGAACAACACCTGAGAATGGTGCTACAGGTGTTGAGAGAACACCAACTGTATGCAAAACTGAGCAAGTTCTCTTTTTATCAGAGGCAGATCCATTACTTGGGGCACATTATATCAAAGGAAGGGATCGTTGTGGATCCTGAGAAGGTACATGCCATTCAAGAATGGCCAACACCAAGAAATGTGGCATAAGTTAGATCTTTTATGGGTCTGATGGGATACTATAGGAGGTTTATTGCCAGATTCTCAAAGATAGCTCATTCTATCACTTCCTTGCAAAGGAAGGGGAAGAAGTTCCAGTGGACTGAAGAATGTGAGAGCAGCTTCCAGAGATTGAAGCAGTTGCTAACCAGTGCTCCAATCCTGAAGATTGCAGATCCAAATAAGGATTATGTAGTGTGCACATATGCATGTAAGCAGGGGTTGGGAGGAGTTCTTAGCCAAGATGGATTTGTAATTTGTTATGAGTCCCGAAAGTTGAAGGAGCATGAGAAGAATTATGCCACTCATGATTTAGAACTGGAAGAAATCGTCCACGCCTTGAGGAAATGGAGACATTACCTCATGGGCAAGAGATTTGAGTTGAGAATAGACCATAACGGTCTGAAGTATTTATTTGATCAGCCGACCTTAAATGCCAGGCAAATCAGATGGTTGGAGTTTCTGTGCGAATATGACTTTGATATCAAGCATATCAAAGGGAAAGAAAATAAGGTGGCTTATGCACTCAACAGAAAAGTGCACAAATTACATGTTGTAGCCATTAGCATGTACTAGACTGAGATGAAAGACAGAATTTTGGAAGTTGCAAATACTGATTTGCAATACAAAAATCTTGTAGCAAAACTACAGCAGTGTAAAGAACCATAACCCAAGGAAGGATACACCATGGGAGCTTATGGTTTACTTTTGTATAAAAACAGAGTGTATGTACCCAATGTCCAAGAATTGAAGCTGGCAATTCTAAAGGAGATGCATAACGTGGCTCATGATGGACATCTTGGATATCAAAAGACTATGGCAGCAGTCAAAGGCCATTATTTTTGGCCGGGTTTGAAGAAAGAAATCGCGGAATACATCGCCAAATGTATGGAGTGCCAAAAGGTTAAGGCCGAGCACAGGAACCCAGCAGAGTTGCTGCAACCTTTACCTATTCCTGAATGGAAATGGGACGTGGTAACAATGGATTTTATCACAGGATTTCCCAGAACAAGCAAGCAACATGATTCAATCAGGTGGTGGTGGACAAGCTTACTAAAGCTACCCATTTTATTCCACTAAAAACCACCCACAGAGTAGCATATGTTGCTAATATATTCTTAAAAGAAGTTGCATGCTTGCATGGAATTCCTAAGACAACTGTGTCTGATAGAGATCGGAAATTCACTTCGAAATTCTGGAAAGGACTGTTCAAAGGATTCGAAACGAATCTGAACTTTAGCACAGCAAATCATCCCAAGTCTGATGGATAGACAGAGAGAGTAAATAGAGTAATAGAAGACATGCTGAGAATGTATGTGATGGATAAACCATCAAGGTGGGAAGACTACCTGCATTTGGTAGAATTCGCCTACAATAATGGGTATCATGCATCATTGAAGATGAGCCCGTTCGAAGCGCTTTATGGAAGAAAGTGCAACACTCCATTGAGCTGGGATAATCCAACTGACAAAGTAGTAGTTGGGTCTGAATTGCTCAAAGAGATGGAAGACCAAATGATAAGAATTAAACATAATCTAAAAGCTGCCCAGGACAGGAAGAAAAGTTACATTGATAGTAACAGAACCCATAGAGAATTGAAAGTGGGTGACCATGTTTTCCTGAAAGTGAAAACTAACAGGAGTTCCCTGAAGCTGGGAAGTTGCGCCAAGTTGGAAGCAAGATTTTGTGGGCCATTTGAGATCCTGGAAAGGATTGGGCCAGTTGCATACATGCTTGCATTACCTGCATCTATGACTATACATAATGTGTTTCATGTTTCACTACTTAAGAAATATGTACCTGATGTTAATCATGTTATCGATTGGAATGTGATTCAGGTGGAACCAAAAGGTGTCCTGCAAGTGCATCCTGTACGCATATTGGACAAGAAAATCAAACAGCTTCAAAATCGAGCTGTAGAGCTCGTAAAGGTCCAGTGGACCTAGTACGTTCCCGAGGACACGAAATGGGAGCATCAAGAGGTTATGCGGGCAGAGTACCTGCATCTTTTTGAAAATTTTGAAAGGCTTGCAAAGACAATGTAAGTTGCACTGAGGATAGTGCAAAAATAAGGGGAGGGGGATTGTAGTGTCCCCAAGGCCGAGCCCCGTTGCAAACCATGTTCCGAAAGAAATTGTAATAATCTTTTATAGGTTGGTGAGACAAGTTCTTATAAGCTATAGGCTTATGTGTTTGTTAGGCCTGGGAGCCTAAGTGTTGAAAGCCAAGAGCCTGCTGTTGTATATGTAATCATGAAGAACAATTAATAAAATACAAACACCGCCAGGTGCAGACTGACCACGATGAATGAGTGAAGGGGGACTGAGCATCCACAGAGTGGGAAAGGAATTAGGGGCTAGAAGGTGGGAAAGGGGCTAAGTGTTGAGCCTAGGGGCTACGCCTAGGGGCTACGCCTAGGGGGGGCTTAAGCCTAGGAATAATATTTTAATATTATTCCAAAAGATATGTGCATCATATGTTTTTATCCTAAGTCCTTTTGGAAGGATGCGTGATTTCCCAAGTGGTGGGAGGAACGCGTGCTGGTTGAATGCATGCAGTTCCATGGGTGACAAGTGTCAACCCTGGTGCATGCGAATAAAACAGCCAGGGTGAGCTGTGAGAAGGTTCCATTCCCATTCCAATGGATTGTCTGAACACGTATGGAGCTCTGAGCAGTATGACTAACCCGACTCCTATAGAGAACCTTCATGAGACCCTCTGACTCGAATGTCTGTGTCTGATTCTGAGAAAACTCGTGCGTGTAACCCCAACCTACGAGAAGCCTGTGTTTATTTCAGGGAAGTGTCTTTGCTTGTTTGGGAAGGCTGAGAGAGCCTATGCAAGCATTCCCTGTTCCAAAGCCGTGACTGTGAATCCATCCTGTGATTGCCGAACTATTTTTTGGAAAGCCTGTGTCTATTTTCCCATGGGATTTTTGAGACTACGCAGTACTGGACTGCGTGAGTCTTGTTGGCCTGTGAGCGACTCCCTTCAGGTGAGAGAGTGCACAAGGGAAGGAGAGAACTCCTGGAAGGAACCCTGTAGCTGCCATAGAGCCCGGAGACTTCCAGTCTGGTCTGTTCCTGTAACCCAAGGTAAGGGAGATTGGCAGCTGAAGGACTTTCCAGGTGACAGAGAAGGTGCATTCTCCTGGGGTGGAACAAGCATGTGGGGAATGAGGGTCTGTGGGCAGTGAGCATGGGAGATTCCTGGGAGAGAATTCCATCCTTGTGGTTGTGTGTGACTATTTTCCCTGTAACCGCATCC
The DNA here is from genome assembly GCA_009831015.1 of Picea engelmannii. NCBI lineage: Eukaryota > Viridiplantae > Streptophyta > Pinopsida > Pinales > Pinaceae > Picea > Picea engelmannii. Next base: position 32,956 of record ML800235.1, on the reverse strand, counting down.
TGAGCCTATATTCCTTGCCTTGGGGTGGAGCTTAGTCCCAGCTCGGGGGTGACCCATTGCTGAGTTGATGAGCAGTGCGGTCTAAGGCTGGGAGGTTCGTGGAAGGCCTGCATTTGGTTGGTGGATCTCACCATTGTTACAAGATAAGTGTCTAACTATGTTTTATCACATTTTATCATGTCTCTACTGTATATGTTATCATGTTTTCCGCTGTGTATACGAATTAATATGGAATGCTATGGATTGTTTAATTATAGCAGTAATGATATGTTTTACTCTGATTTAAATGTGTTTAATTGTTTAAATGCATGGGATTTAGAATATCTGTATGAGCTTTGTACAAATGGTGTGTAGAAATGAGTATCAGAGCGTGAGTAAGCCCAGAGTTCAAAAATGGGTGTGCTACAGCTAGTCTCTCAAGCAATTACAGGAGTGAACAACCACCAAGTTGAGTTAACTAGTCAACTAGTCTTCAGTTAACTGACTGAACAGAGAGTAGTGAGGAGTTAACTCAAGGAATCAAGGCTAATGTGACAATGTCATGATGATACCAAGGCAAGGTGAAATTATCATGGTGATGATCCCAATGTTGCATGGTGACAAAACCAATGCAACATCTAAACTCAACTCAACTAGTCAAACTGAAGTGTCAACTAAAAGAGAATATTCTCCAGTTGGAATATTTTCCCCTAAAATATAGGAGACTGGATAATGAATAATTATGACTAATAAACAAGGAAAAACCTTAGGAAAAATAAATCCTGGGTGTGTGCGAAGTAACTCCAACACCCACCCTTAACATCACTATGGTGAAAATAAAGATTGGGTCCCGGCAATGAGGCCATGTTAGGTACCCAAGTACAAAAGATACATTGAAAATAAAGTGAGGAAAGAGGTAAAACCTCATGGTAAAATTCCCCCCTCAAGTTACAATGCATAAAATAAAAATAAAAATGAGAAGGAACAAAAAACAGTTGCTAAGCAATTGTGTCCTTCACTCCAAGAAGACCTCGCAACCATGCAAGTTTGTGCTCATTGAAGATTTTGTCAAAGATTTAGATGTCTGCATGGAAATGATGAAGTAGATGCACCATTTATATTTCCACACATATCCACTTTCTTTTTTTGTAATAAAGAAGATCCAAATAAATTTTGGATGAAATTTTAAAAACCGTGAGACCATTTTTGAAAAATTGTTGAAGTTTTGTTGATTTTAAAAAGATCATAACTTCACTTTCCAGACTCCATTTCGACGAATTCATTTTTTGAAATTGGATATTTTCCCGATAGGAATTCAAATATACAATTTGTTTCTGCAAAATGTTCTCATAAAATATAAGAATTGAGTCTGATGTGTGTGTCTCCCTTTTTGTCTCCTAAGATGCATGCATTGCGCATGGAAAAGTGTTTGCATGTGACCCCTGAGATGCATGCCATTTATCTTCCACATGATTTTCAGAAAATAAATCTGAAATGGAGTAGAAATCATGTTCAATTAATGGAATACAAAATTCTGCAAATACTTTTGTAGAAGGATCTTCAATCTGAGATTATTTATCTTCCAGTGGTTTTTATACATTCTCTATCTTGTCAACATTTTGCATGCATTCTTCCTTATTCAAAAATAAAACCTCCAATATTCTCCATAAATCATTTGGAGTGAATTCTTTTGAGTCATCATATACTTGATGGAGAATTTCAGGAGAAATAAAATAGAGGATACATCCTATGGCCATATCTTGTCTATTGAGAAAGTCTTTTTTTCATTGACAGAATCAGACTCTACTTCCATTGCCATAGTTATTTGGTACAAGCCTCTGCATCTGAGAATAAGAAATTTTTTTGGCTTCCATTCCAAATAGTTATGAGGCGTGAGAAGTATTTTTGGCAAATAATCCATCCTTTTGTTGTCTTCAATCTTTTGTAACTGCAAAAAAAAAATTGGTGTAGATTTTGCTTAGAAGTTTGTCGGCTCTGATACCATGTAAATGTGTTGAACCTGCACAAAATATATCTAGCTAAACAATAATACAAACATTTTCAAAGAGAATTGGAGAAAGATGAAGGAGAGAAATAATGGAAGAATTCTCATTAACTGTTGTGAATAATGAATAATTTACACATGATATACTATGTATAATTCAATGAGTTCGAATTGAGGTGAACCAATGCGCCATAGTGGTGGTTTAGAGTGATCTGGACACACACCAGAAGCTACATGAGTGAACTGCCACCTATTCTAGTCTCTCAGGCAGTTATGGGAGTGAACTGCCACTTAGTTGAGATAACTAGTCAACTAGTCTTCAGTTAACTGACTCAATAGAGAGTAGTGAGGAGTTAACTTAGGGAATCAAGGCTAATGCATCACTCTGGTGATGATACCAAGGAAATTTTGAATTATCATGGTGATGATCCAAATGTTGCATGGTGACAAAACCAATGCAGCATCTAAAATCAACTCAACTAGTCAAACTGAAGTGTCAACTAAAAGAGAATATTCTCCAGTTGGAATATTCTCCCCTAAAATATAGGAGACTAGATAATGAATAATTATGACTAATAAAAAAGGAAAAACCTTAGGAAAAATAAATCCTAGGTGTGTGTGAAGTAACTCTGACACTCCCTGTCATGTGAGTAATAATATAGAGGATAGTCCACAAAGAAAAATCTTGGACATCCCTGATAGCCACTTTACTGCTATGTTTCTCGGTACCCAGGAAACAATTATGACTGGCGTAGTAGTTCATAGGCTCACCTCCGCCCCTGCTACGTGTAAGTGTCACCCACGAACCATGACTAGATAGTCCTGTCAGGAAATAGATATCCTTGGTATCTATGGTGAGTGTGTGGGTGCCCACATGAAATTCCTTTTTGTTCACATCCCGCATGTGAACCAAGTACTCCATTAGTCTCAATTGGGTCCTCATGGCCTAAATCTTGAAGAAATTTAGTAACCCATGCTATCGGAGGGCCATAACTATTCCTAGATCATTCCCGATGAAGTAATCTTCTTCTTCATTCTCTCATTCATGCCACTCCAACATCTTAACTATGGAAAACCTTCCAAGGAACCATAAGATGAGATTAGAAAAATAAATTTATTTCCTGGGGGTTTTTCCTTGTCAGGTTCGTCTTTTAAAATTTTGGGTTGTGGTCGTCGCAGGCCTGTTCATTCGCACAGTGCGATGTCATCTCACCCTACCTATAGGGTCATCTGCGACGATCCTAGATCATCGCGGTTCCCGATATAGGTCACCTGCGACGACCTCCACACATGGGTAACCCCTAAAAGATCAACCCAAAACATAAATTTAACAAATGAAAATCAATTTTGAAACCATGCAAAGATGAAGGAGAAAGAGATTACCTCTTTTGCAGAGATGATTCATGAAATGATCGGTCATGCACACCACAATCAACATTTGAAAATCAAGGTGAAAAAAGGTCTTTGGAGAAATATTTGGGTAGAGTTACAAATGAAATGGTAAAATGTGGTTTGTTACCTATTTTATTGACTTTTATTTCATTTGCATATTATATTATTTTTATTCTTTATCCAGACTCTAAAGTCATAAAAACTTTACAAGTGATTGATTTTTGTAGATTGAAAAATTCTAAAGGTGAGATGTTGGAAGAAGGGTCCACTTTTTGGTTTATTTTTATATTTTTCACATGTACAGATCCTTTTAGGGTTTTTCAAGAAAAAATCCGAGAAGAGTCTTAGTTATCTCTTGCGCTCGTAAAACCATGAGAACGTAATCGAGTAGTCTTTTTTTGGTTTTTCATACTCGTAATGGCGACACGAAAAATGAAACATATGGAGTATCCTTTAAGCTCTTTTTACACTCCTTAAAAATGAAAAGATTGTAGAGCGATCTTGTTCTTTTCATGCTCGTAAAAGTATTTGAAGAAAACATCTGATGAATGGTAGGTTATCACTTTTTCAGTCTCCTCATATTAATTTATGAAAAAGGACCTTATGGAGTTCTCTTTAAGTTTTTTTCAGACTCTCTAAAAATGAAAAACCCTTGAGTTTTCTCTCTTTGGAATCCTTAAAAAATCATTGAAACACCCATACGGGATCAAGCCACTCCTTATTAGGGTTCATTAAACATACTCCAAGGGACTCGTCTGAAGGATGAGATTAAATCAACAAGCATATGTTATCCTCCTCAAGATTGTGTAAAAATAAAGAGGTACTCACCAAAAATGGTGAGGGGAAATTGGGAAAGAAATGTGTCTCTGTATTTCTGTTAGTGGAAGTAATAGTCGCTCTTGAACATGACACCCCCCTTCATCATTGTATTTGGGTTGGTAAATCCATTTGTCTCTTGTTTGACCATCCACAAGTCCATGTTTTGGGTCCTCCTTGAGTCAATTCCTCCAAGACCATTGTCGTTTCGTTCATATGTTCAAGAGAAGTCCAACCCAAACAAGTCTTCTATTGAGTCGACCATCTGCAGTTATAAATTTTATACCATGTCAACCTTCCATGTGTTAGTTTTGAATCACTCCATACTCTGATCTACCTCCAATATGTTACATATTTTGTTTCATTGATGGGGGATACATCAAGGCCCTCCTGTGACGAGTATTTTCCTATCGACTTCAACTCATTATCTGGGAACAAGACTTAGAAATGATTTAGTACCTTAGAGCCTGCATGCCTCAATGGAAGGTTTCTTTGCTTTCAATAGTGGGTTCACATCATTGACCCTTGATTGAAAGATTCCATCAAGAGTTCGACTTCAACTTATTTATTCACATTCGTTGGATTGTACTAGGGTACCTTGGGAGTCATTGACATCAATGGTGATTTCCCTCACACTTGTTAATGGTTTTCATTAATGACAGATAATCAAGTGGTTTCTACCATGTTCGAGTTCAACACCTGTAATCACATGGTTATATTCATACTTAGAGATGATGGAAATGAAGACCCTGTATCTTATCATTTTGGTCCAGGTTGCGACGGAGTATTCATGAATTTGTATTGACACATAGATCCACTTTGTATGTCTCGTGGCTATGTCCAAATTTGAATTCTTTTAGAGCATAGATCCATAGTGTATTCTCGGTCACTATGCTGAATCATGATGACATGGATCCACGTTGTATGTTTAGTGACCATGACTCACTTGACACTTATTATTAGTGTCACTTGTAGTCTGAGTATGTGAATGCCTACATCAAAAAATGGTATGATATTACGCAGATGCTTGTTTGTTTGCATGATCCTAATCGATGCGCTTCTTGTTTTCGACACACACATTCTACAAAGTATTTTAGCTGCCACGAGTTCCAGCTTCATACTTTGGGGGGCATTCTATTACACATTATTTTGTTCACCTCAGTGATCACCTAACAATATATGTTCATGTTCCCTAAGAATATTAAAAGACACTTTCTCTATGGGAAAATTGACTTACTTTCCTCTGCCAAAAAACATATGAAATAAGGTCGTCACACCTTGCTATATGCATGGGGTGAGACGATGCCTAATCATCACATCTTGAAATATACATGGGCTCTGACATCGCCGCAATTTTCTTGTACATAGGGTGTGACGATGCTTAAAGTATGGGAAACGTCAAATTTCACGAATGTTCTAGAAGGGAATCTTCTAGAAGGTGAGGTGGCCTCCGATCGGTTTGGATCTTACTCGCTTATTTGATTTGTTGGGATGATACTAATCTCCTCATCCATCTCTCTTTCACACTATATAAAGAGGGATCTCTCATGGAAAAGGCTAAGGTTGAATAAGATAAGAATTGTATGGAGAGTTCTACTTCAGATTATGCTTGAGAGCTTTGCTTTAGTTCTTCAAGTCAGATTGTGGATCTTCCTCATTCAAGGAATATGGAGCAAAGGTTTGTGTGTTGAAGCAAATATCCATCGAATGGGGACCTTGCAACATCAAGGCATGGGTTGTATTCTCCACTTTCTAATCACTTAATACAATAATGCATTTCTTCCCTATATAAGCATCTTGTCTTCTATTGTATAATTTTGTGATCATATACATAGACTTCATTAGAATACATGTATCTTTGTTTTCCCTCTTTGTTGGTTTTTTGTTCTTAAACAGGCTTACTATTCTACAAACTTAAGGAATGAACTAGAAGGATGACACTAGTGAGGATCAAGATTCATTTAAAAGGTATGTCACTTGTACCTCATTAAACTAGTTCATATGATAATGAAGTTTAAGGCGAAGTGTGCATTTTGTTCTGTTTTGTTCTAGTTTTCAGTGGGACCTAGGGAGATCTATTTGTGTCCACACTTATTGATTAATGCTATAACAACGAGATCAATTGTTCGAGCTAAATTGGAGGCCGAGTTTGATGTAACAATTCCATATCTTTATACATATATTCCATCATCATCCATAACCTCCAGGTATTTCGTGATCCTTTTCAGCTGCATGGAAAAGTGTTAAGATACCCCTATCTTATCTTTTGGTAGCACTTGGCATTGCAGGATGCATATTCTCCCACCTACTATCCTTTGTACCTCTTCTTCCACAGACTCCATACCCATTTACCAACTAAATTTTTCCTATACTAAGGTCAATCCATTTTAATTCAGAGTTTTGAATTCCCATTCATTCACTTGGCTCATGTGTCTACACTTCACTATAGAAATCGATGCCAAAACTATGCTACATATACCCTGTCCCAGTGATGCATTTTACTTGTTATATCGGTGCCATCTTCTGTGTTCATAGATCCATGCATTATCCTCCCCTGTTTGTTGTGTCATCCTACGTTTTTATCTTAAAGTATGATGGTAGTGAGGAATATAGAAGCCCCTATGATTTAAATATTTGATGACCTTGTATTGTGGAATAATGATAGTCTAAACTTGAACAATGCATCCCTACATACCTTTCCTCATAGTTTCTTTCCCTCATTTAAAAAAAAAACCATCATACCTGTCTATTTTTAATTCAAAAGTGAGTTGGAGGAAAATCCCTAAAAGAGTAACCATTAATAACCTTCAAACCTCATAGATCGTTTCCTCTGTTTGGTTTCTTTACCCCTCATAGAATTACAATATTTGATCCCTTGTCTATATCCATGGATACAACTCAAAGGAAGAAGTCTCACAAGGGAGGGAGTGTGGTCAGGACTGAGCCTTCTGACATGCACATGTTTGGTGTTGAGCCTATGGTTAGGGAGGTTTTCCAAAGGGTTGGTTGCCTCTCTTTTTGTCAAAACATGCAGAGGGGACAGCCTGAAGTAGCAAGGCAGTTTGCATTTCACTTTGATGGCATTAAGACCAAGGTAGGAAATCTTTAGTTTGAGGTATCTGAGGCCTCTATTGTAGCAGCCACTAAGATACCCAACACTGGTGAGAAGTGGTTCAAATACATGATCCTCAATGCAGCCTTTTCCAAGGATTTCCTCAAACTAGAATATCAGAAAGAAAATTTGTCTAAGGGAGTGCTTAAGAGCTATCTAGTTGAAGGCTTTGATAAAATGTTGAAGATTATCTAGAGATATTTTACATGTGAGGGAAGATTTAACATGATATACCAATATCAAATAAGACTCTTTCTACATTTCACTAGTAAGGATTCAATGAATATTCCTTTTTATCTATTGAGAAGTATGGGAAAGATGGCTGATAGAGTCCAATCCAAGTACAAGGCTGTGGACACTAGTGTTTTCCACTATGGGTTGATCAGGATGCTGGTTATGGAGGAGTTGAAGAAAAGAAACATTTATTGGGAACAAGTCATTGTCGTTGCCAATATGCATCTAGATATAGCCTCTACCCCTCAATCTATGATGCAGATCCATTTTCCATCTAGTAGTGTTTCCCCAACAGGAACAAGAAAGAAGAGAAAGAGAAAACCTACTACCCAAGGAAAAGAAACCCATAAGGAAATTTAATAAGAAGAGAGGGAGGTTCATCACTCCCCATAGAGAGATTTTTCACCTCCTCTTGCACCTGAATTGGAAGAAGTCCCTTCATCAACCAAAACCACAACCAATAGTGGGAGGAAGTTGCATTTCCCTTCAACCACTCTAGCATCTAAGACCAGAGTCAAGAGGCCTTTTACTATATCATCAACCCACAAGGAAGTTGCTGAAGAAGAAGTATTACCAGAGGATTCAGTTCAATAGAAAGATAAAGGTAAATTCATTGAGAATCCTATTGAGGTTATAGACAGAGCCTCTGTTCAATAGAAATATTAAGGTAAATCCACTGAGAAACTTATTGAGGTTATGAACATCAGCACTCCCCCTAATAATCCCACTTTCAAAAGATTGATCAGACAACTCAAGGATTCTAGAAAATAAGTTGCTCGTTTGAAGGAAAAAACCTTGACTGAGAGAAGAAAGATGAAGGAGCTCATGGACATGTACGATGAAACCCTTGATCTGGAAAATTTTTCAGCAAGAAGAGTCTTTCCTCTCCATAGGAAACTTAAGAATTTGTACAGGAAAAACAAAAGCTTTCAGTCCCAAAATAGAAAGCTCAGAGGAGAACTGCAACCTGTCAAGGATGAACTGGCCCAGAGGAACTTAAATGTTTTGGTACAAGCTTCAATAGAAAGAGATGAACCTTTAGTTAAGAGGAGTACCCCTGCAAAATAAAGAGATTCTTCTATGACAGAGGGATGTTCCCCTACAACAAGGAGGAGTGTTAGATTGAGGAAGTAGATGGGGGGATGAAAGATCCATTTTTGTGGGTGATCACTTTTTGCATGTTTGAAATGTTAAAGGAAGTATGATTTTTCCACCTATACACGAGTCTATAGGCTTCTAGTCCATCAACTAGGTTTTTTGTGTTTTTGAAGAATTGTTACATCACATAGAGAAAACACAGAGATTCTATAATGCCATGGTGGTACAAAATCATCTATACAGGATGTTCTGTAGTTGTAATACCAAAGGCACTATGAAATCTACAAATCTATTACACAGGAATGGTGCTACATAAAATACATAGCTATTTCACAGGAGGCACTACAGAATATGCACAGCTATTACACAGAAATGGCGCTACGAAAAATTAGAGATATTTTCATAGGAGGTGCTACAAAATGTGTAGAGTTGTTTTACAAAGGGTGCTATAGAATTGGCTACCAAATGCGCTACAGAATGGTGTGACAAACTGGCCATTACAGTCAAAGGTTCTAATTCATGACTCCTTCTTGATTTTTGATTATGTGGATGGAACCAAGGATCAGAAGGTGGTAGCTTGGAATCAACATACGATCTTGGAGGACATGTGGCACTGGAGAAATATGTGCCCAATATGAAAGACATGCCATTTAATTCTTGTTAGAGTGGTTGCCATCATGGATCCTAAATTGTAGCAGTTGGTTAAGATTTGTTAGTACAGATGCTAGAATTGTAGTTGTTTTGGAGAATCCTAGGATAGGAAGGCCAACTCACACCTCTATCTATTCCCTCTTGTGTTTTATTATAAATACATATTATGAATGATTAGAGATGTTCAAGTGGTTGAGTAGAGCTCCCTAATTGTAATATTTTGACTAAGTAAAGTTCTTGTCTGGTTATGTATTGGACTTGAGACATTTTGATTAATAGAAGTCAGTTTCCTTTTATCATCTTGTTGCCTCTTATTCTGAAATGCTCATGATTGGATGATCCATATGCAATTTTGTGGTTGTGTTATAATGGATGTTTGATTATAATGTTGCTAAGAATATTTTTCAGTGTTTTAAACTTTAAGTTCAAGAAGTTCTTGTGACTGATTTTTTCTTCTTTTGGCTGCTTGAAGATCTGATGTTAGTAGCAAACCTATCCACCTTCCTCACTAATTATTCCTCCTATTCACCTTTAACCTTAAACCATTGACTGAAGTCACTCAAGACCTCATTTTCTTATGCATTCTAGCCCATATTTATGTGTTAAAACATTCTTATGTTGAGTTTTCTCCATTTGACCTTTAATCACTCATTTACATTCACAAACCTTTTTTATGTGTACTGGGATTATCCTCTTGCAATATGCAAGTGATTCTCAGTGCTAACATTATTGGCGTCATTGTCGGGGAACGAATTGAAGACATTTCCCTGGGATTGAATGACAAAGCAATGTTGATTCTGAAGGTGCAATGTTGATTCTTGAAATCAGTACATTGAATATTGCAGCTTGCACCTGGCGACTCCATTGTTTTCGTTGTGGCTCCCAAAGGTAGACATACGAGGTCTACTCCACATATACCTCTAGAAACACCTGAAGCTGACACATAAAATATTATCAAGAAAGGAAAGGCTTCTCAAGAAGGCCTTTAAGCTACTGTACTAGGTACTTTTGGTCATTTACATGACTCTACTTTTAAAACTCTAGTATCCATATCTAACCCTCCTTTTTTACCTTCTACTGAAGTTTCTAGAAGTTTGGATTTTGAAAATTTTCCTGTTGAATACTCTTATTTTATCCCCAAAGTGAAAGAATAAAGTTTTGAAACCCTTGTTTCTCTTGATGTTGTAAATTGGTTCAGACTTGAGAGTCTTGAATATTTTCCTACTTTGGGCCTTCCTACTCCTCCTCCTATCAAAGTTACTATGAACAAAAGAGAGGAAACCTCTTTTCCTTTTCACCCTATACCATATTCCCCCAAGACTCAAACTCTTCCTATGAAAACTGAAACCTCTCCATCCAAGTTTCCTCTTTCCCCAAAAATCCCAATTGTATTTGTATCTGTCAAAACTCCATCTCCCCCTTGATCCCCTAGAGTTCACAACCCAATGCCAGGTGCTAATATTCCTAGAAATAGGATGGATTCCATAGTGGCTACTAGGTATGCCCCTCTTATTTTACCTCAGCCTTTGAATTCTCTCCGAGTTGGAGACTACCTTAAGTACATGCCCAAGTTCACTGGGGAGGAATTCATAACTACAGAAGAACACCTTGCAGATTTTTATAGTTATGCATATAATCTTAACATTGAAAATGAAGATGTATGGATGAGAGTATTTGTACATATCCTTGATGGTGATTCTAGAAAATGGTTTAGGGGTTTGAATCCTAGATCTATTGTTGGGATTGAGGCTTTGGATGATGCCTTGTTGAGGCATTAGGGGGATAAAAACAATTTCCTTTATTATATTACATAATTTGGATCACTTAAGAGGAAAGAGGGGGAATTTGTTTATGACTTCTCAAAGAGATTCAATAAAATGTACAACAAGATTCCCACTAAAATAAATCATAAAAAAACCTATTCCAAGATTACCTATGCCAGTGATTTTGACCCTGAGTTTTGCCTCCTGTTGAGGGAAAGAAGATATACCTCTTTAGCTCATATGAAAGATGCAGCCTTAGAAGTAGAATGTAATATATTGGCAGCTGAAAAAATTAGGGGAAATTCTGATAGAGATAGAAGGAAAGGTAGGGCTGAAGCTTCAACCTCAAAATCCCCTATTGTCCACCCTCAAGTTGATGAACTTACAAAATTGGTAAAATCACTTTCTGTTGAAATGGAGAATTTATAACTTGAAGGAAAACATAAATATAGAAACACAGAGAATGTTGATAATAGAGGTAACTTCAGAAGACCAAATAGTGCCCCTCAAGTCCTCCAAATAGATCCAAGAATTAGGGATAGGGATGATGAAAAAATCCAAACCCTTTTTCAAAACAACCTTGTTGTTGATGAAGAAGGAGAGGATGAAGAAACTGATCCTGAAATCCATTGTCTTGGTGACATCTCTTCATATCCTCATTTGACCCAATATGCATATGAATAGTCTCTCATGGATAGTCAATTAAATGAATTGATTAAAGGAGAAAAAACAAATGACAATCCAAATAGATACAACCTAAGGTCCAAAAAGAAAGAGGGAAAGACTGACACCTCTAATCAACCCACTAAAACATAAAATTTTGGTAAGGATATGGAAACTAGCAGCAAAGGAAAAGATGTGCAAAGCCCTCAAACATTGGTTAAGAGATCTTCCCCAGAAATTAAAGAGATTCTGAAATCCCCATCCTCTTTTAGCTTTGAAAGTGAAATTCAAAATATCAAAATCCCTGTACCTTTTTTGGAGCTGATTAAGAATGGGGAATTCAAAAGATACCTTTCTCAAATGTTGCAGCATGAGCCTTATTCTAATTCCACAGATTTAGTTAACCTTTATGATTTAAAACCAACATTTATCCTAGGACCTTTGGTAGAGGATAGAGATGAATCTTCCCCTCCTTTCTATACATCATTAAACATTCATGAAAAAGTGTTGCACAACTACTTGATGGACTCAGGGGCATCTCATAATCTCATTCCTAAAATATGCATGGATGAGCTTGGGTTGGAAATTAAAAAACACTACCATGAATTATACTCATTTGTATCTAGGAAAGTGAAGTGTCTTGGGGTTATGAAAGACCTGGTTGTTACCTTGTTCTAGTTGCCAGTGAAAAGTGTGGTCATGGATATTGTGGTGGTTGATGTCCCCCCTAAGTTTGGGATTCTCTTGTCAATATATTGGATAAAAATAATAGGGGGGAAGTTGCATATGGACCTTTCATATCCCACCATTCTTGTGTTTGGGGGAGAACATATAAGGCTTTACAAGGAGGCTCAATTAGCTTACATCATCAATGATGAAGAAAATCCCACCAACCACCCTATTTTTTCATTTGATACTGAATTAGGATCCAGTATATTACATCTCACTTATGCTCCTCAACCTCCTATTAAAATCGGAAAATAGTCCATTACCACTTTTGAAGAGCCTCTTCCTAATACCTATGTTTGAAAGATGTTTTTTGATGGGGCTTCTTCTAAAGAAGGTTTTGGTGTTGGGGTAGTGTTTATTTCCCGTACTCAAGAGAACATTTCTTTATCCTACAAGCTTGAATTTGAAACTAAGAACCATGTGGCAGAATATGAGGCTCTTTTTTTAGGTTTGAGGGATGCTAAATACATGAGGATTGAAGAACTATCAGTGTTTGGAGATGTTGAATTAATTGTTCATCAAATAAAAAATCTATATCAAGCTAAACACCCTAGGTTAAGGACTTACATAAATGAAGTTAGGGATATTGTTGATATTTTCTTCTTAGATTTTAATATCTCATTTGTTCCAAGAGAGGATAACACTATGGAAGATTCCTTGGATGTCTCAGCAAGTAATTTCAGAGTTCTTTTTCCCCCTAAACTCAAATATGATGTGGAAGTGAAGTATAGACCCTCTATACCTGACAATGTCAAACATTAGAAGGTTTTTGAGGATGATGTTGAGATAAAAATATTTCTTGAGACTGTGGATGAGTTTTATGCCTTACATATTGATCAAGATCATGATACTGAAAAAATCCCTCATGCTAATATTTTTCTGAATAAACTTGTTGAGTAACCATATTCCAAAAGGACTAGTTCCTTTGGAGGGATTGTTTGATATAAGTGATGTTGATGTAAAGGTTACAAGTTCAACTGAAAATGTTGATGTGACTAAATGCAATTTAGGTATAGAGGAGGATCCAATGTATGTTAAGTTGTCTAGCAACTTGTCAAAGGAACAAAGGGTTGAATATGTTAATATTTTAAAAGAGTTTTCCGATGTGTTTTCCTGGAAATATGAATATTTAAGAACATATGACACAAACATAATTGAACATAAGATCCCATTGAAAGAGGAGACCAAGCATTTTATGCAAAAACTCAGACAGATAAATCCTATGCTACCTCCTACTATGGAAAAGGAAGTAAAGAAGATTTTGGATGCCAAGATCATCATTCCTTTGAGATACTCTGAATGGGTGGCTAACTTGGTCCTAGTGAGGAAGAAGAATGGGGAAATCATACTATGTGTCGCTTTCAGGAACTTGAGTAGAAGCTCCAAGAAATATAATTACCCCTTACCAAAGATGGAACACATTTTGCAAAGAGTGACTGGTTCATCTAGGATGTTTATGATTGATGGCTTCTCTAGCTACAATCATATCTTTGTCTTTCCTAAATATAGAGATAATACAACCTTCACTATTCCTTGGCGTACATTCATGTATGCCAAAATTCCCTTCGGAATGATGAATGTAGGAGAGACCTTTCAACGAGAAATGGGCATTGCATTTATTGAGGAGAAGGACAATGCTTTAGTCATCTATTTAGATGACATTACAATGTTCTCACAATCTGATAAAGAACATTATCATCATTTGAAAAAGGTATTCTTGAAGTGCAGAAAGTTTGGCCTCTCTCTCAATCCTAAAATGTTTGTGTTTTCTCTAAAGCAGGGAAAGTATTGGGGCACATTGTATCAACAGAAGGGGTAAGAATTGATCCAAGAAGAGTAGAAGCCATCCAGACCTTATCTCTTCCTAGATCCAAGAAATAAGTTCAACCTTTCTTGGGGAAAATCAATTTTCTAAGAAGGTTCATTTCAAATTTTGTTGAATTGGTGAAGTGCATTACAACCATTCTTAGGAAAGGAAATGAGATGAAATGGACTACCAATTCTTGAGATTCTTTTGATCAAATAAAAAGGATTTGAATGAATCACATGTGCTCATCATCCCTGAATACTCCAAGGATTTTATGATATTTTCCTTTTCCTCATTTGACACAGTGGTTGTTGTTTTATTGCATAAAAATGCAGAGGGTTTAGAGAAACCTATTTCTCTTTTCAACAGGGCATTGAGGGATGAAGAAATGAAATATGATATCATGGAAAATAAGGCTTATTCTTTGGTCAAAGACCTCAAGGATTTCAGAGTATATGTTCTTCATTCAAATATTTTTGCATATGTCCCTTTAGCTAAGTGAAAGAGATACTTATCCATCCTGACATAGATGGGAGGACGAGAAAATGCATTGCCAAAATTATGTAATTTGACCTTGAAATGAAGCCCACTAAACTGGTGAAAGGCCAAGGTTTAGCTAGGTTGCTAGCTTAATCAAATTGAAAATATTTGGGAGTTAACTTCATGAACATAAACTCAGAAAATCAACGAGCTGAGTTGGTTGATAAAAGTTCTCATGTCATCCCAAAGTTGGCAGAATGCACTTGGTATAAAGGCATCATATATTTTCTGCAGAAGTTGCATCTTCCTGATGGTTTGCAAAAGAAAAAGGTAAGATCTTTGAAGCTTAAAGCAATCAGATACTGTCTTATTGACCAAGTTTTGCATTTGAAATATCCTCTAGGAGTGATTTTGATATGTCTATATCCACAGGAGACCCAAAAGGCCATGACTTCTTTTTATGAAAAATTATGTGGGGGCCATGACTTCTGGAGAACCATAGACTATAAGATCCTCATATATGGGTATTTTTGGCGTAGCCTTTTTATTGATGTTTGTGAAAAGATTAGATCTTGTGTCAAATGCCAAAAGTTTTATGGAAAGTAGCAAATCAAATCTTTGTCATTGAATATTGTGGTAGTTTCAATACCTTTTCAATAGTGAGGTATCAACTTCATTGGGGAAATTCATCCTGATTCAAGTGGTCAACATAGGTGGATTTGGATTTCCACTGATTATTTCACCAAGCGGATAGAAGGAATTCCTACAAGGAATGCCTCCCACAAGGTAATCATTAGTTTTCGTGAGTGTTGGCATTCGGAAGTCACTCCTGGATTGCTAGCAGAAGCAGAGACCAAAGCCCATCAGATTTAATGTCACGGTTTGTTTTAAAGGGTGATCAAATGGAGGAAGATTCCGAACGGCAGTGCATTAGCTCAGAAACCAGACCGGGCATGCATGAAAGAGTGAGGTCCCGATAAACTCCAAACAGTGAGTCATAGTAAAGGCGTGTAGGTGGAAGATTTACGCAAGAAGAGCGCAATGATCTATTACAGACATCAGGTATGCAACAGATTAAAGAAGAAATGCATCCGAATGAAAAATACTTTTGCATTCAAATACAGAAAACCAGAGGGCACGACAATGCCACAACAAATCCTTTATTGCAACAAGTTGCACTACTGTGAATCCTCCGGCAAAAGATGAAACAAAGGCGGAAAAGAAAGAGAACTGTTTGTTATAAACCAAGAAATCTTACACACAGAGGCATAACCAGGAAACCAGAGTATTTGCTGAAACTTTACAGTTGGGAGCTTAGCTCTACCATCGATAGATACAAAAATGGCAAAAATGCGTACATATACTCAAAACAATCAACAGCAACAGGATCGAGAAAATGCATTGAAGGCTTTGCGTCTGCATGGCTTCTGACACTTCTGCAGCCGCAATCTTTGAATAACCGTGCAACTTATGGAAGACGCGATCGATCTTATGACAGTTACATCGACGAATCGACATGCTTTTAATTCATTGCAGGACGTCCCCATTATGGCGGAGACGATGCCTAACCACCCTCAACTGCCTCAATAACTGCTTCTTGGGATTGATAATGGCCCGGCCAACTCAGCATTTCGGGATCCGGATGACTTCTCGCCCTGCCAGCTGGAGTAACAGGATATCTTGAAAGATGAACATGAGGGCCAGTGCGGAGGGCATGGGGCATGGTAAGTGCGACAACATCGGAGAACGCGCGAAAAGGGTGGCGAAGAGTGGTGGTGATGACAGAGAGGGATGGCAGAGGATGGACCATGGCGGAGGACACCCAATTCGATGGGGAGAGGATGAGAGAGCGAACTCGCCTTTGGGTGAGAAACCAACATGGAAAGGGATTGGGACACGTGGCGGGAAAGGAGTGGATGGAGGGCGGAAAGGGGGCCATGAGGACCACTGAGGAGAGGTGAGCGGACGACATATGGCGGCAGGGGAGAGGTGGGAGAAAGAGTGAAATGACAGGAGGAGGGCCCACACTGGTTAAACACCGGACAGCTGAGAGGGGCAGGACTACACGAGCGTCGTTGATCTGGGCACTACGATTCTGGCCGTCGGAAAGCTGCACATGGGATCCCGGACCCCCCCCCTCCGCTT
>ML800234.1:200670-213695 GCA_009831015.1 Picea engelmannii | reverse complement strand
GACATTTTCATTTTGAATCATCTTGTACTTGAACATTTAAGTGGTGTAAAAGGAGGTTTCCCCCTCGAAGAGGCTTATTAACTGAAATTATCTCTTTTTCAAGGCGTTGAGTACTTTTTCTGAGGTTTTTCTATGCTATATTGGTATTTGGTTCTTAACAACAAATAACACATAAATGCACCAAAACATCGCTCAGAGAAGAATAACACAGTATTTACGTGGTTCACCTCACATTGGGGCAACATCCACCAACTCTTCTTCTTTATTATCTTTAATCAGTCATCCACATGCACAGAGCCACAAAACCCTTACTTTGCATAGGACAGGAGATCTACACATCTCGCTAGATCCTCCTTCCTCATGTTACAGCACAAAGCCTTCACAGTATCTTATAATGACTTGCACTTAGCTCTGCAAGTATCATACAGTATGCACGAAGCCTTACAATTCTTGATCACACAGATCCAACTCTTATCACTTAGCCAACTTGCACAACTCTTGTGCACTATTCAACTACTTCTTACATTGCCTAGCCTTCTATTTATACATACAAAAAAGGCCTAAACATGGGTAAACCCATGGATCGACATCCCATTCCCGTTACATATTCCCAAATCCCAAAAAAAGGACCCAAAAAGGGGTCGAGATCCCGCGATATCTTCTTCATCTTGCGCTCCTCCTTCAACATGCTGTCAAAGTCCCAAAATAGGTTAAACTTGACCAAGGATCTCCCAAAACTTGGTCAAGGGCCAACGGGCCCCCAACACTCACCTGTGACTCATCCTGAGTCAATCAAGTCTGACTAGTTCTGCTTCGAACGCCTCTAGCTTAGCTCGAGCTACTTCAACTTGTTGTTGTGCCACAACCTCATGTTCTGCGAACTCCTGGATGACTTCATCGTTGATCGGTCCCTCTAGAAATTGTTTAGCTGTAGTGACAGCCTGCTCTAGTTCTTCTCCTTGGCCTTCTACTTTTTTAAACAATTGATAGGCCTTATCTTGCACATGTTGGATTTTCTCAGTTACCTCCATAACTCTGCTCTGGATAGTATGGTTTTGTTGTTGTGTAGTGCGTTGTTCTTGGGAGTGCTTCATTCTTTCCACAGCTGATAGGGACTTCAGTTGTGCATGTATATTTTCGGCTTGATACTTCACCTCTTGGAGTTGTGACTCCAGTTCCTTGAATTTTGGGTTCTCCTTGAGTTGTTCATAGGTCTAGGCACTGCGATTAGTGAGGTGCTTACATTCCAAGGTAAGAGCCTTGAGCCTTTCAACTGCACTCCTGGCGGTTTCTTCCCTTTGGTCTCTTACATATTGTGGGGTCTCGGGTACTGCGCATAGTTCCAAGTTTGTGATGCGTTGTTGTAGCTATTGGATCACTTCTTCAAGTTGTGCTACTTGTTGTGGAACTCGATCTTCAGTATTTAGTTCTACGACTGTCACAGAGCGAAGTGCTCTGTTGACCATCTCCTTTACTTTGAGTTGCTCTGCGAGAAACTATTCCTTTTCTTGTTGTAGCTATTTTTTTCTTCGTCAAAATTTTCTTGGAGAGAAATCTTTTCCCATTCTGCAGCACTGCGTTTCTCTACTAGTACCCCTTGTACTTGTGTCAAATCCTAGGTGGCTTGCGTTGTTTCTTCCTGTGCTCATCAAAGGCGAGCTTCGACTATATCGGCTACGCGGTGGAGTTGATCTGGCTCATCTCCCAATTCTGGCTCTCCCAACACAATGGAGATTGCGCAACTGGACTATAGGGATTGTTGTACCCCTCGGAGTTCAGTCTCAATTCGATCATATAGCTCCTCTTTCTTTTCTTCTTGTTTCTCTATTATTTCCAGCGAAGCATTTTGCAGGGCTGCTATGAGGAAATCAAAGTCATCGAAGGTGAGGACGGTTTGCATCTTGGTCATGGTGGCCTTCTCTTTCTTTCAGGAGGAAGGTTTCGGAGGCAAACCTTTTCTCTTCTTCGGGGGATCAACCTCGTCTCCTTGCTTCTGCGCGTCTTCTTTGTCACCTAACGCTTTGCCATCACCTCCTTGATCTGGTGAGATGGAGGAAGTCTTCACGGATGCACTGTCTAATTATTGGACCTCTTCAGTTTTCTTGGCCCCGCTAGGTCCAGGTATATCCTATGCAGTTTCTGGGCTATCGATGTCGGATATCTCCACAGGGTCTATTGGAAAAAGGACGTCCGTCGACTATTCCTCTGTGATCTCCTCCAAGTCCTCCTCCATCAACTTGTAGTAGGACTGAAGTTGTTTTTTGTGTTTGTCAACGCGCGTTGTAATGTAAGTAAAATGTCGATCTGCGTTGAACTTCATTAGAGGTATGAACTGGTGTAGAGTGTTTAGAGTCATGCGAGGATAGGACTGTATGGATACCTTCAGTTGATTGTAGTAGGTATGAAAAACAACGTTTGACTACCACTTTTTATTCATGTCGCTTGAGTACCACAGTGTACTAAAATTTACGGCCAGTGGTTTAAAAGGCTCGATGTCTGGGAAGGTCGTACCTTATGGAATCTCCCAGGAAATAAAAGCTATCAGTATCAAAAGCCAGCTGAAATGAATTTCATATCCTTGATCTTATGCTTCTTTGCAATCAAGTTCCAACTAGTTCACTAGGTACTTTGCCCAGTTCATCTGAAGGCCCTCTGCACACTTGCCTATGAGGTCGACTACAAAACCAGTGATTTGGGTGGGTCAGTTCTTTCGGACTAACTTCCCTGCAATCAACTGATAGACGAGGTGCACTATGCCACTCTGTATAGAAGCTACCTTGTAGCCTCGCGTTCCCTTCTCGACATTGTCATAAGTGTCCTTGATCTGTTGTGCTAGAGCGCGATCCATGGATTTTTCGGGGTAAAAATCCTATGGATTGGGTACTTGCATACTCAACACCATGATCTGATTGATCATCATCGAATCAACTGTTATACGGAGTTTTAGCCATAAATAACTTCCATGGTAACAAGACAGCAACAACTTGACACACACATTTAACTATTGGTGCCAATCGAAGTGAGGAATCTTCATGACATTGAGCAGAGTGGACTACGCAAGGTTCATAGTCCACAACTGGGGGATTATCTTTGAATTCTTCCCCTTGGTATGGGTCAAGTACTTCTGTGGGGTGAACATTTTGTAAACTTTGTGATCTCCGAGGTTGAAGTCACTAAAATTCAACGCCACAATCTTATCTTGGTCTGCTCGAACTACGCGTATCCCCTTCGGGAGGTATGTAGTGACCAAGGTGTATTCGAAATCTCTGGGCACATTGTCTCGATTTACTGCGTCGCTCAGGGGTGGAATATAAGCAGGTAATATGGTCGGGGTCAATTTAGCATTTGTTAGATCATCCCTGTGCTTGGTTCACTTTTCATCAGAGGGTCAGGATGGTCTGGCACTGTGAGCAGTGGATGGAGAGGTTGGAAATCCTCTCGTTGATGATGCTTGTACACCTATAGACATCAACATGACTCTTTCAGTCATGACTTCAATAAAAAATTCTTCAACATCTTTCTGTACAGTGCTCAATTCATCCGACATACACACTCGGGGTTAACAATCTCAGGTTCGGGGAATAACTTAGACACTGTAATACAATAGACAACAAGAGTGTGATGATCATTGTATAAAATCAACTTAGTCTACAGGCTCAATCTCTCAATTGGCAAAAGTGTTCTTGGTTCATGGCGCAACGCGATAAATAGGTAACTCGAAAATGGGTCGCTTGCAACGGGTATGAAGCCTTCATGAACTATGTTATGTCCATTATGGCGTGGTCCCAATGATCGGATGGTGAGTTGTCTATCCATAAATGTCTTTCTTCTCGTTTGGAGCGTTGGTCTAACGGTTATAATGTCCCCAATGGCTATATTTCTTCGCCATGGAAAAGTGCCATGTTTAGTTGTTCTGATATCCTAGCGAAGCTCCAATTTTGCAATTTTTTCTTCTGTGAGGTTTCCTCTGGAACCTTCTGTAACTTGTTGATCTTAGCTCGCTTCTTGCTTATATTTCTAGCCTTCTTCCCAGTGAGCTTCATCTCGGTATGCCTTTTTCCGTTCTGATTCTTATCTTCTTTCGACATAGTGACTTTGCGTTGTTGAGATCCTTTCCTAAGATTCATGGGTGATCCTTTATCTGGAATATGTACTTCAATCTTTAGTGGTTCTTCTACTGTTCTTGCAACTTCAACATTCGGGTCTCTAGTGTTAAATGGATTTGATATGTTCTTATGTTCTTCAATCAAGTGTGCGATCTTTCTAGTCATGAATTCTTTTAACTCTTGCTTCTTTTGTTCTAAAACTTCCTCTTCGTCTTACCTTCTGGCTTGATCTCTTTCAATCCAAAGTTTTCCTAGTAGCATGGTAAATATGACACTATTCTCAATAAATTTAATAATCTCAAAATCTTCCTCTGTCGAAGTTCCATTGTCATTCATAGGTATTCAGGTGAGCTTTCCACATAGGTTTATCAACTTTCCTTCAAATATTCTTATTCCTCCTAATGAAGGAATCATAGAAGGCCTCCCTATAGCTTCCAAAATTCTCTATGTCATGATATTCACCTGTGTTTCCTCATCTAGAACATAGTCAATGTCGAAGTCTCCTATTTTTTCTTCACGACATTACTTTTCTTTGAATATCCATGATAATCTGACATGTCGATGATCATTCAGGGTTTCTCTTGTCTGTAGCAATACTTTCTCTGATTCTTTTTGGGGTTCTACCATTTTTGGATTTTCCTTAGGGTTTTCTTTTCTCATGTTCATTTTTT
This sequence comes from Picea engelmannii, assembly GCA_009831015.1. NCBI lineage: Eukaryota > Viridiplantae > Streptophyta > Pinopsida > Pinales > Pinaceae > Picea > Picea engelmannii. The sequence continues at coordinate 208,918 of ML800234.1, read as the reverse complement.
CAAGCTTAGCAATCATTCTATGGAAATCCAATACTTCATGGTCCATAGCTTTACAACAAAGACAACTAGGTCTTCTCCCAGAGAATTCCTTAGCAAGATGTCCTGGTTTTCTGCAACTATAATAGAGGGTTAATCCTCTCTTTCTTATAAATGATCCCCAACCTTTCCTATACTGTGCACTAGGATCATGGTAGCTAACCTGCAACAAATTATTTCTAGGATCCTGGATACACTTATTAGTCCAAACATTCTTTCTATACATAGGTATAACATATTTTTCACTATTCTTATCATATCTATTCATATCAAACCTTCTTTCATATATGAATACCCTAGTTTTCAATATAGGATAGAATATATCAAATATACCTAGATCCATGCTTTAGAAACAAAATTTTCACTTATCCTACTTCTTACAGAGCACAAAGATTTCAAATCTAGAACTTTTCAATATTCTTACCTTTATTAGAGCACAAAGCTTTCAGATCTTACCTCTTTTAATAATAAAAAAATCACTTTTACCTTTCTTAGAGCACAAAGCTTCCATATCTTACCTCTTTTCTTCAGATCGGACTTCTTTCACAAAGCTTGCCAAACTAGTAGAGTACTACGCACTAGAGAAACAGGTCTACGCACAGAGATTTCACAATTTCAGGTCGGATCTTTGCACAGAGCTTCTTCTTCCTCAGTTCCCAGCAATCACAGTTTCAGGTCCCGGCAATGGAACCATTTTTTGGCAAAGAGGAAAATCGAGGGTTCAACGCTACAACAACGCACCAAAAAAACCCTAACTACCAACCCTTTTGGCAACACCTATGAAGCAGATGAAGTCTCACCCGAGGTAGAGGTAGGGGTGGTTGCAGAACTCATGTGTCTGTAACCTTAGCTGGGACATAGATCTGTGATTATAATACTTAATAGAGAACTTAGCTCCATCAGTTCATTCTTAGTTAACTAATATCTACTCTGCAGAGAAAATAGAGAATCATAGCATTCACCCTGATCTAATGTATTTAAGCACTTAGCATAAAGAACTGGATCAGATCTACATTAAGCACACTCACCTATATCAGATCTAACATCCAGATTCATCATAAGCATAAAGCATAAACATATCTATCTATCTATCTATATCAATCACTTAGCAAATAACACATAAATACACCAGAACATTGCACAGAGCAGAATAACACAGTATTTACGTGGTTCACCCCCACCTTGGATCTACGTCCACCAACTCTTCTTCTTTATTAGCTTCAATCATTCATCCACATGCACAGAGCCACAAAACCTTTACTCTACATAGGACAGGAGATCTGCGTAGCTTGCTAGATCCTCCTTCCTTGTGTTACAACACAAAGCCTTCACAATCTCTTACAATGACTTTCACTTAGATCTGCAAGTCTCATACAGTATGCACAAAGCCTTACAATTCTTGATCACACAAATCCATCTCTTAGCACTTAGCCAACTTGCACAACTCTTGTGCACTATTCAACTACTTCTTACATTTCCTAGCCTTCTATTTATACATACAAAAAAGGCCTAAACATGGGTAAACCCATGGGCTAACATCCCATTCCCATTACATATTTCCAAATCCTGTGATCTCTGTTTCTTCTTGCGCTCCTTTTTCGACAGGCTGTCGAAGTCCCAAAATAGGTCAAACTTGACCAAGGATCTCCCAAAACTTGGTCAAGGGCCAATAGGCCCCCAACACACACTTGTGACTCGTCCCGAGTCACTCTAGTCTGACTAGTTATGCTTCGAACACCTCGAGCTTGGCTCGAGCTACTTCAACTTGTTGTTGTGCCACAACCTCCTGTTCTACGAACTCCTGGATGACTGCATCATTGATTGGTCCCTCTAGACGTTGTTCAGCTGTAGTGAAAACCTTCTCTAGTTCTGCTCCTTGGCCTTCTACTTCTGTAAACAATTGATAGGCATTATCTTGCACAGGTTGGATTTTTTGAGTTACCTACATAACTCTGCTATGGATAGTATGGATTTGTTGTTGTGCAATGTGTTTCTCTTGGGAGGGTTTCATTATTTCCACAGTTGATAGGGAATTCAGTTTCACCTATATATTTTTGACTTGATACTTCGCCTCTTGGAGTTGTGACTCTAGTGCCTTCAATTCTGGGTTCTCCATGAGTTGTTCATAGGTCTGGGCACTACGATTAGTGAGGTGGTTACATTCCAAGTTAATATCCTTGAGCCTTTCAACTGCGCTCTTGGTGGTTTCTTCCCTTTGGTCTCTTACATCATGTGGGGTCTCGAGTACTGCACATAGTTCCAAGTCTGTGATGCATTGTTGTAGCTATTGGATCACTTCTTCAAGTTGCGCTACTTGTTGTGGAATTCGATCTTAGGTCTTTAATTCTACGACTATCATAGAGTGAAGTGCTCTATTGACCATTTCCTTTACTTTGAGTTGCTCCGCGAGCAACTGTCCCTTTTCTTATTGTAGTTGTGCTTTTTCTTTGTCAAACTTCACTTGGAGAGCAAGCTTTTCCCATTCTGCAGCACTGTGTTTCTCTACTAGTACCCCTTTTACTTGTGTCAAATCCTAGGTGGCTTGCATTGTTTCTTCCTGTGCTTGTCGAAGGTGAGCTTCGACTGTATCAGATAAGCGGTGGAGTTGAGTTGGCTCATCTCCCAATTCTGGCTCTCCCAGCACAGTGGAGACTGCACGGCTGGACTAGGGCTTGTTGCACCCCTAGGAGTTCAATCTCATATCGATCATACAGTTCCTCTTGCTTTGCTTCTTGTTTCTTTGTTATTTCTAGTGAAGCATGTTGTGGGGCTGCTATGAGTAATTCGAAGTCATCGGAGGTGAGGACGATCTGCATCTTGGTCATGATGGCCTTCACTTTCTTTCGGGAGGAAGGTTTTGGAGGTGAACCTTTTCTCTTATTCAGGGGATCAACCCCTTCTCCTTGCTTCTACTCATCTTCTTTGTCACCTAATTCTTCACCATCACCTCCTTTCTCTTGTGATATGGAGGCAGTATTCACAGATGCGTTGTCTAATTCTTGGACCTCTTCAGTTTTCTTGGCCCCACTAGGTCTGGGTATATCCTGCACATTTTTGGGGCTATCGATGTCAGATATCTCCACAGGGTCTACTAGAACAAGTAGTTCTGTCAACCAGTCCTTGGTGATCTCCTCCAAGTCCTCCTCCGTCAGCTTGTAGTAGGACTAAAGTTGTTTCTTGTGTTCGTCAATGCACGCTGAGATGTAAGTAAAATGTCAATCTGCACTGAACTTCATCAGAGGTCTGAACCGGTGTAGAGTATTCGGATTCATGTGAGGCTCGAACTGTATGGCTACCTTCATTTGATTATAGTAGGTATGAAAAACAACATTTGACTGCCACTATTTATTCATGTCGCTTGAGTACCCACAATGTACTGAACTTCACGGTCAATGGTTCAAAAGCCTAGATGTCCAGGAAGGTCATACCTTCTGGCATCTCCCAGGAAATACAAGATATCAGTATCAAAAGCCAACTGAAATGAAATTCATATCCTTGATCTTGTGTTTTTTTGCAATCAAGTTCCAATTGGTTCACCAGGTACTTCGCCCAGTTCATTTGAAGGCCCTCTGTGCACTTGTCTACGAGGTCGACTACAAAATCAGTGACTTGGGTGGGTCAGTTCTTTCAAACTAAATTCCTTGCAATCAACTGATAAGCATGGTGCACTGCACCACTTTGGATAGAAGCTACCTTGTAGCCTCGCGTGCCCTTCTCGACATCACCATAAGTGTCCTTGATCTGCTGTGCTAGAGCGCGATGCATCAATTTTCCAGGGTAAAATTCTTGTGGATCGAGTCCTTACATACTCAACCCCGTGATCTGATTGATCAACATCGGATCAACTGTTATATGACGTTTTAGCCAAAAATAATCGTCATGCTAACAAGACAGCAGCAGCTTTGACAGATGCATTTACCTCCTCGTGTCATCCCAAGTGACGAATCTTCATGACATTGAGCAAGGTGGACTGTGCGAGTTTCATAGTCCACGACTAGGGGATTATCTTTGAATTCTTCCCCTTGGTCTGGGTCAAGTACTTATGTGGGGCGAGCATGTTGTAAACTTTGCGATCTATGAGGTTGAATTCGCTAAAATTCAACACTGCAATCTTATCTTGGTCTGCTCGAACTGCACGTATCCCCTTCGGGAGGTATGCAGTGACCAAGGTGTATTCGAAATATCCGGGCACGCTATATCAATTTACTGCACTTCTTAGGGGTGGAATATAAGTGGGTAATGTGGTTGAGATCAATTTAGCATTCGCTAGATCATCCCTGTGCTTGGTTCGCTTTTCATCAGAAGGTCGTGATGGTCTAGGTCCACGAGCAATGGATGGAGAGGTTGGAAGTCCTCTTGTTGACGATGCTTGTACACCTGTAGATGTCGACATGACTCTTTCATTCATGAGGTCGATCAAAAAAATTTCAACATCTTTCTCTACAGCAATCAATTCATCCGACATACACACTCGGGGTTAAAAATCTCAGGTTTAGGGAATAACTTAGACACTGTAACAACATAGACAGCAAGAGTGCCATGATCACTGTATAAAATCAACTTAGTCTGCAGTCTCAATTTCTTAGTTGGAAAAATTTTTCTTGGTGCATGGTATAACGGGATAAATAGGTAACTCAACAATGGGTCGCTTGAAACGAGTATGAAGCCTTCATGAACTATGTTCTATTCATTATGGCATGGTCCCAACGGTCGGATGGTGAGTTGTCTGTCTGTAAACATATTTCTTCCCATTCGAAGCATTGGTCTAATGGTTATAATGTCCTCAACGGCTATATTTCTTTGCCATGGCGAAGTGCCATGTGTCATTGTTCTGATATCTCGGCGAAGCTCCAATTTTGCAAATTTTTCTTCTACGAGGTTTCCTCTAGAACCTTCTGTAACTTGTCGATCTTAGATCACTTCTTGCTTAACTTTTTATCCTTCTTCCCAATGAGCTTCATCTCGGTATGCCTTTTTCTGTTCTAATTCTTATCTTCTTTCAACATAGTGACTTCGTGTTGTTGAGATCCTTTCTTAAGATTCACGGGTGATCCTTTATCTGGAATAGGTACTTCAATATTTAGTGGTTATTCTAGTGCTCTTGCAACTTCGACATCTGGGTGTCTAGTGTTAAATGGCTTTGATATGTTCTTATGTTCTTCAATCAAGTGTGCGATCTTTCTAGTCATGAATTCTTTTAACTCTTTCTTCTTCTGTTCTAAACCTTCCTCTTCTTCTTGCCTTCTGGCCTGATCTCTTTCAATCCAAGGTTTTCCTAGTAGCATGGTAAATGGGGCACTATTCTCAATAAATTTAATAATCTCAAAATCTTCCTCTGTCGAAGTTTCATTGGCATTCATAGGTATCCGGGTGAGATTTCCACATAGGTTTATCAACTTTCCTTTGAATATTCTTATTCCTCCTAATGAAGGAATCATAGCAGGCCTCCCTATAGCTTCCCAAGTTCTCTTTGTCATGATATTCACTTGTGTTTCCTCGTTTAGAACAAAGTCAATGTCAAAGTCTCCTATTCTTGCTTCACAACATTCTTTTTCTTTGAAGATCCATGATAATCTGACATGTCGGTGATCATTCAAGGTTTTTCTTGTCTGTAGCAATACTTTCTCTGATTCTTTCTGGGGTTCTACCATTTCTGGATCTACCTTAGGGTTTTCTTTTCTCATTTTCATTTTTTAAAGCTTAGCAATCATTCTAGGGCAATCCAATACTTCATGGTCCATAGCTTTACAACAAAGACAACTAGGTCTTCTCCCAGGGAATTCCTTAGCAAGATGTCATGGGTTTTTGCAACTGTAACAGAGGGTTAATCCTCTCTTTCTTTTAAATGATCCCCAACCTTTCATGTACTGCGCTCTAGGATAATGGTAGCTAAACTGCAACAAATTATTTCTAGGATCCTGCATACTCTCATTAATCCAAACATTCTTTCTATGCATAGGTATAACATATTTTTCACTATTTTTATCAGATCTATTCATATCAAACCTTCTTTCATCTATGAATACCCTAGTTTTCAAGATAGGATAGAATCTATCAAATATACCTATATCCATGCTTTAGAAACAAAAATTTCACTTATCTTACTTCTTACAGAGCACAAAGCTTTCAGATCTAGAACTTTTCAATATTCTTACCTTTATCAAAGCACAAAGCTTTCATATCTTACCTCTTTTAATAAAAAAATCTCACTTTTACCTTTCTTAGAGTACAAAGCTTCTGAATCTTACCTCTTTTCTTTAGATCATACTTCTTTCACAGAGCTTGCCAAACTAGTAGAGTATTGTGCACTAGAGCAACAGATCTACGCACAGAGCTTTCACAATTTCAGGTCGGATCTTTGCACAGAGCTTCTTCTTCCTCAATTCCCAGCAATCACAGTTTCAGGTCTCAGCAGTGGAATCATTTGTTGGCATAGAGGCAGACCCAGGGTTCAACGCTACAAAAACGCACCAACAAAACCCTAACTAATGTCCCTTTCGGCAACACCTACAAAGAAGATGAAGTCTCACCCGAGGTAGAGGCAGGAGTGGTTGCAGGACTCAGGTGTTTGCAACCTTAGCTGGGACACATATCTATGATTATAAAACTTAATAGAGCACTTAGCACCATCATTTCATTCTTAGTTAACCAATATCTACTCCGCAGATAAAACAAAGCATTGCAGCATTCACCCTAATCTAGTGTATTTAAGCACATAGCATAAAGAACTGGATCAGATCTAGGAGATTCAAGCACTAAGCACATTCACCTATATCAGATCTAACATCCAAATTCATCATAAGAACAAAGCATAAACAGATCTATCTATCTATCTATCTATCTATCTATCTATATCAATCACTTAGCAAATAACACATAAATACACCAGAACATTGCACAAATCATAATAACACAGTATTTGCGTGGTTCACCCCCACCTTGGGGCTACGTCCACCAACTCTTTTTCTTTATTAGCTTCAATCAGTCATCCACATTCACGGAGCCACAAAACCCTTACTCCGCATAGGACAGGAGATCTGTGCAACTTGCTAGATCCTCCTTCCTTACGTTACAACACAAAGCCTTCACAGTCTCTTACGATGACTTTCACTTAGCTCTGCAAGTCTCATACAACATGCACGAAGCCTTACAATTCTTGATCACACAGATCCAACTCTTAGCACTTAGCCAACTTGCAAAACTCTTGTGCACTATTCAACTACTTCTTACATTGCCTAGACTTCTATTTATACATACAAAATAGGCCTGAACATGGGTAACCCATGGGCCGACATCCCATTCTCGTTACATATTCCCAAATCCCAAACAAGGACCCAAAAAGGGGTCGCGATCCCGTGATCTCTTCTTTGTCTTGTGCTCCTCCTTTGACAGGCTGTCGAAGTCCCAAAATAGGTCAAATTTGACCAAGGATCTCCCAAAACTTGGTCAAGGGCCAACAGAAGGTATGATAAATTCCATAATGCAGGAAGACAGTGAAACTTATACATGCCCAAATAGCCTGAAGCATTGTTCGATAAAAACAACAAGAAATACACCCACAAACCCATATTAATGTGTATTCATTTGTTAGTTTTATGTAATGATTTGGTAAATAGAGTCCAATTGGTATTCGTAAATTCAACATGAAATGGTAAATGTGCCCTTTGATTATTGTTTCATAAACAACACTGATAATAATTCAATTATAGAGATGCCCTCCTTGCTATTTATTTCAAACTTAAGGAAATGAAACAATAAAATGAAATATCATTGGTTGGAGGAAGAAAGTTCATGGATTAGTTTATAGAATATCACATGAAATACAATATATAGATAAACGCATAAACAACGTAAAATCCAATTCCCATGTGCAGGGAGAAGGGTCGAGATGCGGCCAAAGAATCCAACGTCAAAGTTGAAGTATGACCCCATTAGCAGTGTTTTCTTGGAATATATATTATTTTTTTCAAAAAACAGAGGCTTTTTGGGGTTGGTTATCACTTTGTATTATCCATGTTGATATTCCTCCAATAAGGGCTTGCCCTAGTTAGGATTGTTGGTCGAGTTAAGAATTTCTCTAAGAGTCACCAATCTTGTGCATCATCACCATCTTAACTCACATGGAAGATTTTATCATAACTTAAATTACGTATACTCACTAAAATGATAATCACTGCAAGTATGACCATCCTGAACTTATCCATACATCTGG
>ML800234.1:164477-184283 GCA_009831015.1 Picea engelmannii | reverse complement strand
TTTTTTTTCAAACAGAATAGGGGGTCTCATCATGAGCCAACCTACCATGATCATAGGATAATAACCTAAGTGACATTCCCACTATGGCTACCACACCAGGGCAATGGCCTTTGACATTTTCTAGTCAAAGGATAAGGGGTCTAATCACGAGCCGGCTTGTTCACCTAAGTTTTAATCTAGTGAGTGGCATTATCACCATCTGGCTACCAAAATAGGATAATGGTCTTTTTGGAAAAGACAATTCAAATAAGTATCAAGGATACAGGCTCATATGAGGGTTAAAAGGAAACCCTGTCAAGGCTATGGATGCATGCTGGCAACAGTGGCTCTGCATGTGGTATGGAAGTTTACCTTACACACCAAGTTTCTACGTATCTCTAGATTTCATTCACTCAATAATGAGGCTATCATTTCGGTTGTATTCAATGAAACGGAAACGTAACAACATTATGATATGTGGGATATTATTTAAATGAACTGATTTAATTTATTCGGCGTATGTATCCTTAAAGCATTCTTTTGAGTATTGGTATATTTCAATTCCACAAAAGAGGATTAATGTTTAATGATTACCGTTAAAATATGTTGTTTGAAAATAAATCATTGATCCCCATTGGCGGTGACCGTACAATCATTACTTCTCACCATCAATACCTACACTCGTTACTTTTCCCTACACTGACGGTCGAGGTCGACCTTTATATTAATGAAGGGAGTGGACGCTTGACACGCTTCTCGATAAAGATAGTAATGATTGTAATAAATACCCACATTTGTAAAGATTTGTTGTCTCTGATATTTGCTATTTTCAGTAATTTTTCCTCCAAGCTAGTCTAACCAAGTCTACTACCAGGAATGATATTCGTCCACATTTTCTCACAAAATGGGTGGCAGAGATGTGCGTAGAGAGCCAACTTTACTAAATATTACAGAGAAAGCAAGAGACATCATGCACCAGCTGGGGTGGATGGAGTACTTCAACCATCTGCAAGGATATGACACGAATGTCACGCTTGAATTATTTTAGAATCTGTAAGGAGAAAACTCTATGGTGTGAGGCATACAAATCTCAGTCACTCCGACAATATTAGTAGAGGTCACAGGCCTCCTTAACATGGCAATTCAGTGGACAAGAAGATACACAACACTAAAGGAAGCTATGGAAACTTTCACAGACCCTGGGGAAGAATTGGATAAGAAGGGAAAGGGACTCAATCCCAGTACCCTCAGAGAACCATGGAAGGAACTTGCAAGGATAATTCAGCGGTACATCACTTGTGATGGATGATATGATGTAATTCAACCTCGCCACCTCAAATTGTTGGCAGCTTTAAAACAATGGTTAGTACTTAATCTATTTTTCTTTCTGAATGCCATATTACATGAGGTTTCCTTAAGAACACAAAAATCCAAGGACCCTGTTACTGTTAGCAGTCACCACAGATTAGTTAAACTGATAACAAATAAAGCACTGAGTCAAACTCAATTGACCTAGGATAACCTGATTAAGGCCAATAGACCTCCACAACTGGAGTAGCGTGAATTATGCCATGAAGAACCACCACGGGAAATTGAAGATAGACAGGTAGAGGAGACTACTTCCCAAAGAGAAATCCCATCTCCTCAAACCGAAGCTTAGGCAGACCCTACCCAAATCACAGAGGCCCAGACCTCACAAACACAGGGATTAACGAAAAAGAGGAAGAGAGCAACAACTTCCCCTACAACCATCATTCAGACAAGGAGAAGAAGCAAACGAATTCAAGAAACAACTGAAGCAATTCAGGGTACAACAAAATAGCCTAAAGAACTTCAAAATTCTATAGAACAGTCTCCACACGAGAATGCTCAAGAAATTAGGCAAGTAGAACAGACCTCACAAAGGAATGATTAGGAAGACACCCAACTGACATTAGAGCATCTGAAAAAACAATTTATGAAGAGCTATGAGGTAGAAATAGCCTAGGTTTTGGGAAACTTGGGAACCTCAATTGATAGAGGCACAAATAATCCAAAAAAATGCCCAGAACAAGCCTCCTCTTTAAAACTAGTTGAAGAATTTCCTGATATTGAAATGTCTTTTCCTGAGGACAGAGCACAAGAAGAATGTCATTTTGAAACAAGAAGTCCTCTTGGATAGACAAAACATTTGGAAGGAACAGAGGAACAACCATCTGCTAGTCAGAATGAAGAAGACCTTGAGACCTCTCATAAACAAAAATCAGCCAAGAGCCATAAGAAAATTAGAAAGTTAAAAAAATAAAATAAACTATTGAAGAAAAAGGCTAAGAAGGTTGAAGTATTAAAGAAGAAGGTGGTTAAACTCGAGTAAATTATTACGGAATTGAGGAAACAGCTAGAACAAGCAGATAAGGCCCACAAAAGAAAGAAAAACAAAAGGGTCAGAGTGCAAGGAAGAAGCCCTCTTCCTAAAGAAGCAATCAATACAAATTATGTAGGGATATAGACAGACCCTGAAGAAATAGTAGTAGAAGAAACAGTAGCTCAGAATGAGGAAGCAATTTCTTTAGAAAAAAAAGAAAATATGACATCTACAGAAGCAATTGATGATGAGGTGTAGATAGACACCCCGATATTAGAGGAAATAGTTCAACTCCTTGAGCAGAATGCTACCATCAGAAGATTGGAGTAAGAATTGATGCGGTCTCAACAAACCCTAGTTCAAAACAGAAATGAATTACTGACTATGGCAGAGAACCAAGTACTCCAGTCCCAGAAACATAGTGCTATTGTGGATAGACTAGAAGCAGAGCTTACAAAGGTCCAGCAAGCATTAAATCAATCCAGGAAAGAGATGGGTGCTATGAAATAATACCAAGCATCCCAGTATCAAGCACAGGGTGTCACCATTGATAAACTAAAGGTAGAGTTGGGACAAGCCTAGCGAGCATTGGCTCAACACCAATATGAGATGGTCACTATGGCTGAATATCAAAATATTGTTAAACAACTGAAGGACATGACAACAATAGAGGGTGAGACCTATGTTGCGCTCACCAGATCGATAAAAAATGTGCAAACCCAATTAGAAAAATCTTTGGAGAAAAACGAAGAAATCTGTGATGTCTACTCTGATGCTATTAATTGCAGAGCCCCTGCCACCAATTACACTTTATTCTTGCTGGAACGATATCTTTTATTAAGAGTGAAGGCCATCAGAGCAGGAAAACCTATTTCATTTTCCATTGTACCTGAGTTTATTTCATGTTTCAGAGAGCAGGATGAAAAGGTACAATACTTTTTGTGTGAATTGTACTTTCATAATTTCATTCTAGAAGATAACCATGGCCCATTCATAGGTGACATATAGTTTCAAGCATTTCTATCATTTACTCAGAACCAAGTTAGATGGGGTAAAGCTCATAAAACCTTCCTAAAGAGGGAAGTTGGGCTAGATCTATGGGTTAGGGGAGAACCTCCAAAGTCCTTTCCATCGATTATGCGACATAAAACCTTTATGAAAAGGGGGGGGTCATAGACTCCTTAGCCCCTGTCCATCTACAGGTTATACATTCAGGTATCACTCATTTTAGGGAGCTTAAGGAGGAAGCTCTTCCTGCTTCTAAACTGAGATGGGATGCATCCTCCAGTGAAGTAAAGAGTAGGGAACCCTTTGGGTACATAAATTTCTTTACAACTACGTTCATAATAGAGAGGTATTCTAGATTGCTCCAAGAAGAAGGGCCTGCTTGGATTGGGTGCAGATATAATCCCCCTATCATCTGGTTCCCTCCATAAAGTTACCAAAAATATTATCAAATTAACAAGAAAAGGGAGGATGCTGCTTTTGGAGAACTCAAAAGAAGAAATGGGTTCAGAAGGCCTGGTGAACCAACCTTTCCATCCTACAGCATTACTGCTTTACATGTAAAATCTTAGCTTGCATGAGGACATGCAAGAACGTAAGATGGGGGGTATGTTAGGTTATGAAAAAGGTATAAATATCTTCCTTTTTCCCACATTTCATGATATCATCTTGATTGAATTTTCGATTATTTAGGAGCAAATAGAATAGAAAATGAATAATATACTCTTTAGCGTTATTGTTGAAGTTAGATTACATAGATCCTAAATATGATTGGAATTTTTTTGTTTTATTACAGGATTGGTTAAATATTGTCAAACCCAAGATAGAAAAGGAAATCTTGAAGATGCGCAAGCTATTGGAGGTTGAAGACTTTATGGCGCAAGGCAGTTTTGAAGATGATCGAGTTGCTTATATTGTAATAGTAAAGCAATCCTAAGGATCTCTCGATCCTCGGGATAGCTTAATTTACCCAGATTATTGTAATATATAAGGGGTAAATAGATCTTGAAAAGAGGTATAAGAATTGCACCCAAGAACTCAGAACATAGAATTGCTATGCGTTAGCAGTTTTTGTAAAATGTTGTACCAGCTATGAAATCAATAGAAGCTTCGAGCAGTTTTATCATTTCTATATACTGAATTTCAAATAGCAATGCTTCTAAGGACCAAGGGCCCAATCTAAAGGAGTTATTGTTTGACCTGTAATTGTATCAGTTCAATTTATGTTTTGTGATTCGATTCTCTTTTACAATAGTTAAATGAATGCATAAGTGTGTTGATGATTTCGTGTCAATTGCAAGAGATAGATATTCCCTAAAGCATTAGATGATTGTTGTTCCAATTCCTATTACTGAGATTTTATGAGTGACAGCTCCTCATAAGTTCACGTTTGCTATTCCTTTCACTTAGTTTACATTTGTTGTTCCTTTCACTTAGTTTACATTTGTTGTTCCTTTTACTTAGTTTACATTTGTTGTTCATTTCCATTAGAATATAGTTGTTCTTCCTTTCAATAGAAATACAATTGTTGTCTCTTTTCGACTAGATTACAGTCTCTGTTTCTTTCCATAGATAGAGTAATTCGCCTTTTTCTTTCTAGCAATTTGATTCATAATAATAGTCATTTCTACAAGTCTTTATCTAGATTCAATTACTTCTCTTAAAATGAATTCATTAGATTAATTAGTTCATTTCCATTGCACAGCTTTAGATTTCAATTCCTAGAATCTTTAATGAATGTTTGAGCAACTTGATTGTTGATAAACTCAGATTTGCTTTCACTACACAATTTTAGCCTCTATGAGATATCTGCATAGACTTTGTCGATATTCTTTGAGATAAAAGACGAATCCTCGGGTTGATAAATTAATGTTAAACTAAGGATATTTTTAGACATATTTAGAGCCCAACAGAAGGTGAGCCTCTGTTACACATCAAAATTACCCACTTCAATAGTGTCGCAAGTGTCGTCATTACAAGTGTTGTAAGCGTCGTGTCTTGTCCGCAAGTGTTGCATCTTGACCACAAGTGTCGCAAGTGTTACAAACATCATACTGCCATATTGCCTATGTCGTGCCTCTAACGACATCATAAGGACACTTAGGACACCTCAATTGACAAGGAGTACAAGCCTTTTACCACTAGAAAAACCACTCAAAAATAGATTTTGGAGGGCAGCGCTCCCCTACCCATTGTTAGGGAGTGCCAGCCCTCCTTGGGCCTCTTTGGGGGAGCACTCAAATGCTCTGTGTACCCTTTTGGGGGAGCGCTACCTTTTCTGAGCGAATTTTTGGTTTGTTGAGCTAAAACAGGGAAGAATCCCCTCAATTTCTGAAGGTGGTTGGATTCGAATAGAAGGTCAAGGCATGATCTTAGGGAAGATACTCAACTGAAGGAGAACAATCATCAACTTATCCCAAAGATCTCTCAAGTGGTTGGGCCTCTCCAAGGTTATATAAGGAGGCCTCCTCATGGTGAAAGAGAGATAGAGACTAGAGATTGATATCAAACTTATGATCCTATAAGTGGTATTAACAGAAGAGATGTGGACATGTGAAACTTATGATCTCATAAGTGAGATTTCATCAAAGAAATTATTTTATATTACTTGAGCAAAGGGGTTGAACAAGGAGAACTGGAAGAAGTTGTTGCACCTTCATCAAAGGATTGTAAGTACTTTTACTTGTTCTCATCAATATATCAATGCTTGGCCTATTTCTTTCAAACTTATGTTTGTTCCACATGAGTTTGTCTTCAGTAGATAGATCTATATTTGAGCTAATATTAGTGGAATAGGAAGCCCATTGTATCTTTGTTTGTTCTACAGGACCTATCAAGGAGCTCAGGATCAAAGCTCAGCCTAGACTTTGCAAGGACAAACGTCGTTAATAAGGTACATATATTTCTTCTTCTCTTTCGTATGTTAGCTTGATTAGATATAAAAGGATGTCAGTGTCCATGTTAAGCACTTTTTTGTCTTGGCCTTAGGAGTCTAGAGACCAAGAGGGAATCCGCTTGTCCGCAGGAGGATTCACCTGTAACAGAAATTGGCAACTCCACTGGGGAGGATCTCTGATTTTTGCCTCCTTTCCTAGATCTTGTTTTGGCCCTTTTCCCACTCATTTGACCTTATCCATATTGTTTTTTATTCTTAGATCTGATTGATTGCCTCTTTCTTTCATCTTATTCACCCTGATTGACTGAGTTTGTTCAGAAATTTGGTTTTCTGAGTTTTGAGAGCAGAGCGCTCCCCCTCCCTTGCTATCAGAGCACCAACACTCCCTATTAGCCTCACACATAGTGTTGGAACACCCTAGTGGCCCTTACACTAGAGCGCTACCCCCTTTCTATGAGAAATTCTCCAGAATTTTCATCCTCTAAAGCTATTTCTTAGCTTGGGCATTGGCTCAGGAGTTTTATAAATCTCAGGTCATCTTGGTATTGGCCTTCAACAACCTGTTTTCTAAGAATTGATCTCTTCTTGTTTGGAAACTTGACATTTTCCTTCCTTGCCTTGAAGTCACTCTTTGTCTTTGTTGATCTAGAGTTAACTTACTGTTTTATTCTCATTTATCTGAATGAGTGGAAGCTTTTGTGAGGAAATCCAAAGGTCTATGAACCTTTCCATTTGATCTTTGAAGTCAGTTTTCCAGCATTTATCTTTTGTTCAAGGTTTTTGGTTCTTGTTTGCAAATTTGGTTATCTTTGTCTTTCTTGTTTATTCACGAAGAGAGTGTATTTTTGTTTGTGTGAGGTTTGCTTCTGATTGTTTAATCCTGAAGTCTTATTGTCATTAGAAGTTTTACATCTGAGTATCATTCACATATCAGCAAAAGTATTTTAGTGATTGGTTTGGATATTAGAAGGCATTTCTGAATTTTTTTAGCATTACATTGGATTTGATTGAGAAATAATTGTATGAGGATGTTGCATCTTAGTGTTTGATAGTGAAACAGACTTTCTCTATGTCCCTTAAATAGGAATTCATCGAAATACAAGACTACTTATCATTTCTTGTGCATTTTTTGGGAACTGAGTCATAATACCATCAGTTTCATTGTCATACACCCTTTGAGTAAAGAACAGCTGGAAAATGAACGCTAATTAAAAATTATCTAGAACATTTTGTTTTTAGGATCTTCCACCAACATTAAACTAGGATTAGCACTTTGGATTAGGCTGTGAGTACAACTCACCAAATTTTTTCTAAACAAACACTAGCATCCTGAGATAGGGAGAGTCAAATCCAATTGTCATATAGGCTTTCTGGGATCCGCCTCTCACACAGGGATTATGCATGAGGTCGCTTTCAGAAGAATTACCGAGATTATCCCTCTATGGTTCAACTATTTGTAGTGGTCAGATCGTATATTGGGGGTCACTTGAGGGTATACCCACGATTATGTGTGGGAGCCTCTCGCATTGATTTTGGACTTGTTATCGAGCCCATACGTTCAGATCAGACTGTCGACTGTACCCGCCCAGGGGCTAACTGTGAGTTGGTGTCCTTAGTTGCCGTAATCTTTAGGTATTTACACAAGGTGACGGTGAAGGGAAGTCTTCGTTGTACCCGAAACAAACATTGGTCAAACTCACTTGGGCTCCTTTGAGGGTAAATCCACAATTACTGTGTGGAAGCTTGCACCAAGGTGAAAGTCCATTAAGCAGGTTTCCATTGTAACTGTTCCACCATATCCTAGCCCCTTATTGACTTGATCACATGACGTTGGATTTCATCACCAACCAGTACGATCATCGAGAGAAGATTTTGTTTGCTTGGTTTTGATTCCTAGATTTTATTAGCATATGTTGTTTCTTTTCGTTAGTTGGCCCTAGATTTTCAGTGTGTACTTTTATTCTCCAAAATTGAGCCTGTAGATGATAAAGGTCTTCGCCAATCGCGTAGGATTCAAGGGTTGCCTCTGAAAGGCTACCAACCCTTACCTCCTAACCCTCTAGAAGACAACTACCGTGGAGAGGTAGAAAATCAATCTAACGCTGGGAGTGTTGTTACTCCTCTATTAGACAATCCAAAAGGCGCTTTGGTTACGGTTGAGAATCCCACTCCTCGCTCTACATATTTGTCGCTAACCCCCCTCGAACCACTTTTGCTTCGTTTAGACTCCCTTGGGAACGCCATAGATGAAGAGGTCCCACAATTACCTGAGAGAGAATTTACCGAAACATATATGGGATCCACAGAACCAATCTTTAGTGATGAGTATAGGACTCTTGTACGTCCTACTACTGAAGTACATAAAAATCCCACACCTACTTGTTCTATATGGGGGAATTCATCAGGACATGATCTCTATGATCATTTTGAATCCATTCGACAACCCTTTAATCCTCATGACCCTCCTATTGAAATGGGACAATCTGGTCAAAATATGAATCACCCCATCAATCAGGCCATTAACCCTACTGTTACATCAACATAGGTCCATCCCAATGCTGGACTCATCACCTCTACTCATTCCCAAGGCACTTTGATCCCTACCCCCACTTTTACAAACTTTCACTCTATAGCTCCACATGTTCCGCACGATCTTGTTGGGACATCTTTGCACCAGAGAATGCAGACCCTTGCCAGTCAAATTCAACTGATTGGAGGGAAACCACCATCTAGAGGACCTATCCCTCTTGGAAGACCACCATCCTATGGTGGGCCTACGCCTCCTAGGGGACAACCTCCTTTTCATGTTCTTCCCAAAGGGAAACCTCCCTTTATCAGTCATACCCCGGTTGTTAATCCACCGTTGGCAGGGGGGCAACCTTCGTTTGCTACAAACCCTTCACAATCCTGGGGATTATCTTCAAGAGGCACATTTACCCAACCCCACGTTGGGGGAACTCATATCATAACCCACAAGGAGGATTATTAAATCGTGTTCCTTCCGGACCATCTTATGGACAACCTTATCTAGGCATCCCAAACACCACCTGGAGTCCTTAAGGACAACAACCTTATCCTTCCCAAGCGTCTAATGTTTATCCTCCCCCTAATGTGTATCCACCTCCAGGATATACTTCTTACCCTCCTCAAGGGAAAAATGTTTATCCTCCTTATGGGAAAGCAAATCACCCGACTTATAATGCTCAGAACCCACCGGGTTATGAAAATGTTTCTCATCCATCATTGAATCTTGTTTATCCTAGTCAGCAACAACCATATGTAGGAGGACCTACTGGTTACAATTATCCACCTAACCCAGTTTATGGTCCTACTGGTGTTCCTATGCCACACTAGTATCATCTGCAAATTAACCGACATCTACCTTTCCTTGGGACTCTAGACCTCCCAGAATTTTCTTGGTTAACCAATGATCCTATTTTTCATTCACCGGTTTGGCCAATTATTCCAACTAAACTTCCTTCTGATATTCTAAAATTTGATGGAAAACCTAGAGAAGATCCAAATAACCATGTGATGACTTTCCATTTGTGGTGTTCATCAAACTCCCTCATGGATGATTCTATATGTTTGTGTCTTTTCCAACGAACACTTACAGGCTCTACAACAAAGTGGTATATTGAACTACCGCATGCTTCTTTTCATGATTTAAACTCCCTTGCCATGTTTTTCCTCACGCACTTTCAACTACCTATTCTCTATGAGACAAGTACTAAACTCTTGACCTCCCTTTTTCAAACTGACTCTGTGCATATCTCTGACCATATTCATGAGTGGAGATGACAATGAAGGATGATCAAAGAAATCATTCCTGGCCTATTATTGGCGGAGTGGTTTACTAAATCACTTTTACCCCCGATCGCTCGTGATGTCGCTATGGGTGATGCAGTCATCAAGGAAGAAACCATTGCTCGGGATCAGTACTTAGATTTGGTTTATTCACAATATATTACTTTGTATGAGTTTCTTCTGAATGCTTCTCGAGCTAATGCTGATCCATCCAATCCGTCATCCTCATCTCATGCGGACGGTGTTATCGGTTCCATCAAAACTCAATCTACTTCCCAGTCGACCACACTCTTCTCTACCTCCCCCCAAACTCATATCTCTGAGGTGAATGTAGTTCAATCTGCCCCTTCACAACAATCTGGAGGTAAGAAAAAGGCAAAAAATACCAATAACAATGAACAACCAAAAAATCAAGCTCAAACACCTGCTACCAAAAAGAAACCACAACGAAAAAATGAAATTCATGTGTATCATTTGTGGTGATGATCACTACACTCAAGACTGTCCACATCATGATGAAGTGGCCAAACTTTTCCAAGGAAACTTAGAACCCGCTATGCTTACTTAGCCTTTTCCATAGCAACAATCCATGGTTTCTCAAACCCCCTCTCCTGGGGGAAGTTCTAGCCATCCTCATGATGAGGCCTCGACAAGTGCGCATATTTATATATTTAATGGGATTAATTTGACCACTCACTCTAAGACGTATGACACACCAGTTAAACCTGACAAAGGAAAAGTCACTAATGGTATCGGTACTTTATCAGATCCATCACCGTCCTCTGTTAGTCCTCCGTCAGTTAATCCTCTATCTGGACTACTTCAGATTGAGAAACCTACATTCAACTCTATCTTACGCCCTCCTAAGAGAACTATCTTTAAATCTACCTTTAATCCTAGTTCACGTGCCGCCCAGAACTACAACATTGTTGAAGATTTGGCTCAAGCACCGTGTGCTATGTCTGCATTAGAAGTTCTATAGCACTGCCCCAGACAACGTAGAATGCTCTTGGCTACTATTGGCACTGTTGATCCTGAGTCATCCAACAATATCATGTTTAACTTGGACGATTATACATCTAGACTCTCCCACCAACTTGCTTTCCAAATTGATGTTGTTGTTCACAATCAATAAATTCACTGAACCATCTTGGATGAGGGAGCCTCTACTTGTGTCATGTCTTTAGCATGTTGGAAAAGTTTAAAATCACCCACACTTAACAAATCCCCAATGATGTTACACGTATTCAATGGATGAGGTTTTCATCCCCATTGGATTCTACAGTCCCTGCCCATCCAGTTGGGCAGCAAAACCATCACTGTTGATGTCGAGGTAGTCGATGCTCCCTTCAATTACAACTTATTACTTAGAAGAAGTTGGTTTTGTGCTATGACTTTCATTTCCTCGTTAGTGTTTCTATGTGTACAATTTCCTCATCAGGGAAAAATTGTCAATGTCAATTAGTTAGATTTCTATACACCCAATGCTCGCACTCCCGCTACCAACAATATTCCATTCTTGGGAGATCACAAGATCACGTATGAAATCATTGGTGTTGGCTTGCTGAAATATTCTAGCCTTATGGGTACCTTCCCTACACCACTTCCACCGACTACACATCATATTTCCACTGTCGATATGATTTCTACCATGGCTTATCAATCTTTGGAATCATATGACCCTTGGATTGTACCTAGTCCCTTGGAATTCGATGCATTAGGTGACACCATTCCAATTATTCCAGTCGAAACATCATACGTTGCTATCCAATCCACTTCTCCCTCTTCAGATGACCAACATCTATTGCCACTCGACAATTACTCGATGCCATCACGGTTAAACTCCTTGTCATCTGCAAACAACTACATTTCCCCAATTTTTCCCTCTGATGAATCTATTATGGAAATGTTGATCATTGACGAGCTACCTCAGAATCATAACCATCATCGATCCTTTTTTCTTCTCCCTCACGAAGAAATTTGGGAAGATATATACTATATCTTCCCTACTGATGTTGATTTTCCGTTGTCTCCCATGACTTCAACTTCTGATGATTTAGATACGGTAGTTGACATGGTGATCTATTTGGTAGGGCTATTGGAGCCTGATCTCCTTAGCCCTGTCGCGACCATCGACATGTGTTCCATCCAGAGTGATTGTCTTCCATCCAGTGAATATCTCTCGAAATCCATGACCGATTTTTGTCCCTTGACATGGTGTCCTTCCAGAGCATTATCCTCTTGGAATCCATGATCAAGAAGAGTCCATGAGCACAGTTTCTCTTCTTTGTGGTAATCTCGTTAAAAAATGAAACAAAGGTTACAATCATAGTTTATTTTCTCTATGGCATGCTCGTTAAAAAATGAAACAGAGGTCACGAGCATAGTTTCACTTCTCTTTAGCAAGCTCATTAAAAACTGAAACAGTCACCTCTCTTGTCAGGTCTAGTCTTTCGCCAGATCTCGTAGATGTTGAGTCGAGTCTTTCATTAGATCTCATATTTGAACCTTATTTTCATCCACCTGTATCATTTTTCTCCATATAGTACAGAAATTGGTGACAACCTCAAATTCGGTGAATGAATTGAAGCTTGGGGGGGCATGCCTCCAGCCTTTGATGACCATTCTAGAGTTAAGCCACTAGCTTTCAATCTAGGGGCAGAGTACCGAGCTTAGTATTTTTTATTTCTCGTGCTAAAAAAAATATGAGAATGTAACCAAGTAGACTTTTATCACTTTTTCGGACTTGTAAAGGTTATACGAAAAAGGAACCCCCTGGAGTCTTCCTTAAAAAAAATTCAAACTCTCTAAACGTGAAAATATTTTCGAGTGATCTTGCTTCCTTTCCCACTCATTAAATGGTTTGAAATGGAGTCTTTAGAGTAATAATTTATCTCTTTTTCATCCTCGTGAGACTAACATTAGAAAAAAGGACAACATTGGAGTCGTCTTTAAGTTGTTTTCAGACTCTCTAAATATGAAAAACCACCTAGTTTACCTTCTCTGGACTCGTTAAACAATCATACATTGAAGGGCCCATATGGGACCGAACCCTTACTAATTCTATTTTGTTAAATAAAGGAAGAGGGACTTACATAAGGTGAGTCATATCGAGCATGTGTTACCCTCCTCCAGCTCATTAAATTAAAAAGAGGTACTCGACTATCTGGATGGAGGAAAATTTGAACGAAGCAAGCTAATCAGTTTTTGAGAACACTACCAGTAGCTCTTACGATCGCCCTTGAACACAACACGTTGTCTTTGCACACATTTTAATCCTTTGAACCTCTATAATGATCTAATCCTCTGAGTTTCTTTTACTCCTTTGGGTCACCTGATGAATGTCACAGCATCCACTGCATCATCAAGTTTTGGTCCATATCATGTTTTTGCTATTGTGCCTCAGTGTTCAAGGGAAGTATCTTCCTCGAGAGTCATCCATCACAAATATCATGTTTCAATACTCATGTTAGTCCATGTTCATTCGATCTACCAATTACATCTTTGTGTCAATTTTGTGTTGTTGATGGGGGATACATCAAGGCCCTCCTTCGACGAGTCTATTCCTATTGACTTCATCACATTATCCAGAAAATAGACTTAGAAACCAGTTAGTACCTTGGGACATGCATGCCTCAATGGCAGGCCTCCTCATGTCCGACAGTGGGTTTACATCATTGACCCATAATCGGTTGATTCCATGGATGTTTGACTTCATCTCATCCATTCACATTCATTGGAATGTACTAGAGTACCTTGGGAATAATTAACATCAATGGTGATCTCCCTCGCACTTGTTAATGGTTTACCTCATTGACTGGTAATCAAGTGGTTTATGCCATGTTCGACATCAGGACATCTATTCACATGGTTATATTCATACTACATAGGGATCAGTAAGAAGACCCTGGGTTGAGTTTTCACTCTTATGCATACTTTGCCCAGGTTGTGAAGGAGTTCTTTTGAACTATGACACATATATTGTTACATAGATCCACTTTGTATTGGTCGTGGCTATGTCTTGTCATCTCATAGATCCACTGCGTATTCCTCATGGATACRATCAWTTCAGGTCATAGGATTATATATTCACATTATATCTTCAGTGGCTATACTTTTTTKTCAATATAATTATGGATCTATAGTGTATTTTATGGTGGAAATACCTAAAAAGTCTTTTTCACTCAAGCATAGGTATGCCTACCTTGGGTTTGAAACATGTCATAATATTTGTTTGATGGTTGTGTGCAKMTTTTTCTAGCCTCTCTGCATCCATACCCTTGCTCAAAAAAGTCTGCAAAGTACTTCARTCATCATCATCTTCTAACTTCTCACTTTGGGGGGCAATYTGTTACACATCAAAATTACTCACTTCAATAGTGTTGCAAGTGTCGTCATTACAAGTGTTGTAAGTGTCGCATCTTGTTCGCAAGTTTCACATATCTTACGGTCTCCCTTGAACATGGCACTTTGTCTTTGCACGCATTTTAATCCGTTGAACCTATCCACTGAGCCAATCCTTTGAGTTTCTTTTACTCCTTTGGGTCACCTAACGAAAGTCACAACATCCACTGCATCATCAAGTTTTGGTCCATGTCACGTTTCTGTTGTTGTGCCTCAGTGTTCGAGGGAAGTATCTTCCTCGAGAGTCAACCATCAAAAATATCATGTTTCAATACCCATGTCATTCCATGTTCATTCGATCTACCAATTACATCTCAGTGTCAATTTTGTGTCGTTGATGGGGGATACATCTAGGCCCTTTTTCGATGATTCTATTCCTATCGACTTCAACACATTATCCAGGAACTAGACTTAGAAAACAATTAGTACCTTGGGACCTACATGCCTCAAAGTTAGGCCTCCTCATGTCCGACAGTGGGTTTACATCATTGACCCCTGATCGGGTGATTCCATGGATGTTCGACTTCATCTCATCCATTCACATTCGTTGGAATGTACTAGAGTACCTTGGGAATCATTAACATCAATGGTGATCTCCCTCGCACTTGTTAATGGTTTACCTCATTGATCGATAATCAAGTGGTTTCTACCATGTTCAACATCAGGATCAGTAAGAATACCCTAGGTTGAGTTTTCACTCTTATGCATACTTTTCCCAAGTTGCGAAAGAGTTCTTTTGAACTATGACACATATATTGTTACATAGATCCACTTTGTATTGGTCGTGTCTATGTCTTTTCATCTATATATCCATTGGGTATTCCTCGTGGCTATGATCAATTCAGTTCATAGGATTATAGATCCACATTGTATCTTCAGTGGCTATACCTTTTTGTCAATATAATTATGGGTCCGTAGTGTATTTTATGGCGGCCATACCTAAAAAGTCTTTATCACTCAAGCATAGGTATGGTTGCCTTGGGTTTGAAACATGTCATAATATTTGTTTGATGGTTGTGTGTAGTTTTTTCTAGCCTCTCTGTGTCCATACCCTTGCTCGAAAAATTCTACAAAGTACTTCAGTCATCATTGTTCTCTAACTTCGCACTTTTGGGGGCAATCTGTTACACCAAAATTACTCACTTCAATAGTGTTGCAAGTGTCATCATTGCAAGTGTTGTAAATGTCACATCTTGTCCTCAAGTGTCGCATATTGAACACAAGTGTTGCAAGTGTCACAAACATCATACTGCCATCTTTCTTGTGTCGTTCCTCTAACAACATCATAATACTACTTAGGACACCTCAAAGACTAGTTTTGAAGAAGAGAAATCAATTGACAAGGAGTACAAGCCTTTTGCCACTAGAAAAACCACTCAAAAATGGATTTTGGAGGGAAGCGCTCCCCTAACCACTGTCAGGGAGTGCCAATTCTCCCTAATCCTCTTTGGGGGAGTGCTCAAATTCTCTGTGTACCCTTTTGGGGGAGTGCTACCTTTTCTGAGTGGATTTTTGGTTTGTTGAGCTAAAAAAGGAAAGAATCCCCTCAATTTCTGAAGGTGGTTGGATTTGAATAGAAGGTCAAGGCACGATCTTAGGGAAGATCCTCAAATGAAGGAGAAGAATCCTCAAATTATCCCAAATATCTCTCAAGTGGTTGGGCCTCTCCAAGGTTATATAAGGAGGCCTCCTCATAGTGAAAGAGAGATAGAGACTAGAGATTGATACCAAACTTATGATCCTATAAGTTGTATTAACAGAAGAGATGTGGAGATGAACAAACTTATGATCTCATAAGTGAGATGTCATCAAAGCAATCAGTGTAGATTACTTGAGCAAAGGGGTTGAACAAGGAGAACTGGAAGAAGTTGTTGCACCTTCATCAAAGGATTGTAAGTACTTTTACTTGTTCTCATCAATATATCAATGCTTGGCTTGTTTCTTTCAAACTTATGTTTGTTCCACTTGAGTTTGTCTTCAGTAGATAGATATATATTTGAGCTAATCTCAATGGAATAGGAAGTCCATTGTATCTTTGTTTGTTCTACAGGACCTATTAGGGAGCTCAGGATCGAAGCTCAGCCTGGACTTTGCAAGGACAAATGTCGTTAATAAGGTACATATATTTCTTCTTCTCCTTCGTATGTTATCTTGATTAGATCTAAAAGGATGTCAGTGTCCATGTTAAACACTTTTTTGTCTTGGCCTTAGAAGTCTATAGACCAAGAGGGAATCTGCTTGTCCGCGAGAGGATTCACCTGTAACAGCCTCCCTCATCATTGAATACATAATAAAGAGAACACAACATACAACACAGCATACAACCTCCCTCATCATAGAATATAGAATACATAATACAGAGGATATAGAATATAGAGAATACAGGATACAGAGAATACAGAGGTGAGCCTCCCTCGTCATAGAATGCAGAGAATACAGAATACAAAGAATATAGAATACAAAATACATAGAAGGTGAGCCTACCTCTGGATAGAGCGTAGTCATCGTACTCAACAGATGTCCATAGACTCAATGGAGACCATAATTTTGTTAGGCAGTTCACTAATATACCCTAACATTTGTTGCAACGATAGAAAAATATAAGCTAGCTATCGCAATCTCTTATCAGAGCTCAAAAAGTTATTTGGGGAATGGATATTCCGACGGTTCATCAAATGGAGAAGCATTTTCCCAGTTTTTCCTTCATGAAAACTAAAAACCCTAAATAAAGGGCAACCTGCCAAAATCCAGATTCATTGCTAAACATTGAATAAACCCAAAATGCAACATTATTGATCTATAAAAATGAAACAAGAAATGATAGGATCTAACCTAGAAATGGCCGGTCAAAACGAATTCGAACCTAATTCATTGGGAGTTCAATTTTGTTTTGATCGATCATTTCTAGGTTAGCTTCTATCATTTATTGTTTCATTTTTATAGATCAATAATGTTGCATTCCAGGTTTATTCCATGTTTAGCAATGAATCTGGGTTTTGGCAGGTCATCCTTTCTTTAGGTTTTTTAGTTTTCATGGAGGAAAACCCATGAAATTGCTTCTCCATTCGATGTACCTCCAGAATATCCATTTCCCAAATAGCTTTTTGAGATCTAATAAGAGAATGTGATAGCTAGCTTATATTATGTTATCATTGCAACAAATGTTAGGGTATATCAGTGAGCTGCCTAAAAAAATTAGGGTCTCCATTGAGTCTACAGACATCCTTTGAGTCTCTG
Organism: Picea engelmannii; assembly: GCA_009831015.1. NCBI lineage: Eukaryota > Viridiplantae > Streptophyta > Pinopsida > Pinales > Pinaceae > Picea > Picea engelmannii. Next base: position 166,611 of record ML800234.1, on the reverse strand, counting down.
TATTCTATGACAACTGTGCTCGATCCAGAGGGAGGCCCGCCTTCTATTTATTTTGTATTCTATATTCTCTGTATTCTATGACGAGGGAAGCTCACCTATGTATTCTCTGTATTTTTTGTTCTCTATATTCTATATTCTATGACGAGGGAGGCTCACCTTCCAAAGGTGAGAATGTTGCTCGCTCCATTCAATTAGTTGGGCCCAACAAAGAAAAAATATTAGTTAATTTACAATACTTAGTTGGGCCCAACAAACAAAACAATATTGGAGGGAAGCAAGCAAAGTGTGCAGGATATCGTTATTGGCCAATCTATGTGCATACCCGATTTCATTTTAAAGCTATACGTAAACAATACTTAATTTCTTTGTGTGCCAGTGTGGTAGGTATGATAAATTCCAAAATGCAGGAAGACAATGAAAATTCTACATGCCCAAATAGCCTGAAGCATTTTTCGATAAAATTAGCAAGCAATACACCCACAAACCCATATTAATGTGTATTCATTTGTTAGTTTTATGTAATGATTTGGAAAATAGATTCCATTCGGTATTCGTAAATTCAACATGAAATGATAAATGTGCCCTTTGATTATTGTTTTAAAAACAACAATGATAATAATTCCATTATAGAGATGCCCTCCTTGCTATTTATTTCAAGCTTCAAGAAATGAAACAATAAAATGAAAGATTATTGGTTGTAGGAAGCAACTTTCATGGATTAGTTTATATAATATCATAGGAAATACAATATACAGATAAGCGCATAAACAAGGTAAAATCCAATTCCCATGTGCAGGGAGAAGGGTCGAGATGTAGCCAAACAATACAACGCAAAAGTTGAAGTATGACCCCATTAGCATTGCTTTCTTGGAATATATATTATTTTCTTCAAAAAACAGAGGATTTTTGGGGTTGGTTATCACTTTGTATTATCCATGTTGATATTCCTCCAATAGGGTCTTGCCCTATTTAGGATTGTTGGTGTTAAGCCCTAATATTGGCTCATTGCCCCTTAATTGGGGCATATTAGATTAGTAATGTTATTTTATTTATGTCGGATTTATTCCATTAGTTGTAACTATACCTCCTAGTCTCCTATATATACCAAGGAGACATTTTCATTTGGAATCATCTTGTACTTCAACATTTAAGTGGGGTAAAAGGAGGTTGCCTCCTTGAAGAGGCTTATTATCTGAAATTATCTATTTTTCAAGGCGTTGAGTACTTTTTCTAAGGTTTTTCTATGCTATATTGATATTTGATTCTTAACATATGGTATCAGAGCTCAAGGTCTTGGGGTTTCGCTGCTACATCTGAGACACCTTGGAATTTTCGCTATAATTACTTTTCTACAATGTTTCAGAAGGAACGGCTTGGAGTATATTTAGTAGACGGATCAAGGTACATTGGGTTAAAATTTTAGCTCCTGAGGCCTTATACTTTCGGAGATACAGCCTGTACAAGTTAGGGTTCGGGAATCATCCTGAACTGAGTCATTACGGATTTTTTTCTATAAAACATTTTCTCTAACGTTTTAGACCCTGGACTTCGTAGGATATTCACAAAAATTAGTAAGGTATTTGTGGTAAAAATTTTAGCTTCTGGGTCATCTTAAATTTGTAGATACACCTTGTGTAAGATAGGGTATCTGAATAGTCCTATTGACTAGTCTCAAGAAGGTGTTCCAGGTAAAACAATCATAAGTTCTTCCTAGAGTATACAAATTGAGTGGGACTAGTTTCATTGGATCATGGACAATCTTTGGTATTTCGGGTACGAGTTTCAAAATGTATATCAATTATTTTGTGCGGGGCAGGCTATACAAGTGAGATCTCTTGGAAAGGCCAAAAGGGGGAAAGTTGTGGGGAAGTTACCACAAATTCCACTTGGCACATCCAATTTTGATCAGACTTGTGGCATTGCAGAGAGGAAATATCAGAGAACTACATAAAATAAATTTTAATACCCATAAGGGCCAAAACTTGGGAGATAGAATAGAATAAATATTGTGTAGTAGAACCACCTCAAAATCAAGGTTCAAAAGTGATACTTGGCCAACATGCCACCCAAAAAGGGAACTTCTACACCAAATAAGCCTCCAGACAATCCTACTTGGACTCTGGATGAAGGTGAA
>ML800234.1:124073-138235 GCA_009831015.1 Picea engelmannii | reverse complement strand
AAAAGTCTCTTCAAAATCAATACCTTCCACTTGGGAATATCCTTTGAAAACTAATATGGTTTTTTTATTTATAATCTCCCCATTTTCATTTAGTTTGTTCTTGAAGATCCACTTGGTTCCTACCACATTCTTGTCCTTGGGTCTTGGAACTAGTTCCCAAGTCTGGTTCTTCTCTATTTGGTATAGTTCTTCATCCATTTATTTTATCCAGTCTTTACATTTGTTGGATTATTTTAATGACTTAGGCTCTATCAAGAATAACATTGCTTGTTCTGAGTCAAATGTGATTTTCCTTCTTATTTCCACTCTTGCATTTTTATCTCCAATAATCTGAATTTCAGGATGATTCTTTTGAACTCTTTTTGATGGAGATTTTTGCAAGGGAATTTCCTCATTTTATTCTTCATCAATATACGGTTCATTTTCATGTGTTTCATTCTCATAATCTTCTTGTTGAGATTCTATATCATCATCTTCTTGCTGAGATTTTTTATCAATTTTTTATATGTCTTGGGATATGCTCTTCCTTAGTTTTAGATCATCTATCTTTACATTTTCACTTTCCACTATCTTTAGTAGTCTAAGACTATAACATATGTATGCTTTCTTATTAGGTGAATACCCTAAAAATATGCCTTCATCAGATCTTGGATCAAACTTCCCTAAATTATCTTCATCATTCTTAATGTAACATTTACTTCCAAAAATTCTAAAGTGTTTTACAGATGTTGGCTTGCCAAACCATAGTTCATAAGGCATTTTGTCATGGTTGGGTCTTAATAGAGCTCAATTAAGTATGTGTACTACTGTGTAGATTGCATCTCTCCAGAATTTTTCTGTAAGCTTGGCTTCATTTAGCATGGTTCTTGCAACTTCTTGAATTGTTATGTTTTTTCCTTTCTACCACTCCATTATGTTGAGGAGTCCTGGGAGATGAAAAATGTCTTTTGATACCATGATTTTCATAGAATTGAATGAACTCTTTAGAAGTGAATTCTCCTCCATTTTCTGATCACAAACATTTAATTTTGAGATCTGTTTCATTCTCTACAAGGGCTTTGTATGTTTTAAACTTCTCATAGGCTTCTGATTTTTCTTTTAGAAAGTATACCCAGGTCAATTTTGTGTAATCATCAATGATCAACATAAAATAATGTTCACCATAAGTACTTTTAGTTCTAGTAGGTCCACATAGATCTGTGTGAATAATTTATAATGGGTTTGTTGTGGAATGCTCTCTTTTTTTGAACCTAAATATTGTTTGATTCCCTATTTGACAATGTTTACAAATAGGATTTGAAGGCTTTATAATCTTTGGAATATCCCTTACTGCCTCCTTCTTATTGGCTTTGATTAAATTTTCAAATCTTATATGTCTCAAACTTCTATGCCATATCCAAATTTCATCTTCTTGCCTTAAAAAACATGTTTCTTCTCCTTCCATGTCAAGGATGTTCACATTGTTGGATGTTCTTGGTGCAACTACCACTAGATTCCCTATATCTTCTCTTCTTATCTCAAATTTATGAGAATCAAAGGTAAGTATTTGACCTTGATCACATTTTTAACTTACACTTAGGATATTAGGCTTAAGATTTTCTACTAAAAGTACATTTTTTTCTTTGGCATTATTATTCCCTAGGCTAACAATGTCTTTTCCAAGTATCTTGGATGACATGTTATCTCCAAAGGTGACTTTTCCTTTTTCTTTCTTTGTTAACTTGAGAAATTTGCTTTGATCTCCATTCATGTGTTTAGAACATCCATTGTCTATATACCACTGACATCCTTTGTTTTTTGCATACAAGACAACTTTACACTATGTTTTCTCTACTTACTTTTTCTTCCATACTTTTTTATTGTTGGGAATATTTATTTCTTTGACATACTTTGAAAATCTACAATCACTGGCTTTATGTCCATAGTTATTACATTTTAGGCATTCCATATTTTAATATTGTAATGGAGAGAACGCATTATAGTTTCTTTTATCTGTATTGAACCTCTGACTTCTTTGGACATTTTTTGGATTGTGCCTTCTATAGGATTTACAATGTATTACTTTCTATCCAAAAATATTGCAAGAATAGCAATATCGAAGGAATATGTATTGATATTTGTTAGAGGGATTTCTTTTGGTGATTTTATTCTTCTTGTCATCTTTTTCTTTAGTAGGGGATGTTGATTTTTGTTTATTTGGGACGATCTCCAATGGAGTCATCCTTGCCTTATTATCCTCTCTTATTAAGGGGATTTTAAGAGCATCTGCATAACTGATTGGTCTTTTGACAGATCCTTGTGATGTAGAAGTTGAGTCTTGGTTGTATCCGAAACCAACCTTGTTATTTGGTGACCTTTGACTACTGAGAATTTCATCCAAGATCTTTGAACTATTTTCAAATATTGATCCCTTCTTTTCTTTTCAAGTTCACCTTCTAGCAGCTCAATCTCAGCTTCTAGCTTCTCACATACTTGTTTTCTATCATTGAGTTGTTTTAAAATGACTTCTTCAATTATTTTAGCTTCCAGGAGTTGGGACTTCAAATCACTGATGATCTGCTCTGATTATTTTATAGTTCTTGATGCATCTATTTCTCTTGATTGATGTGATTCTTCAAATTCTTGAATTTGTACCCTAAGTAGCTTTCTCTTCTTTTTATACTTTCTTAGTTCCTCTAGAGCACTAATCTGTTCAGCTTCTAGATCTACTTCACCTTCACTTTCAAAGTTTTCTTCATTATCTATATTATTATTTTGAGTGTTTATTTCCATAAATAGAATCTTTGAATCTTCATCTTCACTTATGTCTGAATACTTGATGTCTTCTTTGGAGTAGAAGTTTTTCTTTTTCTTGAAAAATTTCTTCTTGTATTGGTTTTTCTGGTTGTAGGATTTATCCTCATCATTATCCTCCTTCTTGGGATATGTACATTTGTTAGAAAAGTGTTTGATTCTGCCACAGTTGAAACTTTTGAAGGGTAAATTTCCTTTCTATATTCCAAATCGTTTCTGGAGTTTCTTTATAAAGTTGGCCTCTTCTACATCTGATATGTCTCACTGATCTTCATTAGACATATGTCCATTTTCTTCTTTTCTTTATATTCCTTAAAGGTTGTTTCTCCTTTTGATGGTTTTTCATTCCTTGTTATCATCTCATATGCTGTAAAAATTCCATGAAGCTGATCTACTGTGAGTTTGTCAAGTTCTAGTCTATCTTCAATTGTGGAAATCTTGGCATCATATCTCACAGGTAATGACTTTAAGATATTTTGTACAATAGGCTTATCAGTAAGTTCTTCTCCTGTTGCTCTGATTGAGTTAACTACCTCACCTACCCTATGAAAGTATTCAACAATTTTCTCTTCTTATTTCATATTCAAATTTTCAAACTGAGCTCTATAGATTTGTAGTTTGGCTTCCTTCACTTTGTTATATATTTCATATACAACCTCCAATGTGTCCCAGATTTCCCTAGTTGGCTTACAATGCATTACCTTCACACATATAGAATTTTTCAATCCTACTAGAATGGCATTAACTACTCTTGAGTTGTCATTGCAAATCTTCTTTCATGCAGTATCTGTGGGTGGAGTAGCTGGAGCAGTGTAACCATCTACAACAGATTTCCAAACATCAAAACCAAGAGCCAACATGTAGCTTTTCATTCTTATTTTACATAGAGCATAACCACCTCCATTAAACAATGGTGCTTTGTTGGAAGAAAGTCCCTCTTGTTGATACATTTCTTTCAGGATCTACCATCCAGTTATTAGACTGTGTTGAAGTCACTCACTCTGATACCAATTGTTGGAAATATTGAGAGGGAGGGTGAATCAACATTACCTTTTTAAACAATTAGCAATTACTTTGTTATTTTATTAATCACCACAATAGATCAACAATGGATTTGTATTTAAAATCAATTATATAAATATAATTAACAAGAATTGCAAGGTTTTATAAAAAATAATCTGAGATAGTGAAGGACACCAATCCTTTTTAGAGCACCAACTCTTGTAGACACAAATCCCCTTATTTAGGGAACCAACCCTAGGAAGCACCAACTCCCTTGTCTTTAGGGCAACAACCCTGGGAAGCACCAACTCCCTTTTCTTTAGGGAACCAACCCTAGGAAGCACCAACTCCCTTTTTTTCACACTTTACTTAGTAAAGAATATGAATCCTTCCTTGCTCCTCCCTTCCACCCTCACTGCATAAGTATCATCATTTCTTCTTCTTGGACTCTACTTCTGCTTTTGGTCTTTTGATCTGGACTACAGAGACTCTTCTTTTTCATCATTCTTTCTTGCTTATATAGTCTTCCAACTGCTGTGAGCATTGAAGCATTGTGTCCCTTTGTTTGGACCATTGCACCTCTTCATTTAAATTAATAATAATAACATTTTTCTTTTAATTTTAGAATTAATACCTTCCTATATTATTATTCACACATTAACATGAAATCTTTTCAACTTAGTAAGAGGGATTTTCATAAATCGATCACAGGTATGGATCAATTTCTTTTAACTATATCCCATGCCTTTTTATTTCATTATTAATCTTTTGTTGCATCCCCAGTTCTCCAACAGATCATATTTGATCTTTTAGATTAGCTTTCCAATGCATTAAATATATTTGATCACTTAATATCAATCAGGACAGAATCCAGATCCTATATGGTTCAAAGTTCCTTCCTGACAGAGGAACGTTCTTCCTTCTAAGCTTTGGGTTAATATCGGATTCTTCTGCACCCTGTTGACATCAATGACAATATTGTACCGCTGTGTCCAACACTTAGGAATAGAATGTGGCACTAATGAGACCGATCACCATTGAGGAAGTGGACCAAGCGATAAAGGAAAGGCCAATAGTAAAGGCACTTGTCCCGAATGGATTTACTACTAATCTTTTCCATAATTGTTGGTCGATGGTCAAGGAAGATGTTTGGAAACTAGTTGAATAATATTGTACTTCTGGACAGGTTCTCTGTGCTCTCAATGATAATTTTCTTATTCTAATTCCAAAGGAGGAGTGAGTCTCCCAACCTCATCAATTTAGGCCAACTACATTATGTAATGTGGTCTACAAAATTATCACTAAAGTGATAGCCCTTCGACTCAAACCCATCCTTCCCTTAATTATCTCTAAGGAACAATCAGGATATGTAGAGGGGCGAAAAATCATGGACAATGTTATCTTTGTACATGAGTTTTTCCACTCTTTAAAGTCCACCAAGAGACTAGGTATGCTTATTAAGCTTGATATTTCAAAATATATTGATTGTCTTATATAGAAATATATGCACTCTCTCCTCTTGGATTTTGGGTTTAGTAGTGAATGGATTTTGTTAATACCTAAAAAAATTATCTTAATCCCTTCATCTTGTTCTACATTTATCGATGATTTTCATGTTTATTCACTATGAAAAAGTAATAGTTTGGGCAGTGAAATTACAAATGTGATCTCATTAAAGTCTTCAACCTCTTCGCCCATTTTGTATCAAATTGTGCCAACCTCATCAAACCTCTCATCTTCTCAAAAATTTTAATCTGGTAGAACTTCACTATCCTTCATTGTCCAAGCTAGGGTCTAGTTTCTAATGTTTTCAACTTCATTTGAAAAGGTAAAGTTGTCCTTGCCACTCTATGTTTTCTATTTTATTTAAAAATGCCTTGGTTATAAACTATATGATTTTGCAAAATTATGGGTTTTGGTCATCGATCCCACTACTCCAAGTCATTGAAAATCACATAAGAGACCAATCCCAACATCGAATTCCAAGGGAAGATCCCACAATGGATATTGATGTGCACAATGCATTGAATGAGTTTACATAGACCTGCGTATATAAACAACGAATATTTCACTTGCCATTGCATGTGGGATATATGTCCCAATGAGATTAAAAAAATTAGCAAATTTGTACCAAGGCAGAGAACACAGGTCAAGGATGATCGAGGTATCCATCAATATTAGAGGATCTATAAGATAGGATTATCTATTGGAGGCCCATAGAAGTCATACATATGGAAAGCACAAATGCAAAGAGGAAGAGAATGCATGGATAATGTAGAACTCTTCGAAACTAATTGAAAGTGCTTGTTTGCACATTTCCATCAAAATGTCAAATTCCTATGCTCAAGTGTCGAGTGTCAAGGGTTACACTCTTAGTTTTCGAGCAAAATGTCGATAAGAGCACCCATGGGAGAATATTACTTGATATGGGTTTTTGAACATGATGTGGTAGGTTGATAATAATATTCTAACTCGAGCGTTTGATAACTTCTAGTTTATGAACTTTACAGAGGAAGCCACAGAGGCTAAAGATGAACATAATGAGAGTGAGGAGAAAATATTTGAATCTAAAGATAAAGAGTATAACAATGAGCAAAGTCTTGAAAACAGAAATGTTGAAAATTGGACTGAAATTGAGCATGGATTGGATCATCCTCTTGCCACTGGTGGAGAGAACACATAAAATAATTCTACAGAGTCTGTCAAGTTACACAAAACAGTTCTTGAAAAAAATGAGCTTGATGCCTCAAGTCTCGGTTCTCAGGGGAAAAATCTTGAGGAAATGTCTTTAGATACAATAAATATTGAGGAAGTTGTTCCAAAATAGAATGACATTAGCAGTCTGGATGGAAATAAGGATGTTCTTGTTGTTGATCCAAATACAAAAGAAGATGGCAAGAAACAAGAAGAGAAGAACAAAAAATTTATTATTGCGAAAGAACATGAAATTAGCATGGAAGATAATGCAATAGCCAAACATGAAACTCAAGAAGACTCACTTAATGGGTTTCATGATACATTGATGTACCATTTTCAACTATTGCTAAAGGCCTTTAAACAAAAACTGCGGGAGTGGAACAAAAATGTTTTTGGAAATATCTTACAGGCTCAATGTTCCATAGAATATCACCTAGAGGAATTCCAAAAATATATAATCAATCAAGGCCCCTCAGAATCACTAATAGATGAAGAAGAGCAGCCCAAACATCAACTAGAAGAAAGATATAAAAACGAAGAAATATTATGGAGAAAGAAATCAATAGTACAATGCCTCAAGGAAGGGGAAAAGAACACCAAATTCTTCCACATATCCATGGTTCACAGACGGTATGTTAATCATATCACCAAACTGAATGATGCCCAGGGCCAACCAATCATGGATCATGAGGGGATAGAGACAAAATTGGTCAATTATTACCAAAACCTCCTTTATGAACCTATCCCAGACCGATATTACGCCATAAATAAGAGAACCAGACATATCCCTACCCTCATAACTTAGTGTTGGAAATATTGAGAGGGGGGGTGAATCAATATTACCTTTTTAAACAATTATCAATTACTTTGTTATTTTATTAATCACCACAATATATCAACAATGGACTTGTATTTAAAATCAATTATATAAATATAATCAACAGGAATTACATGGTTTTATAAAGAATAATCTGATATAGTGAAGGACACCAATCATTTTTAGAGCACCAACTCCCTTGTCTTTAGGGCACCAAACCTAGGAAGCACCAACTCCCTTGTTTTCACACTTTAATTAGTAAAGGATATGAATCATTTCTTGCTCCTCCCTTCCACCCTCACTGCATAAGTATCATCGGTTATTTTTCTTGGACTCTACTTCTACTTTTGGTCTTCTGATCTAGACTACATAGACTCTTCTTTTTCACCATTCTTTCTTGCTTATATAGTCTTCCAACTGGTGTGAGCATTGAAGAATTGTGTCCCTTTGTTTGGACCATTGCACCTCTTCATTTAAATTAATAGTAATAACATTTATCTTTTAATTTTAGAATCAATATCTTCCTCTATTATTATTCACACATTAACGTGAAAGCTTTTCAATTAAGTAAGAGGGATTTTCATAAATTGATCACAGGTATGGAACAATTTCTTTTAACTCGATCCCATGCATTTTTATTTCATTCTTAAGATTTTGCTACGTCCCCAGTTCTCCAACGGATCATATTTGAGATTCTATATTAGCTTTCCAATGCATTGGATGTATTTGATCACTTAATATCAATCAGGACAGAATCTAGATCCTATCTGGTTCAAATTTCTTTCCTGACAGAGGAAAAATTATTTCTTTGTATGTTAAAATTCTCACAGATGCACTTTCAGGACCTCTATTCCATATGAACATAAGTTGTGACTAAGCGCTATGCTTAATCACTTATCAATATTGATGGTCACGTTTTATTTTCACGTTTGAGATGGACGGTTCTTGTTCACTTCAGGACTTCGACGTTTTCGGGACTCGGGTCTTTACATTCTTCCAACTCTTCCGGAGTAAATTCCATTGAAGGGTGTATCAACACTCCCTGCTTGATAACCTTCACATGTCTAGGATCTAGAACCGTAGACTTAGGCACAAAGGAGCTCCCGCTCTCCGGGTATTCAACTATTCGTGACTCTAGGACTCCAGGTTACTCAAACTCTAAGATAGTTCAATCCCTTCAGAGTGTTTACCTACCGAATAAGTCATAAATATATTGTGATCTCTTCTTGTCATTTGTTATTACTCCTTATTTTATTCTTCCATTGTAGTCGATCGAATGGTCGAGAAATATTCCTGAGGATCTTAGATAAACGACCAAAATTTAATTTGTGACTTCGGCCTTCAGCACTTCAGGTAGTTTTGTTGGTAAGAGAAGTTGTATATCCCCAGAGGATGTAGTCCTAGAGTGACGTGGATTGTTGACATCACTGTTGATGTGGAATTAATTAAGTGTCTGCCACCTATCACCTTGATTCGTGACATTCATATACCTAATGTGCCAACTATACCTTGACACTTGTCACTCGCTGATTGGGCCACGTGTCATATTTTTCTTCTATCACATGTCTCCCTCATGGATCATGGATTTACACTTTGTGGCTTTGGTACTTCGTGGCTTCGAGAGATTTGGCACTTTTATACCATCCTTCGATCATTGTTGAAGTGTCGAATAGATCTATCACCATAGATCTTTTCTTGCCTTGATCGACGACTTATGTTAACTCTAAGGCTCTAAAGTTCAGGATTTCTTGGTTTATCTAAGTTTCTTATTGTCGGAGTAGGTCAATGTTGGAGTTGGCAACCTTCTTCCTTAGTGTGATCTAACGATTTCAATATTTTCACTCCAGATCAATGGTTGATGAGATTTCATGACTTTGGGGCTTCGGCCTTTGGGTAAACTTACCTATTTTAGACTCCTTTTGATTGGAGTGGTCAGCATCAGAGTTGACCACCTTCTTTCCTTTGGTGTGATCTAACAGTTCATAATTCTACTACTTCATATATGATGGTTGAGATTTAATCCTTCCCAACCTCTGAATTTTACCTCAATCTAACGATCTTGGATTGTCCCAATATAAGAATGAACGGTTCATGTAACTCAATCCTTTACAAAAGGATTTCTTTACTCACAAAACTTTGTCTCCTATGTTATTTCAAATGTGTCATTTGAGCTTCAATTAACATTCTTCCTTCTAAGATTTGGGTTTATACTGGATTCTTCTGCACCCTGTTGAAATCAATGACAATATCATACCATTATGTCCAACATTCTCCCCCTTTGGCATTGATGGCAACCATTTCTTTGAAATATTTTTATTTTTGTTGCTTATCAATTTCCTCCCCCTTTGACAGCAATGACAGAGGGGGTATTTCAGTTAAAATATTGTGTAACTACAAAGAATATTCTTATCCCCTTTTGTGGATAAAGTAAAATATTAAATATATTTATTATTGATTAGATCAATCCCCTTTTGTGGATTGATCATGTCGAGTATTGTAAATGACCAAATCCCCTGTTGTGGATTGGTCAAACCCTAATTGTAATAGGATAAATGAAAAGTTGGCCCCAGAATATATTAAAGTGGGTATAACCACCCAGAAGTCGGCCCAGCCAGAATATATTAAAGTGGTTATAACTAGACAGAATGAGAAGTCAACCCATCTAGTGAAAAGACACCTCAGTTCAACACCTGCCAGATTGTATAAATAAGAGAGGTCACCACCTCATTTCTACACACACTCAGCTCACTCATCTAGTGTGCAAGTATTGAAGGAAGTTGTAGTTACCAGTTGTTGGAAGAAGGAAGAGAGAGAGAGGCGCATCCTTGGGAGAGGAATTTCTTTGTTGTTTGGTTCATTGTCTTGGCATTGTATTGGCTATCTATATTAAGGAAGTTTTGTTGGGTTTTCTTCCCCGTGAGGGTTTCCCAGGATAATGTTGTATTGTGTCTTGTGATTGTGTTTCTCTCAATGATCCTATCTATGTTATTGTTATCTAGTAAATTGAAAGGTAACCTAATAATAGCTTAAAATTTAACATGGTTTCAGAGCTAAGCTGAAGAGAGCATCTTTCACGGGAAAAATAAAAACGTCACTATTGTCATACAAGAAAATTAGGGATTTTTATTCAAGAAGAATTTCAGCCCTATAACCATCTAGAAAAGTGTGTCCTACCTCAACACTTTGGCATCTTTAGCGCACCTTTTCAATGGCTAGATCTCCCAAAAAGTGAAACCCTAATTTTCACAAAGTACTAGAAAACTAGAGTACCAGAAGTACCAGAGAACCAAAAGTACCAGAAAACCAGAAGTACCAGAGAACCAGAAGTATCGAAATACCAGAAATACCAGAAAACCAGAAGTATCGGAAACCAGAAGTACCAGGAAACCAGAAAACCAGAAGTACTGGAAAACCAGAAGTATCGGAAAACCAGAAGTACCAAAAAACCAGAAGTATCGGAAAACCAGAAGTATCGAAAAACCAGAAGTATCACGAAACCAGAAGTACCGAGAAACCAAAAGTACCGGAAAACCAGAAGTACCGGGAAACCAAAAGTACCAGAAAACCAGAAGCACCAGTCCAGAAATCCATTGGTCTAGTTTCAAGGGTCAAAAATAGGAATTTTCAGAAATTGACTGTACCAGCATACTCACCTCAATACAGTGCATCTTTTTGTGATTTCATAGTTAAAATCCAATAAATTTGATTTTTCTATTATTTCTATAAGCCCGGAGGGCAAGGGTTTCTACTACACGAAAGAATGGCTACCAGTATGAGGGTAGAAGATAGGTTGGAAGGATCTGGAAACTTCAAATCTTGGAAGCATAGGTTGTAGATGATTCTAGACGAGAATGATATCATAGAACATGTTACAATGGGTGTCCCGGAACCAGAGGGAAAATAAAGCATCAAGCACATGTGGGAGAGGAAGAGGAATCTCCTCCCTCAAAGAAAGCTTCAGCAGGAATTGAGGATTATGTACTTTAAGTTGAAGATAGTTGATCTGAAGAAAGATAGAAAATGTTAGAGTCCATAGAGCCTCCCCACACAAAAACAAAAGATAAGTATTCATGTTTATTTTTAGTATCTTGATTACTTTAATACTTTATCATTACAAGTTAGTCTTTTGTGAGAATGTTAATTAACCTTGTTTTATTTCAATGTCTATGTAGACTTATGAAGGAAGTATCAAAGAAGAGGATAAAGAAAGAGATAAAAGATTTATTTCAGGTATGATCACTCATGAGAGTGACAAAGGTATGTGTTTAACTATGATAGTAAGGGAAAAATTTGGTATTTTCATAGCTAGAGTGAAAAAGAGTTCAAAAGTCTTATCCATGATTAGGGTTTCATATGTGTACATGGTTGAACAAGTTTTTCTTAAGAAAATATGTGTACTACTCCGATATGAATCATGATATAGTTTTATTATTGCTTATTGTTACTGACTAATTGGCTAAGTGACATGTCTCAGAAAGCATATTGTAAGTAAGTTTACAGGTCTCGGAAGAAAGAAATTATTCCTTGACTTGCATAAGTTAGACAGCATGAGAAGGACGTATGATATGGTGACATTCAGTAAAGACCAAACAATATCCAGTATTTATATAGGAGCAGGAGGCTCCTAAAGATGAAGAACAGAAATGTTCAAGATGAAGAAAAATATGGATACTCAAATATAGTTGATGAGATGAAGGTAAGTACAGGTTGCTCCAGTACCATTCTTATAGATGCAGAGGGAGCAGGTTGATCCAGTATGAAGACAGAAAGAAATAAATGTTCGAACTCAAGAAGGCACCCAGGATATTACAGAAGAGAACTTCAAGGATGATGATTAGAAGTTATTAGTTTGGTGCAAGAGGGAGCCATGTCTTTGAGTTAGAAATGGAGGATCATGATTTGTTGCAGTTAGGAAAGAAGATGGATGGTGCCCAAATATTTTGATCAAGATGAAATTTATCCAGTAGATGGATGGTGCATAATAGATGGGTAGCATGGTATTATACCATGGAAATATTTTGGACCACAAGAGATTTTTGCAGATCCCATAGCTAGACCTTCGTAGAGAAGGAGAAAGATAAAAGACCTTCATAGATAAGAAAAGATAAATCCCACAGGTAGAACTTCATAGATAAGGAAAAGAGAAGAGACCTTCGTAGAGAAGGGGAATGAGAAATTTGCCAAGGTTGGCCTCTTTCCAAGTGTTGATTTTTGGATACTCTAGGGACATGCTAGAATACCCTCGTAGAGAGGGGTGTGACCACCCTCGTAGAGAGGAATGTGGATGTTTCTCAAAAGGGAAATGGGAAGATACTCTCCTCTGGCCAAGGATTGAGTAGCTTGGAACACAAACCTTGACCATGTGGAATGGTTAGTTGGCTCTTGAGGTTTGTGTCGTGATCCTGCGTGGATCATGGAAAGGGAGTCTAGTCTTGCCCAGGCTAGCATATTAGCTTCTCTAGTTCATGTGGGATGACTAGGATTGAAGCTATGGTAGTAGTCCTCCCCAGTGGATGGGTGATATAGATGACTACAAGAGAAGCGAGAACATAAAAGGAATGGCAAAACTCATAGAATATCTTCTTTGTGAAGATAAGTCATCTTCTATGTGAAGATAAGATATCTTTTGTGTGAAGATAAGAAAGAAGCATCTTCTGCATGAAGACGAAAGAAAGAAAGTGTATCTTCTGTGTGAAGATAAAGGGAACAAACTTCCAATGATTTATAGATATTCCAGTCAGTGATCATGATACCAGATAACCAAGTGGATGCCTCTCATTATCTAGTTAATGATGATACACAGTTGATGGTGTTGCCCAGTTGATGATGACATCCAATGACCTGTCAAATTATAAAGAATATCCTTGTTAAGAGGGAGTGTTAAAATATTGTGTAACTGCAAAGAATATTCTTATCCCCTTTTGTGGATAAAGTAAAAGATAAAATATATTTATTATTGATCATGTCGGGTATTGTAAATGAACAAATCCCTTGTTTCAGATTGGTCAAACCCTAATTGTAATAGGCTAAATAAAAAGTCGGCCCTAGAATATATTAAAGTGGGTATAACCACCCAGAATGAGAAGTCAGCCCAGCCAGAATATACTATAGTGGTTATAACCACCCAGAATGAGAATTCGTCCCAGCCAGTGAAAAGACACACCAGTTCAACGCCTGCCAGATTGTATAAATAAGAGAGGTCATCCCCTCATTTGTACACACACTCAACTCACTCATCTAGTGTGCAAGTATTAAAGGAAGTTGCAGTTACCAGTTGTCGGAAGAAGGAAGAGAGAGAGAGGTGCATCCTTGCAAGAGGAATTCCTGTGTTGTTTGGTTCATTGTCTTGGCATTGTATTGGCTATCTATATTAAAGAACTTTTTATGGGTTTTCTTCCCCATGAGGGTTTCCAAGGATAAATGATGTGTATCTTGTGATTGTGTTTCTCTTAGTGATCCTATCTATGATATTGTTATCTAGTAAATTGAAAGGTAACCTAATAATAGATTAAACTTTAACACTTTCTTTGCTCCCCCTATGGAAATGCTCCCCCTTAATATGTGCCCCTTTTCTTCTGGTGCGACTTTTGTGGTTTTAATGAGGTATGTGAATTACTCCAAGTTTTTGTCGAAGATTTTCAAAGGTACCTTTGGGAAAAGGTTTTGTGAATATGTCTACAATTTGTTCTTTAGTGTCCACATACACTATTTTAACCACTCTTTGAGTAATTTGATCTCTTAAGAAATGGTATTTGATCGGGATGTGTTTGGATTTAGAATACATTACTGGATTTTTAGAGATACTTATGGAACTAGTGTTATCACAATTAATAGTAATGGGATCATCATATCT
>ML800234.1:80325-101739 GCA_009831015.1 Picea engelmannii | reverse complement strand
GCCAAGTTGACCTTGCAAAATCATTGATCCCACTACTCTAAGTCATTGAACACTATTTTATTTAAAAGGGCTTGATTATAAACTATGTGATTTTGCAAAATTATATCCAAGCTAGGGTCTAGTTTCTAATATTTTTTACTTCATTTGAAAATGCCAAATTGACCTTGCCACTCTATGTTTTCTATTTTATTTAAAAGAGCTTGGTTATAAACTATATGATTTTGCAAAATCAAAATGCCAAGTTGAACTTGCCACTCTATGTTTTCTATTTTATTTAAAAAAATGTTTTCTATTTTATTTAAAAAAACTTGGTTACAAACTATTTGATTGATTTTATATTGTCACTCTATATTTTTTTAATTTTTTATTTTATTTAAAAGAATGTTTTCTATTTTATTTAAAACAACTTGGTTATAAACTATGTGATTTTACAAAATCACAAATTTTTCCGTCATTGATCCCACTACTCTAAGTCATTCAACATCACATATCACATAAGCGACCAAGCCCAAGCATCGAATGCCAAGGGAAGAGCCCACAATGGAGAATTCTAATGTGCACAACGCATAGAGCATGGTTTGAGTTTACATAGACCTGTGTATATAAACAACGACTACTTCACTCGCCGTTGCATGTGGGATGTATGTCCGAAGGAGATTAAAAACGACAGCAGGTGTGTGCCAAGGCAGAGACCATGGGTCAAGGATGCTCGAGGTATCCATCAATCTCAGAGGATCCATAAGAGAGGATTATATGTTGGAGGCCCATAAAATTCATACAGATGGAAAGCACAAATGCAAAGAGGAAAATAAGAAAGATTGAAAGTGCATGATTTCCCATTTCCAGCAAAATGTCAAATGCCTACGCTCAGGTATCGAGTCTCAAAAGTTAGACGCTCAGTTGTCGAGAAAAATGCCAACAAGACCACCCATGGGAGAGTATCAGAGGATATGGGTTTTGGGACATGATGCGATAGGTTGATAATAATATTCTAGCTCGAGCGTTTGACAACTTCCAGTTTGTGAACTTTACAAAGGAGGCCACTGAGACTAACGATGAACATAATGAGAGCGAGGAGGAAATCTCAGAATCTAAAGATAAAGAGCACAACAATGAGCAAAGTCTTGAAAACAAAAATGTTGAAAATCAGACTGAAATTGAACATGGATTGGATCATCCTCTTTCCACTGGTGAAGAGGACACGGAAAAGAATTCTACAGTCTCAGGTAGACTCACTTAATGGGTTTCATGATTCTGCAACTTCAGAATCAAAGAATGGGACAGAACTGATTGGTTAGACAAAGTCGGATAACACCGAGCTTGTTTCTTCTGTAGACCAAGGTGCAACAGAGGGTGAGGTAGGAGTGTTCCACCATGCAATATTGGGAGATGACAAAGGCCTTACTTCATTTGGAACAAGATGAAACAAAGTCTGAACATAATTCAATTGTATATCATGAAACCACATCTGAGACTGATAATGCTTCTTAATGCAATGTGATTTCAACTTCTTCAGAAAGGAATTCAACCATTGAATCTGTGCATTTTGATGTTGGATATGTTATTTCTCAAGATATCCCAGAAGAAAATGAAGTGGGTGGTCATACAGACCTTGGAACTTTTCCGGAGGTTGAGGCCGAAGGGCAAACCACAGAGGAAATTTATGTGGAGTGAATGCTTGATCTACTAATAAGTTTAGTTGGTGTAAGTTAAGAGAGGTTTAAAGGTTGTTATACCCATTATTTGAATGATTTCTTACTTGCCCATATTTAGTCATATGTAAGTATCGATTTCCTTCATACTTTTTATCTTGCTCGACATGGATACAAAGGATCCTTGGGATGCTTCAAGGGTTTCATCCAATGTACAGGTGATATGTTGAAGAATGAGAAGCATGGTGCTTGATATGTTGTATCTTGAACCAATATTCATATTTATGGGTCTTAGTGCATGAAAGAACACAAATAAAACAAGTGGCAAAAGGATTCCTCAATTCTCTGGATAAATGAACAACTAACACATAAAGGTGTCGAGTTGTTCTACTTGGTTGTCCTCAATCAACATTTGGTATATAGATCCTCTCCTCCAGGCAGACTTTAAGGTAGAGAATCAACAATCAAGATCCACATTTTCAAACACAAGATTAGCAGCTGAACAATTCCAGGCAGTGAATGTTTGTTATAGATTTTGGGGAATTAATTTAGCATAAAAACCTCATCAAAGATCAACCTCCATATTTCCAAGACAGCAATCGAATCATTTTCAAAATTGAATATGAAAGGTATGAAAACAATGAATACACGGGTGGCAGAGCATGTTTTGGGCCCAAAGGTCATATTTTGATCAAATTGCATTCCAGTTTTATCTTCAAATCCAAATGGTCAAAGACTGTTTGATCAGCTCCAGATTTTCTGTGATAGATTGAGGATTCGTTTTAGTTTTAGTTTTATTCTTAACAATTTGTAAGGGCTATAAATCTATCATTGCAAATTGTAATTAAGGAGGATCCTCTGAGAGGAAGGTTGGGGTTCGATTAGGATTTTGGAAAATGTCTACCAATTGCAATAAGCTTCATGCCCTGTAGTATTTCAGACTCAGGGATTCAGACACTGTGCGAGCTAGATTGTGCATCTATGTGCTTCATTTTTCTAGTCTTATCTTGAATGCAATGGAAGCTTTTTGTAATGAAGTGATTTCTTCTTGATTCGGCTACGATTGCATTAAATTGTTTGATGTTAATTACCTGCTTCTTGAAAGTTGTATTCAGATTTTTGTTTCAGGTTTGAAATATCATTTTAAGCTTGGAAATCTTTATCACATGAGTAAACAGATTGTCCACTTATGTTTTGTGTTTCTCTCGCCATTCCTCTTATATCCAATTGTTAATTTGTCTAATTACCAGCATAAATACCCCTAACTAATTGAAGTATTGTTGATCATTTGAGATTGAATTGATGAGCCTTTCCAGATCTTCAACCCATCCAACCTCCTTGATCTACATATAAACCAAATACAAACCATTGCAACAACTAAGATGTGTTAGGAATTCCCTCCAACAGTCAGAGACCATCTTCTAGCACTAACAGATTCATTGGATACTTAATTTAACCTCCTCAACATTTTTCTCCATACTTGCCAATAGTGTGCCATCCAATCTGTTTACACCATCAAGAGGAATTCTCCAAGGGGACCCACTCTCCCCCTTCCTCTTCGTTATCATGGTCGAGGGTCAAGGTCGACACATACAAGATTCCATTGCAGATGGTTCTTTATAGGCCCTAGCTCTACATGGTCTATAGCCAGCAGCATCCCACAACCAATTTTTGGGTGATACAATCTTAATGAGCACTCCCACGATGCAAGAAGCCTTGAAAATCAGCTTTGTACTTATCGATTTCAGTGAGGCATCTGGCACATCCATCAATCTGGAAAAATCCCAACTCTTCTTCTTCAATACCCCTATAGCCATCCAACATCATATCTCTCGCCTATTATGCATTCCCAGGTATCCCTCTTTCAAACTCCGCATCCATAAGCATATCTTAGGACTCTCTCATTCAATCACTAACTCATCGTTTGAACTCTTGGAATTTTCATACCCTCAATCTAGTTGCTCACCTAGTACTAATCAAGTCGGCCCTCCAAGCTTTACCTATTTACCTTTTTTCCGCATTAGCGGCCTCACAATTTGTGATCAAAGTGATCCAAGTGGATATTGGTGGCAACCCACCTATTCCAACTAGCTCCTCTTGATAATTTTTAGCTCGACACATTCTTCTATACTTCTTTGTAATTGTGGGTTCTACACTTCTGAGGTTGTCTGAAGCCCTACAAATCTTCTAGGTGGATACTGGTGACCTCCCACCTAATCCAACTGGCTTATTTTGTATGTTTTCATGTTATCACATCTTGCTATACTTCCAAGGTCATTTTGGGGCCCTAAACAGTGTTTTTTTGGCTCGCCGCAGTCAAACTGTAAACGAAGTCAAATTTTGATGGTGTAATGCGTAGTTTTCGAAAAGACCTTTCCAATGGATTATCACGCACCTAAAACGGAGGTTGTACGCAAAATTTATGACCCCGGGAAGTTGAGGTACCAACTTACCCATAGGGGCCCACATAGCTTTTGGCGTTTCATCTCCTAGGGTTAGGTTTTTGGATGCTAGGGTTTTGGCATTCATGAGTAATGTTAAAAAGGTCTCTGGAGCCTCATTGTAATCATGTTTCTCAAACAGATTCACATAGCAACCACATCTCTTCTCAGAGATAGCTACCATCATTCGAGCAAGTGTTTTAGTTCTGTATTTTTACAGTTTCAACCTATTTCATTTATTCAATAGAAGATATTGTTCACTGGATATTTTCTTTGTTCTTCATATCTTTGCATTTATTGTATTCAGTTTATTAATCAGTTCATTCTGCTCCTAAATACGAATCACAAAGCCATTCATAATCTGCAAAGAAATTTTCTTTGGTAAGGCCACAAAACAAGGAAAAAATGGGCCTTGGTAAGCTGGGACAAAGTCTGCAAACCTAAGCTTAATGGTTGGCTTGGTTTTTGGGATCGAGGCCTGCTAAATGCAGTGATGGGGGATAATCTCTGGTGGCATTGACTAAAGAAACCAAATGAAATTTGGGCACGCCTTTGGAAACAAAAATATGCTCCCAACATAAATACTGAACAACTCATAGGGATGGTGGACCAAATTTCTGACTCAAACATTTGGAATGCAACCTGGAATAATCGACTTCTCATACAACAACATGCCTTTTGGGATCTTTGCAATGGAAAAGAAGCTTTATTTTGGTCTAACTCGAAGCAACAACTGCCACCCTTATAGTCTTTGGAGAGGTTGCAACATATCCAAGCACAAATGAAGCAAGGGGACATGCTCAGAGTAGCCAATACTTGGAAGGCATGGCCACTCCCCCCCCACTGGTGGAAATGGAAGGTTCTCCACTCTGACCTCAATATTTTGGTTGAATGTAATTTGCAACCCTGGAAGGATTTAGCAACCCAAAGGAAAATTTACATCCAAGTGGGATTTGATATCTTATGTTGGGGCCATTCTCCTCTAGGCACATTTTCAATCAAAAAATCTTACAACCACTTGACCAAGTTTCACCTCCAGCCGAAGGAAAACATTTGGCACATTGTTTAACACTCGCATTTATGGCCAAAAATTTCCACTTCCTTATGTCTACTAATATAGAACCGCATTCTGACTTGAGATAACCTCTAAAAGCGAGGCCTCGTTGGGCCCTCTGTCTCTCATATTTTCCTACAACATGAAGAATCTGGCGAACATCTCCTCAGTCAATGCTCTTTTAGCTCAATTATCTGGGATCAAGTTGCTCAAATCATGAGGAAAACAAATAGAAACATGGACAGTATAATCACTACCCTGGAGCAATGGGGATCAACCACCTTTAACAACCCCATTCTAAATAGGATTTGGTAGTTATTACCAGTTTTTTGTAGTATGGAAAATTTGGAARGAGCAAAACAAAAGAGTCTTCCATTCTAAACCTTCRCCACCTCCCACTATCGGGTCTAAGATATTGGCCTGTATCCAAGAGACTGTCCATTCCCAACAATKGACCCAAGAATATTTCTCGTGCAATCCCACTGAAAACATCATCCTCTCTCAGTGGCACTTAAATATAAACTCCTCTCAATGTCCCCTTAATCTAAATCCTAATCCCATGCACACCTCCAGTCCCAAATCCTSGCAGTGYCCTCCACCTAGTTTCTTTAAATTAAACTTTGATGGAGTGTCTAAAGGCAACCCGGGACTAGCAAGTTTTGGGGTAGTAATCATAGATAGCAATGAACGAATCATCCAAATCCTAGCAGGAAGCCTAGGATTTGACTCTAATAATTCTATTGAGTTATGGCGTCTCATTCATGGCATTTAGCTGGCCTCAAGTTTAGGATTAAATCATTTGATTATGGAAGGAGATTCGCGGGTAATCATCTCCTTGGCCACCAAAATCATTAATGGTTCCAACCCTGGAAAATTCTCCCCAAGTTGTCGCTTTCTAAGCTCACTGGAAATATTTCATTCTCTCTTATGCCCTTCACTCATCCTAGTCCCCTCCTATATCCGAAGAGAGGCAAACAAAATTGCTGACAAATTAGCTAATGAAGGAGTGTCCTTAGCGGGTGATGATCTCTCCATTGGAGCCACTCTACTCCCATATCCTTCTCTTCTCTTGCACTACCTTGATTTAGCCCAGAAAGATTGTCCCTCCCCGGATAGGGTGCCACATGGACAACATGAAAATATTCTTGCTATGAAAAGTCACCACCACCCTCCTCCTTCAAATCCTCTTGATGTTGTCTTTTAATGTTGATGCGATGGATGGAGGTCTGATCCATAGGCAGAATTTAATGTCTAGGTTTGGAATTGCGTTGGTTTCCATTAGTTCTGGTACTTGGTTGCAGGTTCCCATCAATTCTTTCTCTACATTATTTGCAATGGAAGAAACAGACTCCATTGTGATGTTTCTACTTCGTGATAAATCCACTCCTCCCATGTTGGATTTATTCAAGGCTTTTCAGCCTCTCACAAGGTCGCGCCAAACCTCCAACTCTCTAGTCTCCTCCTCCCCTTTGATAGATCTCCTTTGTATCCTCACAGTCATCATTCCCAAAGAGCAAGGAAAGTTGAAGCAAGGCCCAACCTACTACGACTTCATTTCCAAAACAACTAGCCCTACCCCTCCCCGTATTTCATCTCAGCTCCTTTCTCTACATGATGTTGCATCTCTCTCCACAGCTCAAAATTGGCACACCTTTGACTGTGGTCATGTCCTTTTGGAGGAGGAAATCCCTCTGACTCAGCTCCAGTTTATGGATGTTCCCATGTTGGCTTCTCCAATGAAAACCTAGAACCCCTTCGTCCCCCAAAATCAAAGGGTTGAAGACTCCCCAACCATGTAGCAGGAGGAATACAGTGATTGTCGTGTTCTCGAAGAGGTAACTCTAGTATCAATTGAAGAAGGGACCCTAGGAAATATGGACATGAACACAATGATTTCACAATATGAGGAAACAGTGCCTAAGACGACACTACAACAAAGTTTCTCTACAAAGCAATTGAATCTCATTTTTGAAATGAAAAGGGACATCGTGGACCAGTTACATCGCCAAGAAAATATTCACATTCAACTGGACATGTTTTTTTATTCATTCTCAAGTGAGCCTGAAAAAAGAAGATGCCCAACATGCAGTCATCCTTTCACTTTTTCTCCAGCTCCACCTAGCTCTTTGTTGGCTAATGGGGATCAAGGTTCTTCTGGTGTCTGATAATTTCAAGTTTACCTTTATTTTGCTAGATGTTAGGAAAGCATAGTCTCGACCTCTAGCCTCCTTGTTCATCAGTTATTTTTGTTTAACTTAGATACGACAATTACTCAGGTCATGGACCACTTTTTAGAACCTAGGTCTGGTTCTCGTTTCCACTTTTGGTAGAACAAACCACAAGCTCCCCCATATGTATATGTTTTTTAATCTCTGAGATAATACAATATGTATTTACAAACAAACAAAAAAATGTTCATAATTACATTTATAATTGTTATATTTATGACTCCGAACGAGTAGTGATGGTACAAATATATTCCATATTGGGATGTTCTTTTTTTTCCAATAATTATATTGGGATGACTTATGCCAAGTGTCATATTAGACTATAATATGTCACTCATTTTATATTAATAATAATAATAATAATAATAATAATTAATAAAGGTTTTAATAGAGTCAATATGTTTTTTATTGCAAAAACATAGACATGTATTTTTAAATTATTATACATGTTACACAAAAAATAGCAAAATAATAGGAAACAATACCATTTTTATAATATATATATATATATATATATATATATATATATATATATGGAATTAATAAAAATATATCTATAAATGCATGCAATTCATCAAATAATAGCATTTATATAAAAATATATATTTTGAATCCATAGAAATCGAAAGATGTGTCTGTGTAAACTATTCAAAAATATTGTCAAAATGAAACACAATGACAAATGATTTGGAAATGAGGAATTTAATTAATTGGTTTATGCAGTCCCAACCACCACATTGTTTTTTAGGAAAAAATAAAATTTGACATAAGTGTTGATGAATGCAGGTATGTGATACATTCTCCAGCTTACAAACCTGTGAGATGTGGATCATTGCAGCTATGTAAGTCTTTCTCTTAGCTTATGAACATGAGATAAAGCCCCTAAGAAGGGTATGTGGTTCTTGCCTGAGACAGAGCTAGGAACGTAGATATGACCTCCTCCATTCAAAGAGTTGAGAAGAACTTCAGATGATTATCCAGTGGGAAAGGCGATCTGTTGAGTTAGATGTGCATGTGGCTGAGCACAAGGTGAACGTGTGAAATCCCAAAGTGTTGGGTGCATCATCATGTGAATAGAAATGAAGATGATGTATTAGCCTCCTATGAGCAGCAGAGTTTACGAGAAGACTCCAGATGATTCTCATGTGTGAGGTAGTGGGAAAGAAGATCTATCGAGTGGACATGCCTATGGACGAGCACAGGTGAACGTGTGAAGATATGGTTCTTATGTGTAATGCAGTGAATCAGAGCTATGACATCCCTATGGATGTGCCCCTAGTGGATGAGCACTAGTGGGTGTATAAGATCCTTTTCTATATATTGTTCAAGAGTCAGACATGCCTGTAACCCTAATTGTTATGTAAAGGGTACAGGTCGGCCCCATCTTAATGTGATTAATAATAAATGTAAAAGATAATTAATCTGGATAATAATGATAATAATTATTATTATATGACTTAGAGAGGTTGGCCTTTTTGAGCCAATAGACACTTTAGTTGATAGGACAAGTCTAATATAAGTAAAGGGAAATTCTCCATTGTGGAATCATATCTTTCTTGTGAGTTTGGGAATTTCAGCAAGTACATCTACTTGGGAAAAGGTGTGCACCTTTCTTGGGCACTAGTATTATAGGGTTTGATCACCCTCTTGTGTGCTAGTTCTTTCTTGGTGGTGAAGATATTTCTCTTGAAGAATATACAAAAGGATTGTGTTGTGTTTTCTTCCCTTGTTGAGAAGGGTTTCCCAAGATACTTATTGTGTTCTTGTGCATGGTGTTTTTTCTTGTGATCTTGGTTGTTGCAACATTATTATCTATGGCTAAGGTAAATGATAAAATGGAATAAACTTCATGATTAACCTAGTTTATTGAAAAATCAACATGGTATCAGAGCATAGGTCTTGAAGAAACCATTACACAAGCATCTACCACTCTCCTTTCTTTTCTGCAAAACTGTACGTCCCTCTTAGGGTTTCTAGAAAATTTGTATGGCCTTCCTTTATGAGGTGTTTCATCCCTTAAACACTTGAACATTGGGGCTAATTTTGGAATAGGAGAGTATGGCCTCCTCCAGTGCATCTCCAGAGAACCTCAGAGTGACATTCTGAGCATTTTGAAATTTTGGCCCTAGGGTTTCTAGGGTTTCGCCAATTTCTGTAGAAATTTCAGAATTAGGGTTTCTGCAAACTCATTGAAGGAGCTCTTCAGCTCACCAGTGTTCTCCTATCTTTAAAAGGCTTATTTTTGGTAGTCATAAGTCCAATAAAACCTAAAAGTGCTAGCCTAGCCTAGTTGTTAGGTTTTCTAGCCTAGTTGATAAAGGGTTGTGAAGAATCTAAAATTATGATGAACAAAAACTATGATGGAAGATAAGCTTGATGAATCAAGTAATTTCAAAGATCTTAAAAACAAGACTTCAGAGGATGACTTATTGTGGGTAATACAAAAGAGTTTATCAAAGACAATTGTCAATGAATGGAATGAAGACGACGTTGAGACAAGGAAGCCAATCACCTACTCAAGCCCTTACATTGAAGAGCCAACTTCAAAATAACAAAGATGACAAAAGGTGACACCATGAATATCTTCTTCATAAATATCTCAGAGGATAGAGATCATCCAAGAGCCATTGGAGAAATCATATCAGCATCCTCAAGTATGCACTTGTATATATTATTTGTATCATTATCATGAGAGAAATTGCAAGAGGAAGGAACCTTTGTTGAAGTCATGGATCCAGAGGGATCTCAGTGCATTTAGAGGAACAACACACTCAAAGTAAAGAATCCAGGTTTGATTGTTGTAATTGTCATTCCTCTAAACTATATTTCTATAAGTTTGCTACATTACAAGTAGGTGTTGTAGCCGTGACATCATTCCTTAAATTGTTTTGATTCTAGAGACGTACTCATTATTCTCCTTTAGGAGACATTATTTTGTTGGTTCATTTTGTTTTCTTGTTCTAGATAGGCTAACAAGAAAGGAAGATGTATATCCCCCATATAGAGTCACTTGACTCAGAGGGAGTCAAAACTATTTGAGAAAGAGGAAGAATAAAACCATCATTGAGGCAATCAATGCAATAATGCTTAATCATAATCCTTTTATGATTCTATGGGCAGAAGCATGCATGACACGGTATATGTTCAGAACAAGAGTCTTCACCAGACATTGAAAAACATAACTCCTGAAGAAGTCTTCATCAAAATAAATTCTGAGATTGAACTCTTCAAGTTATTTGGGTGCCCAGTGTATTTTCATGTACCCAAAGAGAAGAAGTCCAAGCTAGATCCTTTAGAAAGAAAGGATACAGTGAATCTTCAAAACATTCCATATTGACATCCCTAGTCAGAGATAGATTGACACAAGCAGAGACGTTGCCCTTGAAGAAGAGACAGTCTTTCAAAGATCCGGAGAATCTTAGATGGAGATTGACAGTAAGATAATGCCTTCTCCCTCTTCAACAGTTCAGAGGGAGACATACATTATTTCAGTTGATCCAGTTGATATCTTCAGAGATATTTCAGTAGGGCATAAAAGGCCTGCCTAGACTCACTCTGTAAGAGGCAGAGAAACATACAAGCCTCTCAAGGCACATCCCGATAAATAAAAAGAGATTTTCGAGCTATCCTTCAGTCATGAGCCACTTCATTGATGTTGAGCTTCTTGGTCTTAGAGAAGCAACAAGAGAACAGGTATGGAAAGATGCCATAACAAAAGAATACCAGTATATCTTAAAGAATGATGTATAAGACATTATTCAGGGACCAGAAGGGAAGTCAGTGATAACTTCCAAGTTGATCTATAAGATCAAGCATAAAATTGATGGAAGTGTTGAGAAATACAAAACGAAATCTATAGCCAGAGATTTCTCACAAACAGAGGGAGTTTTCTATGATGAGACACTTGATCCAGTGAACCCAATACACTTCCATCCGTACTACCATCCATGATTTAGAAACTATATCAGATAGATAGATTCTTGATGAGTTTGGATTTCAGCAAGAGTGTTGTTGATCCAAACCTATATCATTACAGTGTTGGTGACAAGAGCCTGATTCTGATGACTTATTCAGAAAGCATTTTTGTTGGATACAAGTAATCCTTGACTTATGAATTCGAGATGAAGAATCTGATGCACTAATTCTTGGGACAAGAAGTATGACAGAGGACCAATAAGATTTTCTTGAGTCGAGGAAAATATATGGTGAAAATATTAAAGAAGTTCTGTAGGACAGAATGCAAAATCCACTGTGATGGATTTAAAGAAGATGATTGATGATGATTCAGATGAGACTGAACCAAAGTTGGTTGGATCACTAATGTATCTAGTTAACACCAGACTTGATTCATGCCATGTATTGAATGTGCCTAGTCATTTCATGAGTCAACCGAGACTGACTCACTAGACAACAACAAAACATGTATTGAGATATATATGAGGCACAATTGGATATGGCCTAAGATATGCCTCCAGTATGAACTTGATTTTGCAGGATATGTCGATTCATATTGAGAATAAAGTACAGTGAACCGGAAAAGCACATCCGCCTGATGTTCTATCGTGAATTTTTCCATGGTCTCCTAATGTAGCAGGAAATAAAACTCTGTAGCCTTAAGTACCACAGAGGCATAGTATATAGCATCGAGTGTGCAAAGCAATGTGTCTTCACAAGATTCTAATAGATTTACTTGACCATGAGATGGATCCTATGATGATAACCAAGAGCCGTGAGTAAATCTCCTTAAGAACCCATTGTTTCTTGATGGATCGAAATACAATGAGATGAAATATCCTTATATCAAAGATATGATGCATAGGAAAATCGTACACATGCAGTACCTTCCTACACATGAGCAGATTGTAGATATCTTCACCAAATTAACTTTGTAAAGAATGGATCCCTAGTTGAGAGGGAGTGTCGATAACTCCAGCCAAGACAAAATTCAAAATACATCTGTGTGAGACTTGGCATGATAAAGAATGCCTTCCTTGTTGAGAGGGAGTGTTGATGAATGTAACTATGTGAGATATTCTCCAGCTTACAAACCTATGAGATGTGGATCATTGCAGCTATGTAAGTCTTTCTCTCAGCTTACAAACCTAAGAGAAATCCCCTAAGAAGGGTATGTGGTTCTTGCCTGAGACAGAGTTAGGAATGTAGATATGACCTCCTCCATTCAGAGAGTTGATAAGAACTCCAGATGATTTTCCAGTGGGAAAGGCAATCTGTTGAGTTAGACGTGCTTGTGGTTGAGAACAAGGTGAACGTGTGAAATTCCAAAGTGTTGGGTGCATTGTCATGTGAACAGAAATGAAGATGATGTATTAGCCTCCTCTGAGCAGTAGAGTTGATGAAGGCTCCAGATGATTCTCTTGTGTGAGGCAGTGGGAAAGAAGATCTATAGAGTGGACGTTCCTGTGGATGAGCATAGGTGAACATGTGAAGATCTGGTTCTTCTGTGTAATGCGGTGAATCAGAGCTATGAAATCCCTATGGATGTGCCCCTAGTGGATGAGCACTAGTGGGTGTATTAGATCATTTGCTATATATTTTTCAAGAGTCAAACCTTCCTATAACCCTAATTGTTATGTAAAGGGTACAAGTCAGCCCCACCTTAATGTGATTAATAATAAATGTAAAAGATAATTAATCTGGATAATATTAATTATAATAATAATAATTATTATTATTATTATATGAATTAGAGAGGTCAGCCTTGTTGAGCCAATAGACACTTCAGTTTATAGGACAATTCTAATATAATTAAAGGGCAATTCCCCATTGTGGAATCCTATCTTTCTTGTGAGTTTGGAAATTTCAGCAAGTACATCTACTTGGGAAAAGGTGCGCACCTCTTTTGGGCGCTAGTCTTCTAGGGTTTGAGCACCCTCTTGTGTGCTAGGTCTTTCTTGGTGGTGAAGGTCTTTCTCTTAAAGAATATAGCAAAGGATTTGGTTGGGTTTTCTTCCCTTGTTGAGAAGGGTTTCCCAGGATACTTCTTGTGTTCTTGTGCATAGTGTTTCTTCTTGTGATCTTGGTTGCTGCAACATTATTATCTATGGTTAAGGTAAATGATAAAATGGAATGAACTTCATGCTTAACATAGCTTATTGAAAAATCAACAATAAGGTCATTATATAACATGGACATATGATACTTTCCCTCCTAAAAATTTTAATTTTACATAATGTGCATGCATCCTATGACATAAGTGTGCTATGTAAATTCTACAATTACTAATATTCATTCTCATATTTTTTGTAATCATGTAATCAAAATCATTTTATTAATACATATGTCTTATCAAATAACTAATATACAACTATCATTTGTCCTCTACAATTAATCCTAAGAGATCCTTAACTAAGTGATGCTTTCTATGTTCCCTTTCTGAGCCTATTTGATATTATAGGGCCCTTTGCATCATGAATAATCCATAAAGCATCAAATTTAAGGGAAAAGGCATTATTTTCACATGTGGGCCATATTAGGCCCTAATACAATCCCTAGTGTGCAAGGTTTATAATGGATAAGGTTCATTATTAATATTTAAAAATATAAAAAATATTAAGCAAACTCAATAAATAAAATAAACAAAAGTCCATGTGTAGAAGTTATAGAGAGCTTAGTCCCCATATTTGATGTAATGATTGTAACATGCAACTAGCCACTTTGTAAAACTAATGTCGAATTAAGCAATACATTTACATTAGTTCCATTGAAAATTCAAAAATACAATTAATCATATTTTTCTTGCGCCCCAAGGGGACGTCTAAAGGTAGACCCAATGCAAAGTGTTTTTTATGAGCAGTTGGTGGTCTAAGAAAGTTATAGTTTATTAACAACTCGTCACCAGGAAACAAACTACATATTGCATGCACAACAAAAAATATGGATGCCTTCCTTTTCAGAAAGAACTCTTTGTCATTGGAGTGTTCCTCAAAGGAACAATTTGCACTAAATAATGAGGCCCTGAAACTATTTATGAACCCTTCAATGTTCCCATGAGTTCTTGGACAACTCTCGATATATAACAAGTTTTTCCTATTAAAGTTTCTTGAAGCATAACCATTCATGCACATACTATACATGGAAATGTTATGTTTTCATTTGATAATATTCATGTAATCATACCGACTATAAAGAGGACCACAAAATGGCATAAGTGCCACTGATTATTTGGGAAGAACGAATACATGTGAAAGGATAAATAGCCCAATATTTACAACATATATTTTAGACTTGGAAATCATATAATTATTTCCACAAAAAGAGAATTTGGTTCCAACATCGGGCATAGGCATGGACAACGACCAAGCGCCATACAAATCTCGGTTGGTATTTACTTTGTAGATGGATAGGAAGAGGGAATTTATCGCTACCTTCCAACAATTGAATAGACTTTGGTGTGTACTTGGACATTTTTTGCTCTTAGCTCATACAAATTTTTTGATCTCCTAGTAGTGATGTTTTGGATAGTATTGATATCATACTTTGGCTCACTATAAGAACTCTTCGTTGACTCAACAAAAGGAGACGGGTTGGCCAATTTAAGATGAAATGTAATTGATATGGCTTCCAACTTTTCAAAAAATGAGCATATGGAAATGTTCCTACATGTCTTTTCTATATCACCTATTGAATTATTGACTGCAGTGGGAGGTATTATACCATCAACTTTGGGTAGTCAATCATTAATATAATGAGGCAATGTGACACGTCAAGGGTTCTTCTTCAACCCTTTACATTTTTAACAGCCACACACCATTGGTGTGTCATTAAAGAGATCCAATTCACGGTGTAATATTGTTGACCCAAGCTACAGGTTACTAGAAGATGGCATGTTACAATTGGTAGGGTAAAGTAGCTATCCATTTTCATCAAACATTTGTCTGCGATATATTTCTCCTGAAGAGAGCTTGTGACATTTTGGCACTGGTGGAATATCTTGCTCATCCGAACTCGCTCCCAATTTATGATCCTACAAAATTCAATGAACAATTAATCAAATGTGCACACATAAATGACATAAATTCAATCAAATATATGAATTATAAATAAAATCTAGACTTACTTCAAACTGTGTGGGATAAGTTGAAAAACTTGCAATGATATGGAATGAGTTGGAATTGAAGTATTGGCCATTTGATGTTATAACCTTCTTTTCTTTGCATTTGAACCAAACCATCGTCAATACATGCTTGAATCTGATATTAATTTTATCGGTGCTTTTATATTTTTTATAACGCATCGATGCGTCTATATATATAGAACGCACCGACGCGACCAACTATGAAACACACTGAACCGTTACATCCATTAAAACCTCTGCAAACCAAAATATCCATAAATTTTAATAGCGAAGGTTTGCATTTCTATTTTTTTTATAAAATTGGTATCAGTGTGTTGTTTACTATATACGCACTGGTGCACACAAATCGATGAGGTGCACCGACTTGAAAACAAATTGAATTTTTTAAATACATCTAGTTTAATAAGTTTTTTTACTTACAAATTGAAAAAACACTGTGAAAAAAGAGAGGGAATTTCATTTTTTAAAACATATTTGTTTACAAATTAAAACATTGTTCATTATTTCATTTTTTTGGCAAAATTTAGAGGGAGGAATTGTAGAAGAGAGATTTATCACAAAATACTTTAGAGTGGTTGAACTTTTTTGAAGAGACAAAATTGGAAGGGATCATTAGGGCACATACAAATATGCAAAGAAGAAATTTCAAGTATGTGATTTCATTCTACTAATCATTTCAATCTTTCCCTATTTGATTCAAACTATTTTCAATGCATGTTAAAAAAATGCAAGGGTTTCATAGTTACCTTCGGTATTGGAAGTCGTAGCTTTCTTGTTGTTTTTTCTTACTCCCCTCTTTTTTTAAGAAATAGATTTTATAAGTGTTTTTTTAAGCAATAGATTGTTATAGGGTTCATTTAGTTTCATATGGGGTGCTTGGTATCTGTTGCAATGGATCTCAAAACCTATCAACCTTGTCGTTGTCAGTGATTTTTTTTTAATTCCACGGTACACGGTGCACACTGTACAAGAAAATCACCCCAGTACGCACTGTACAGAGGTATTGACCCGATGCTCACTTTTTAGAAAAGCGCATCGGGGCACATATATCTATGAAAAGCACCAATTGGTCAAAAAGTAAGTAGCATTGATTTCATATCATATGTGTATGGGTTAGAGGTGCACAATGACAGATAGTATGTATCAATATGATTATATGTTTGATGCCCCGATGTGAATATATATTTTACGTCCCGATGCATTATGTTTAATTAAGCACATTGAAATACTAGATTGTATAAAAAATTCATAATTTCTATTTCTGATGATTCCTGATTTTTTTATACAAGATGGCTGACAGAAGTTCAAAGAAAACATATTATTGTAGTGAGCGCAATGGTAGCTCATCCCAAGAAGAGAGGGAGGCAAGTTCTTTAAGTTTTATTAAAAAGTTAATATTTTTGAAATATTTGTAAGTTTAAATTAATGATGTGTATTGGTTAATGTGTGTCATGCAAAGCAAAAACTTGAAGAAACTCGATAAGATTGTTCACAATCTTAGTGCAAAAGAGCGTAAAAACTCAATGGAAACATTGCAAAGAGAGGAACCAGGTGGATCGAAACGTAATCTACATTAATTTCTTCTTTGACTTTTAATAAAAATTAATTTCTTAACAGTAATCACTAACAAGTTTTAAATACTCAATTTCACATTTTTTTAATGTTATGCAAGGATTGATAACAAGGGAATGGAATCTCGTCCTAAGAGGAAAAAAATTGTTAATGATGTAAATGATTATGACGGCTTGGTCATCAGTTCATCTGGAGTGGTGCTTGAAGTTAATGAGAGGGGAAAATTGTTTACATAGATTTTTTTAGGGATATAGTGGAAAGAATGTATAGACGTCATTTCTACATACAATACAAAAATCAATCCAGTGAGTCCAAGAATTAGGTTATACGTACACTACAAGAAGCGCTTATGGATCCATGGTCAATGAGACCCGTGAGACTTCCAATAGAAAAACCTTACAATAGCAAAAAAGAATCATATAAAAGGTATTATTACTAAACATGTTTTCTATAATATGTTCCAATAATTACCAAATTATTTATTTTGCTATATTTACTTTCAAGTCCATCTAAGAAAAAATTATTGTGCTTTTTCATTTTTCAGGAAGATTGTAAAAATTCCAAACGACAAACAAGGGGAAATCCAATACATGCTGGTAGGGATGTCCAAGACAGTGTACAAGGAAATGGTAAAAGAAATGAACATAATTACATCACGGGAGGATGCATCCCAACAATAGCGTGCATCAGAGGTATGTGATCATTCATTTATTCTTTTATTTACATCGAATTTATTTGTCATATTAAATACTAATTTTCAATTGTTTTGTTAAGAAAACAAAATAGAACCCAATTAGCACACAAGACAGGATGACAAGGAAAAAAAAGGATCGATTGCAAAGTTTGAGTACTTACGTTTTCGACGTTACTTAAGTTTTCATATTTGTTCTGATATTTATATTTAAATAATTAATTTGCATTGATCCATGGATGTATTCTAATAGGTGCTAGCATACAAAGAAGAGTTGTTGTAGTCCAGACAATTGAGGCAGACATCCAAGAGAGACTACATCGTGAAATATATCAAGAACACGCACATAATCCAAAAAGAAGAGAGAATTTAGGGAAGGAATTCCATTCCAAGTTTGTATTCCATGTTTAGGGTTATTTATACAATAGGTAAATGGTTGGAGCGGTTGCACCCGCTCCAACTAATCCTTTGTTTAGTTACATTTACCACTTGTTACAGACATTTACTTTGTTAATCTTTATCTACTTATTACATGTATTCTTTCCTTATTACATATTATCATGTAGTATAATAACATATATGTGATGACTATTAGGGCCTAAGAGTCCCCCTCAATAAGAGCCAACCGAAAAATTGATCAACATTGGGTTAACTAAGGGTTGTGAGTATAAGTTGAAGTATTGAGGTTTAATTGAACAATTTGTAAGTAGATATATTGTTTAACTTACCTTGTTTTATAATTAATGGAACAATAAGAAACCTTTGTATTAATTATATCAACTATGCTTTGTCATGGTGTATTAAACATGCAGGAAACAAAGTATGGAGAGGAGCCAACATAAAATTTTGTGATAACTAGCATGAGGCAAAGCTTCGAAATGATGTGTATGGTTTATGAATCACTCGTTTCTATGGTACGCTTTTTTATTTATGCTATCATGTATATTCTACTATATTATAAAAGTAGATTTACTTATTACGCTTTATTTCTATGTTTGTATATGGACTGAGAGAAGTTGGAATGTCAACAAGAAGTCGAGCAAGAAACATCAGTATAAATAACCAAAGTACAATATCGCCTACAATGGATCAAGAAATGAGGGATGCACACAGCGTGAGCAATGATAACAGTTCAGGTGATGTATGACGATCAATATAATTGAATGTTACTGCAAGTTGTATGTTTTGTAATATCGATCTGTAAAAATCATGGATATTTTTACTTAATGTAGTGGACATAATGTTTCAATTGCATGAGGACATTTTACCAATAACTATAACAATTACATATTGATTCCGTTTTGATTATTGTGGACCTTTATGTTGTCTCATTTTGTATGACCATGGGTCTCTTATTCATCTATAATAAAATGGTTTGTTATTTTATTGCATTGTCAAATGTGTAAACTTTTGTGTTGTAGATTAATTAATATATGAATGATTTACATTGTTGCAAATAACTTATTAATGTGTGAATGATTTACATTGTTGCAAATAATAGAGGTGTAAGTCATTGGATAAGGCATTAATGTTTTCATTATATCAAAATGCAATAACAAAAATATAAAAAACAATATTATTATAAAAAAATATTTGTAAAAAAACCAATTAATTAAAATATATACATATCGGTGCATTCTTATGAACTCGCAAAATGGTACCTAAAATAATATAGAAATCGGTGTTTTTTAAGGGGTTATACACACCGGTGCATATTAAGCATACTAAAACACCGGTACATATTAATTAGACAAAAGTATTGGTGCATAAAATGAGTGATAATATATATCATTTTCAAATTTTACAGTGGGTATGTGATAAATACGCATTGGTTTTTTAAATATAATACCTGCACCGGTGCTTTAAAAAACTTTAACACACCGATGTGTTATATTTAATATAGGCACCAGAGCATACGAATTATACAAGCACCAGGACAGACATAAAATACAAGCGCACTCGAGTTGCATACAACAAAATGGAAATTCAGGGCATAATAACCATAATTGCCCCAGTGTGTTTGCATCATATGTATGCACCGAGGCAGTAATGTAATAGCAAACTGAAGGGTTTTTATCTTATGTACGCCTCGAGACATTTCATGTAATGGTGCCCCGGTGCATTTTTTTTTATGTCTGCATGGATAATTTATGTAATGGCACGCCGATTCATTTTTTGGTTTTATGTATGTTTTGGGGCATTTTATGTAAGGTCGTTCCAGTGCATTTTATGTTTAGGTATGCACCAAGGAATTTTATTTAATGACACACTGGTGCGTTTTGACAATAAAAACATCGGAAATAAATAAATATATATATATATCCACTACAACTTTCACTCGCCCATTTTTTTCTAGTTATATGAAAAATTTGTTAAAACCTCTACAACCAATAGAGGGGTTTGTAACAGAGGTTTTTTTGAAAATTTTGCCAAATTTTGTAACACTAAAAACCTCCACTAGAAGGTGTTCTCCTTGTAGTTCCATGAAATTTGAAGAGAAGAGATGAGTTATAGGGAGGATGTATGCTTTCCCAATTGCTAACATTATTCCTCACATTTGTTAGTATATTTAGACACTTAGGAGTTAGTTAAGATATACTTGGTCTAATGTGTCAATAGGTAAAAGTGTGTTTCTTAGCATGTTTCTTTAGTATGCATTTGTAGTTAGGAAATTTGACCCTCACGATATGTTCCCGACATAGAGAGATCAGACGGTTCATTTTCTCCTCAATATTAACAGCTACATTGATTTGTGTCTTAACACCCAATTGGTCCATGATATCTATTTAAATAGCATGGAAGGTCATTTGTCGATGAACGATTGTGAGAAACTCTCTTGTAAAATATCTATGTAATATTTTTCTTTTGCATTAATAAATTGCTTCAAGTGGTCGCATTCGTTGGGATCGTGGATGTTTCCCCTTAGGGGTTTTACCATGTCGAAATATCAGTGTGTTGATATTTTATCTGGTTGTGTGAGTGGTTACTGAAGGTGTTTGTCATCTATTAGAATACATGTGTTTTTGAACATGGTATCGGAGCTTGTTTGAAGATCCGCTCCTGTTGTAGATAGAGATCATGAAGCCAAGTTGCCTCATCTCTAGTTTCTTCCATTTATGAACATTTTTGGGCTGACAAAACTATTCCATTGTGTCTAGAGTGCTTGTTTCAGTGAGAAATTTTTTTTTTCATTTCACTCGAAAAGGTTTTTATTTGCCCAAGATACGGCCATTTTAAGCTGATCCTGAGGTATAAATCCTAAATACGCCCTTTTTAATATTTTTGTAGAGTATTATTTCAGTTTTATATTGTTTGTTTCTATGTCGCTACTCTTTTAGATCTGTGTATACTCTTTTCCCCTCGCCCTATGCGATATCATCAAATCAGAAACAGATAGGAAAATGTGCATTTTTCGGGTAAGCTAACTAAGATCTAACCCTTGTTGTTATCGAGAAGCGAAATATTTTTCTTATGTCAAAAGAGTTTTTTATAAGCATGCTCTCCAACTCCATCTTCCACAACAACAACAAAAACACCCCCAATCCTCCTTCTAAACAATACAATATGTTTTGTTAGCTCACTTGGTTAAAAGTTGTCTTATTAAGTAAGAAGTCTTGAGTTCAAGTTGTTGATATTGAGAGGGGGGTGAATCAGTATCACGTACAATTTAAAAAAAAAAAA
>ML800234.1:50327-75414 GCA_009831015.1 Picea engelmannii | reverse complement strand
AACTTATACTTCAACCAAATTATATATTCAATTATATCCAATAAGTAACGAACAATAGTAGAAGAGTTACACCAATACACCACAATACACCATGCACAATATGTGAGAAATAACCAATAGTTATTGTTCAAGGGAAGTAATGACTTCCAAAGGTAGCTACAGCTTCCAAATATGAAGGGAAAGATAAACCTCCAAAAGGAAGATACAATCCTCCAATATCAAGAGAGGGTTGACCTCTCCATCCTTGTCCCTTCCTTCCACCCAAGAATATATGAGAGATAATAAAACTTTACATTAAATCATCACCATCAACCAACCATCACATAGAACCTGATAATGATTTTTGAGACTTCTTCAACTTCTGCAATTTTTCAATTCTTGGAATACTTTGATCCTGTAGTTAATATTACTCAATTTATTCTCTGAAACTCCTCCAAGTTTCACTCATTGAATCCTCCCAAAAAAGAAGTTATAGAGAGAATGGTAGACCTTATTCAATTCTAGTTTATTCAGAAGAGCGAACTTGTAATAAATGCCCCGCGCTCAATATTTAACATCAAATTCTGAAATTTGCACACAAGAAAATAAAGCCTGTAATATTTCCAATGAAATTGGTTTCACTTCATTTGGATTCTCTATGAAGAAGTTATGATTGTTTTACCCAGAACACTTGTTTATGACTAGCTTCAAGACTAGTCAAAAACCCTATCTTCCACAAAGTGTATCTCCAAAATTATAGCGAATAAAGAGCTGAAATTTTTACCATGGATACCTAGATATGTCTTCTCAATACTATACCAATTTCACCATCTGAATCGTTCTAGAAAAATAGTTATAGGTAAAATGGTAAGATGACCTATAAATAACATACCTTAGAACACATCACCAAAACACTTCATCCTCCCTTAAAATCTAGCCTTCTTTACTTCAGATTTCCTCTGAAATTTGACTTATCTCTCCTTGTTCATTAACAAACTTGTGTGTGTTGAAAAATGAATGTATAATGAGATGTATTTATACCATTTATGTCACTTCCTTTTAACATTAGGGCCGACCTGACACTTTCTTATTTTGTAATTCTTTTCTTTAATTATCTTTAGGGCCGACTTGTACTTCCTTCTTCAATTCACTTTGTCATCTTCAAAAATTCATTTCTCCTCAACCATGAGGATCCACTTGACGTGCCACCTACCACCGAAAACAACATGATGTATATTATCCATCCATGGGTGTTGTATTTTCATGTGCATTGTCCTTCATGTCCAAATACCTTCATCAATCTTGCGGTCCAAAACCAATGACTAGGATTGACATCAATGACAACAACCAATCTTCCAACACAAGTCTCTTTTTTGTTTTGTTTTTTGAAAAATTTCATGCATCCATTGTAAAGTGTATTTCACTTCAAATATAAAAGTTAATCATTATAAGTAGATTTAATATTTTATTTTAAAGTTATTTATTTTGCATGCAACTTTATTTTATAAAGTAACTTCATTGTAAAATTGATCCCCGCTTCTTTTTATAAAAGTGGGTCACTTCTGAAGCAACTTATTTGTAAAAGTGAGGGCATAACTTTCACATCCGAAGTCTGTTTTAAGTGTCATTTTTTTTAAAACCGCCTAATTTTTTGAGATCTTTCCATCCATATCATCAGTTTCTGCTTTTAAATCCATATTATCTATATATTTAATACGGGTTCTTCCAGTGATCTTTTGTTTACCAGCACCGACTACTTCCAATGGAAATCCCATATGGAGGATTTATTAAGAAGTAAAGTCTTGTACTAGATTACCTTGGGAAAGGAAAAAGAACTCACTGATGATGAAAATAAAGTCAAATGGGATAATAGGAATGACGAAGTATGTGGACTGATCATAATGTCCATCTCTCATGATTTAAGGTTCCACCTTTAAGAAATTGATGACCCCGATGAAGCTTGGGAAAATCTTGAATCTGTGTTTGGTAAAAACAATATTATTCGAGCGCATCAGTTAGAAAATAAGATATTGACTTTAAGTCCAAATGATTTTTCTTGCATTGAAGACTATCTATCTAAGTTTAAAACACTTAGAATTTTATGTGAAGAGTGTAACATAATGCTAGAGGAAGAGCGTTGCATCTATATTATTCTTTCTAAGCTAGATAGTGCATATTATGTGTTTGTATCTACCTTTTATGCCATGAGAGAGGCTCTAGGGAAATCTTATCAAAAACCCACTCTTGAGTCATTTTTTGATGTTTTGATTAGAGAGCAAGATGAGCTTGTACAACATGGAGTAATCAGCACTACAGGTACCTCCAACAAAGCCTTATTTGCCCTGCAAAAAGCTAAACCCAAGAATCCCAAGAAGATACATCCTTGCCACAACAAGAAGAAAAACAAGGCTCCCAGACCCACTCAGACAACTTCAGCTCCTAATGGTGACAAAGGAGAAAAATATAAAAATAAGAAGATTGATAGACATTGCAACTTTTGTGGGAAAGATGGTCATGATGACTCCAAATTTTTCAAGAAGATGACAGCTTTAGAAGCATCGATGAAGAATCACAACATTAGTATTGATTCTACTTATTCTTCTTCTTCTCATGGACATGCACTTTCTACTTTTGGTTTATCCTTCAATGCAACTTCTACTTCTTTTGTTGATGAGTGGCTTATTGATTCTGAAGCCTCTTATCATATGGCTAAGGATAAAGCCATATTTTCTGCTCTAAATGAATGTAACACAAAGAAAATATTTGTTGGTGATGATAGATCTCTTAGTGTTGTAGGATCTAGAACACTTCAAGTAGATAATGGTCATTTCAATGATGTATTATGTGTTCCAAGTCTTTCCTATAATATTCTATTAGTATATCAAATCACTCATTCAGGTGAAGGTAAAACCATAGATTTTTCACCTCACCAAGTTGTAATCAAGGATCTAAAATATCCTAAGTATGTTCTTGCAACTAGAATTGTTGATGATGTTACGAGGTTGTACAAGTTTGACAACTTTGGGTCATCATCTTTTCCATCAGTTTTTGTTTCTCATAGAGATGACTTGAGAAAACTTTGGCATGAGCGGTTTGGTCATCTAAATTATCACCCATTGCAACAACTATGTAATCAAATGATGGTGAATAGTGTTCCTCTTGTTTCATGCAGAGATGGTGTTTGTGTCAGTTTTTTTCTCAGAAAACATCATCAGGACATTTTTGCCAAACGTGCCTCTTGGCATGCCTCGGGCCCTTTGTAGCTTGTTCACAGTGACTTGTGTGGTCCACTTTCTTTTCCTTGTTTTTTTGGGTGCAAGTATTTCTTAACTTTCATTGATGACTTTTCCAAACATACTTGGGTTCACTTCTTAAAACTTAAGAGAGAAGTTTTTGAAAAGTTTATGGCCTACAAGGACCTTGTAGAAAAGCAATATGGACATCAAATTCAAAGGTTAAGAATAGATAATGGAGGCAAATATGTGAACAATAATTTTACAAGTTATTGCACTACACAGGGCATCCAAATGCAACACATTGTTCCATATACACCACAAAAAAATGGTGTTGCCAAGAGAAATAATTGCACATTAAAATAAATGGCTAATTGTATAATCCATTCTAAGGGATTAAGTCTAAATTATTGGGTAGAAGCCATCAACTGTGAAAATTACATATTAAATCACACTCCCACAAAGGATCTTAAAAATATAACACCAGAAGAAGCATGGAATAAAATTCAACCAGATGTAAGTCACTTATGTGCATTTGGCAGTATAGCATGTGCTCACATTCCTGATGAGAAAAGGAAATAATTGCAGCCTAAAAGTGAGAAGTGTATATTTGTTGGTTATTCTGAAGATGTCAAAGGTTACAGACTTCTTCAACCACATTGTAATGAAATTATTATTAGAAGAGATGTTAAATTTGATGAAAATATCTTGGCCTGTGAGCCTAATTCAAATATTGTGCCTTCTTCGGCCTGCGAGCCATCTTCGGTGTTTGTGCCTTCTTCTGTTCCTATTCTAGCTTGTTCTTCAAATGATGACAATGAGGATGAAAATCCACCTCTGCCTACTCAACTTCCTCTAGATGAGTCCATTGAACATGAACCAGCACCAACACCATCGCTTCCTAGATGGGTTCGTTCAACACAAGAAGCAGTTGGCGATATTGTTGGTGATCCTTCATATCAACATCAGACATGTTATCAGTTCCAATGAGACCCTTCTCTTTTGGATCAAGTTTTAGAGACTCATGATCTAGAGATATTTGCAAAATCTTCATGCCATCCAGATCGGGATACAATAATGAATGAAAAGTATCTTTCTTTAATGGTGAACGATACTTGGGATCTTGTACCTCTTCCAAAAGGAAGAAAACTTGTCAGATGTAAATGGGTCTACAAAACTAAGTATGCATCAGATGAAAGTGTTGAAAGGCACAAGGCTCAGTTAGTTTCCAAAGGATTTTCCCAAGTTGAAGGAATTAACTATAATGAAACCTTTGCCCCAGTAGCCAAAATGAATTCCATCTGCCTTGTTCTTGCCCTTGTTGCCTCACATAAATGGGAGGTCCATCAGATGGATGTTAAATCCACCTTCTTGCATGGGGATTTGCAAGAAGAAATATACATGGAACAACCTCCTGACAATGTCTAGAATGACTCTAGCCTTGTTTGTCACCTTAAGAAATCTCTTTATGGTGTTATGCAAGCTCCCCAAGCTTGGTATGCCAAAATGGAAAACTTTCTTATTGACGCTGGATTTTCTAGATGCCATTATGATCCTAATGTCTATACCAAGAAAGTAGGAAGCCATCTCATAATATTTGTCCTTTATGTCGATGACCTTATCTTTACTAGTAGTGACTTGAAACTTTTAAACCATGTGAAAACCAGCCTTACGAAGAAATTTGAAATGATAGACTTAAGCTTTTTGCATTTATTTCCTTGGCCTCCAAGTTTTGCAAACCAATGAAGGAATTTTTCTTTCCCAATCTAAGTATGCTTGTGACCTTCTTCGTCGCTTTCACATGGAAGATTGTAAACCAGCCCCTTCTCCCTTCCAGTATGGAGTCAAGTTTGATTCCACTTGTACTTCTCCTGAAGTTGATGCCACTTTGTATCATCAGTTAGTTGGTAGCCTCTTATCCTTGACTCATACTCGTCATGATCTTTCCTTTGTTGTTGGTATTATTGCCTTGTATATGAAAACACCCCATGAAAGCCATTGGAAAGAAACTAAAAGTATACTCTGGTATGTATGAGATACAACTCAGTTAAAGATACATTACAGTTCAAGGGGGGACTCCTTTATTGGTCGATTTCACTGATTCAGATTGGGTCGGCGACCCTAATGATCAGAAGTCTACTGCAAGTTATTCTTTCATCCTTGGTTCATGACCTGTGACTTGCACCTGTAAGAAACAACAAGATATTGCACTTTCTTCAATGGAAGCAGAGTATTGAGCAGCGGTAAATGCAAGTTAGGAAGCCTTTTGTCTTCGACAGATCCTTTCAGAGTTTGGATTTCAGC
The DNA here is from genome assembly GCA_009831015.1 of Picea engelmannii. Lineage (NCBI taxonomy): Eukaryota > Viridiplantae > Streptophyta > Pinopsida > Pinales > Pinaceae > Picea > Picea engelmannii. The sequence continues at coordinate 69,898 of ML800234.1, read as the reverse complement.
AGCAGCATCCGACCAGCCTTTGGTGTGCCAATCAGAGTGCCATCAAGCTTGCCAAAGACCTAATTCAACATCAGCATAGAAAACACATCAAGATACACATGCACTCCATCAGAAATCTCATTCATGATCAAGTTATCAAAGTTCTATTTTTCCCTACAGAAGATCAAGTTGTAGACATTTTCACAAAGTCTCTTACAGAAGCGAAGTTTTCCAAACTTCAATATATGTTAGGAGTTCAGGAAGTTGTCATTAAGGGGGGATAGTCTCTAATGCCTCCTTCATTCTCCTATTGTGCCACTATTGTAAATCCTTCATTAATATCCCAAGTTGTTCTTAAGGGGGGGTGTTAGGATATCTAGACACTTGGCAATTAGTTAATATCTACTTGGTCTAATGTGTCGTTAGGTAAAAGTGTGTTTCTTACTATGTTTCTTTATTATGCATTAGTATGCATTTGTAGTTAGGAAATCCAACTGTCATGATACGTTCCCGACATAGAGTGATCCAACGGTTCATATTCTCCTCGATCTTAATGGCTACATTGATCTGTGGCTTAACACCCGATTGGTCCATGATCTCTATTTAAAGAGCATGGAGGGTCATTTGTCGATGATCGATTGTGATAAACTCTCTTGTAAAATCTCTTTGTAATCATTTTCTTTTGCATTAATAAATTTCTCCAAGTGACCGTGTTGGTTGGGGTGTGGATGTTTCCCTGTAGGGGTTTTATCATGTCACAGTATCAGTGTGTTGATATTTGATATGGTTGTGTGAGTGGTTACTGAAGGTGTTCGTCCTCTATTGAAATACATGTGTTGTCGAACAACATTAGGTTCTACAAACTGCATTATTAACAATGATCACTTGGAACTTCCTAGAAGAATGACATCAAAATTGTGTGCAAATACAACAACACTTTCATAACACGTAATTTTTTTACCAAATATATTATTATGACATTATACATTTATATAGAAGATGGAATTTCAATGCAACATATGCCTTCGACATGCGGCAAATTTTAGCGACATAAAAATGACGCAAAAATGGAAATAATGTGAAGCTTGTCAATGCAAGTATGACACAATCCGAATAAATAAATAAATATTTTTTAGTGTTGTGGGTTTGGAGTAAAAATTGTGTTGTAAAATCCTGATGCATGCTAGAAAAAAAATGAAAATTCAAAAATGGGTAGTAATGTTGCAAACCAGTGATGTTATAGACTCATATTGTAGTAGTGTTAACAATCATTCCATTAGGCGATGTTCACAAGGGTGAAGAAGTGGGATTGAAACCAACAAAATGAATCACACAATGCTAATTACCACCTACAAGACTTGCGCCCTATAACCAAGACTTTCTAGGAAGGTATTTGATCCCAAGAATCCCCCGACTCATGTGCAATTAAGAATGGAGTTTTTCCCCATAGTCAAGCCTACTTAGCTTGCCACCCCATTTGAAAAACCTTGGCAAGTATTGTGCCTTATGAGTTATTCATTTAGAGCTCCCTTCTATTTATTTAAGCATGTGGGAAGATTTTTTAGTCCAACACATTAAATATTATTTTTCAACATTAGTTGCATAGAGTAATTCATTCAGCATGACCCATACCCCATAAACACTAGTCATATTGATCGATTTCTCATTAGCATGAATACTCCTCCTAGCACTAATTGCATTAAGTTATGCTTGTAGGAGTGAATAAGTGGGATTAAAACTAGTGAAATGAATTACATAGTATCAATCGTCACCTTTGAGATTTACACCTTGTAACCAGGACTTCCTAGGAAGGTCACCCATCCCAAGACTCTTCTGGCTCAAGCACACTTAAACGTAGGGATTTAACCCCATAGTCAAACCCACTTAAATTGATATCCCATTTTCAAAATGTTAGAAAGTATCGTGCCTTATGAACTATTCATTGAGAGACCCCTTCTCTTTATTTAAGCATGTGAGGAGGTTTGCAATCCAACTTATGAAATATCATTTTTGGGGATTAATTGTGTAGAATATTAATTAACTCAGCAAGAGCCATCTCCCATGAGCATTAGTCACCGTGACCAAATTCTCATGAACTTGAATAATCCACTTAGCACTCATTGCATTGTGTGATGCTCATATGGGTCAAGAAGTGAGATTAAAGTTAATGAAATGAATCAAATAGTTTCAATTTACCTTCGAGACTTGCATCCAATCACCAAGACTTTCAAGGAAGGTCACCCATCCCAAGACTCCTCCAAATCAAGTGCACTTAACCATGAATTTTTTTCCCCGTAGTTAAGACCACTTAGCTCACTACCCCATTTACAAAATCCTAGCAATTATTGTGCCTTATGAATTATTTATTCAAAGCATTCAACATACTTACGTAAGTTGGAGATTGTGTACATGGATGACATTTTGATTTATAGTGGTAGAAGAGGTAAGCATTTGCAACACATTAGATTGATGTTGGAAACTTTGGATAAGAAAAAGTTGCACAACAACTTGAATATATGTATGTTCTTAAGCATGAATTGGTTTATTTGAGATATGTCATATTGTGGAAAGTATTGAGCATGGATCCTCAAAAAGTGAAGGCCATATTGGACTCTTTGTCTAGTACCACAAAATGTACATGTTGTATAGAGTTTTCATTGCATTCAATTTTACCTGAACGTTATAAGAGGGTATAATGGAATTTGTGCATTTGAAGACAACATGCACACGAAGACAATGATTTCATTGGAACAAACAAGCATAGTGAAGGTTTTAATTGTTGGAGAGAATCACTAGGGCACTAGTATTGGAGTTGCCAAATTTTGAGAAAGTATTTAAGGAAGAATGTGACGCAAATTAAGTGGCTATTAGAGTAGTGATGAGCTAAGAGGGCAGAATAGTGTTTTTAGTAAGAAGTTAAATGAGGCGAGGAAAAGATATTTGACCTGTGATTTTGAATTTATGTTGTGGTGTTTAATAGGTAAGTGCATTACTCTTGCTTGGAGATGTGCAAGGTTCACATCTCTCCTACCCATGGTAAAGTGGGTTGTTATCCCACGTTAATGTGGAGTTGAATTTCATTGCTCCCCATGGATCAATTGAAAGCAAAATTATCAATAAAAAGTAGTCCTCTCTCCTTTTTTTTACATTTGCAAATATTTGTTTGCTTGTTTATGGGGAATTATGAATCTCTCATCACATTAACATAATACAAAGAACATTATGTTCTCACCTTTATTATCTAAATATGTTCTCCATGGAACTTGAACATAAGTCTCATTTACCAATACTTCTGACCCATGTTGACCAGAAAAACAATTCTCTCTAATTGATTATAAAGATCTCAAACTCTAAACCTACAATAATATATAACATTTTCACATGATAAAGGTCTATATGACATCCTCTAAATATTTCGTTGTTACTATATAATACTTGATATGCTCATTAATAATAATAAATTGTTAATACTTGATATGCTCATTAATAATAATAAATTGTTATATATATGGCTAGTAAAATGTGAATAGTAATATTCCTCGCATTATGATTTGAATTTCTATAATATTTTGAAAGTTTTTTTTTTCCATGAACACGATTAACAAAATTAACAAATTTAACCATCAAAAACTAAAACTAGGATAGAAGATAAGAGACTAATAGAGAATTGAATCCTAGTAAGAAGAATATCACTACGTTACAGTAACAAAGCAATTCCCCACAACATTATATTATATATATGAATATGAGTAGTTATATTTTTCCTCTAAACAAATATAGAGGATTATTTGTCAGTGAGGAAGGTTCTATTTTTTCATTGACTTACTCAAGTGGATGACCTGCACTGCTCTTATTCAAAAGATGAAAGTGGGAAATAAGTGTTTAATAATTTTTAACATAATAAATAACCCTAAAAAGTTAAATAACACTTTTATTGGAATCTTAAAGGTAGTTTTTAATACTATTTATAAATCGGACATGTCCGAGCTCATATATCCATGTGGAACAGAACTACCCTAACTCATTATTAATACAAAACACAAAACAAGGTAATGATTAATTTTTTACTTTAGAATCCACCAAGTAATTATGTCGACTTATTATTATAAAAAAATATATTCTGAACTCGAGATATGCCCTAATGTTTGTCCACAGGCTTCTTAATCTTTTATGAGGTTAAGATGACATCACTGTTCGTGGTACTTTTTCTACATCACTCGTTGGCATCCAATGTGTTCTCGTGACCCCTTAATATAAGGTGCCCAACAATTGTCTCTTTGTCATTGATGATAAACATTATAAAATTCTAATATAATTAATTCACACACAAAGGCCCTTTTATGAATGGGATGTCTCTAAGTTAATATTTCTTCGCTTAAGATACTTTATGTGTTGGTGAATAACTATAAACTGTACAATGTATATACAAAATAAATGTTTTTGTCATCCAATCTGTTTCGAAGACCCCTAGATCCTCTCTCATTGATGATAATGATTCTTAAATTCTATATATAACTAAATCACACAAAGGGCCTTTATGACATTAGGATATCTCTAAATCAATATTATCCCACTTTATATGTTTGGTAATTACCACATACACACACACATATATATATATATATATATATATAAACATATATATATCAATGTGTTATATGGTGTGGATGGTGTGAATGTATGACTATCTTGTTCACTGTGGAGTTAGTGACACGCATGAGTTGGTGTAGTGTGCATTCATGCTTTAGAACTTGGTGTGCATAATAGAAACTTAAGCTCTAAATTTTATAAAGGTTTTACTAGAGACCATCGAAGGTATTGCATACCCAAATATTGGGTTGTTGTAAGCAATTGTGGGGTGTTAAAGTATTCTGGATAGGAAATGTTGATGGAATAAGGTTATTGATGAAAGGACTATTGATGTTGATGTGGTAGGACTATTGACAAGTGCATCATAGTTAAGAAGGATGTCGATAAGAGAGTCATCGACTAACAAGCTATTGAGAAGAGTGGCATTGACATGAGATTTTTTGACGAGAGGGTTATCAACAAGAGTGTTATTGGCAAGCAAGATGTCAACAAGGGTATTGTCAACAACAAATATGTGAACAAGAGTGTTGTTGACAAGTGATTTTCCAACAAGAGTGTCGTCAACAAGTGAATTCTCAGCAAGAGTGTTATTGACAAGCAAGCTATCGATAAGCGAGTTGTTGACAAGCATGTCATCGACAAAAAATTTATGGTCATCAATAAATTAAGTGTCCACAATAGTTTTCGATGTTGACAAAAGCATCGTAGAGGAATTTGTTGTTAATGTCGAGAGAGTGCATAATCAATCATTACCCTGATCATTGAAAAGCCTATCAAGCACACTAAAAATGTCCATCATCTATGTGCTTAATTTTTCCCTTAGATCTTCCATGTCACACTTTGCCCAAGCTTACTTGCATCATCTTCCTATTTCCACTTAGCCATCATTCTATTATATGATGCTCACAAGGGTGAAGAAGTGGGACTAAAACCAATGAAATTATTCACACAATGTCATTGTCACATCTAAGTATTGCACCTAGTAACCAGGACTTCCTAACAAGATCACCCATTCCAAGAATCAACCTCTAGATCAATCATGCTTAACCATGGAGAATTTTCCCGATAATTAGCCCTACTTAGTTTGCTACCCCATTTGTAAACCTTAGAAAGTATCATTTTTTATGAATTATTCATTCAAAGCTCCATTCTCTTTATTTGAGAATGTAGGTGGCCTTCGCAGTCTAACATATGAAATATCATTTTTCAGGATTAACTCTATAGAGTATTAAGTCGTTAGCATGACCCATATAATACGATTATTATTTATAATGACCAATTTCTCATGAGATTGAATGGTTTGGTTACACTACAACGATACAGGGTTGTCGCATTACTTCATAGTGTAATTTTCTAATTAAAAAAATGATCCAGGTGGATATCGGTGGCCAACCACCTTTTTCGACTGGCTCAAAATAGTTTTATGGCAGTTTTGGCAATTTACTATTTTTAGCAGGTTTTAACTTCCAGGGTCATTTTGAGGGCCTAAATGAAGGTCTTTCGAGATCGAGGTTCTCAATGATAACCGAAGGCATTACTGAGCCCCCAAAATGAATCTCCTCGACGATACCTTTCCAACGAGCTATCATACGCCTAAAATGTAGATCATATGCAAAAATTACGACCCCGGGAAGTTGATGTACTTACTTACCCAAACGGGGCCCACATGACTTTTGGCGCTTCATCTCCTAGGGTTAGGTTTTTGGATGTCTAGGGTTTTGGGCATTCCTATTTATTGTAAAAAGGCCTTCAGAGCCTCATTGTAATCATCTTCTTGTGAATGCGAGTAGCCGTCACATCTCTTCTCAGAGATAAGCTACCACCATTCTATCGAGTCTTTCACCCTGTATTTTACAGTCTCTGTACATTTATTTCATTAATAGAAATCATGTATTACTGTATATCTGTGTTTATGGTTGCATCTCTGGTATATTTTTGTTATATTATTGAATATCTGCGATATCTCTGTGCATTTATTTATTATATATCCAATCTCATTTCGTGCCGAAAATAATCCGGATCAAAAAATCTAATTTGCATAATGCAAAACTTGACACAACATAGTGCATCATCTTTTGCATCAAATTTACATCATATTTGCGTCAATGTTATCGACATGCACTTCTTCAATCGTCATTTTTGCATCAAATTTTTTTATGTGTGCTTCATTTACGTCTTGACTTTTCATCATGTTTGCATAAAAAAAATGATTGAAAAGCAAGGGTTCATCATCATATTTACATCTTTTTTGCATTGAAAACCTGCTTTTTGTGTCTCTTTGGTTGTTGTGTGTCATATTAGCATCATCATAAGCCTTGTTAGCATAATTAAGGAAATGGAGTTTAGATTATTAGAGTCATATTAGCATCGAAATGCAGATCTTTTGCATCAAGTTTGTGTCTTTCGAGCGTTGTACTACTTTATTTATGCATCATTTTAACATCATTTTTCGACATAATAAAAAAAACTGCATTATATTAACATCATGGTGATGTCATTTTAGAGTCAAAATTATGTTGTTTTAGTGTCAAAATCGTATTAAAAATTATTTTATTATTTCAATTAATATAAGTGTTATTAACTATTTAATTAATTTTGTTATTATAAATTTAATTATTATTAATTATTTGATTATGTTTTTTAATTTGATTATTTAATTATTATTAGTAATTTAATTGTGTGTGTGTGTGTGTGAAAGTTACGGACCATGTATATATAAATGCACTACCTCGTTAACATTTAATCAATTTCACACCATGACTAGAGCCATCTCTTTCAAGATAGTGTCAAGAAGAAAAGGAACATGATAGAGGAAAATATAGAGTCAACTTCACACCAATTTCACATGAGAGAACATGAGTGGATAGGTAGAGGAAGAGGAGGGATAAGAGGAAAAGGAAGAGAATTGGGGAAAGGGGAAGGAAAACCCAAAAACAATCTCCAAAAACCATTTCTAAAACCAAAAACCCATTTTTAAAACCCAATTCCCATCTTCAAAACCCACATCACATTTTGTTTGAAATTTACAAATTAAAAAAAGAAGGGGGAAATGAAAAAAAACTTACTTGTGAATCCAAGAGATCCGGTGATGCCCCAAAAATATCCCTTGCTTAGTCATGTTGAGTGTCCCCACAAATCCATTTTAGCTCTAAGAAGCTTTGCCCCACACACTCATGTGAAATTGAAACAAAGGACACCCCTCCCCAAATTTTTCAACATGTAAGAGAAATGGACAATGAGTTTCCAATGCAAGAATGGATTTTGCATCGTTTTTTCAATATTTTTTTAATTTTGCATCAAACTTGCATCATTTTTGTGTTGATTATCACGAGACTGAATCAAAGCATGCATCATCTTGTGTCATATTAGTGTCATTTCAGCGTCAAAACAATTCACTAAAGTGTCATTCTTTCTTGCAAAAAGTGATGCTAAAACAGAAAACATGTTGCTTCCACATTGTTAAAAAATAGTTATTGTTCAAGGTTAGCAAGTACGGGGCAGATCATCTATGATTTCAAGGGACAAACATAAATAAGTTTAAATGGGGTCTTGGAGAAGCAATAAATAATCAAGTTGAGGCATTGGTGCTCTATCAAGGACTAAACATCCTAGATTCAATCCACATTAGAGACTTGATGGTAATAGGTGACTCATCTCTAATTATAATACATATGAGAAACACTACTACCCCAAAAAATTGTAAACTCACAAGGATAATATCTAGCCAACATTGTTGCTCATTTGGAGGTTGGAAAACTTGGAATAAAAGAGGGGAATTTTACCACACTAATCCCATAATTAATTAATCAATGGTTACTTCAAAAAGTGAACTTACAAGTGGCATTTTAATGCCAAGGGATCCATGCAAATCCAAGTGGCATATCTAACCATGCATAAAAGACATGCATTAAATCTTTCATTCCTCGTAGTAAGCTCACACACATTCTCTTTAACGGTGGAGCAAGGTATTATGATACCATCAATGTTTATGGTAGACAAAGATGGGATGTCTCTAATTGGTGGTCTTAGTGGTTTGAATTTGACATTGCAATTTGCAAAGCCCTTTTCTCCGGATTTGTGGGGTGAATTTATCGAAATGAACTATGAAACTATCCAGTTGTGATGCAATTTAAGGAATAGGCTAGAATTCTACTATCCATAGCATATTGGAGGTTCATTCAATAATTTGGAGTCTGGTGTASSTTTGCTTTCTTAATTCTAGTGTATACTCAGCTTTATTACCTAAATTTGTTTGGATTATTCTAGTCATAGAGGAACATAGCCATAGCCATCTAGGTCAATGTGCAATTTGTCAGATGTTGGGTATTTTATGTATTTTGAGGCATCTTGAAAGCATGATAATGAGAAAACACTCTATAATTGCTAGTTGCACTAGTCGATTTCATGGTTAGGAGGAATCCCATAACCAAGGGAACACAAAGATTTTGGACATTGTAGAGTGCTTGGAGCAACATTCTTAGGTGTTGTGCCAAGGGATTTTATGGTATTCACACCATTTTCCCATGTCCTTCTTTGACTTCTCATTACCCTTATTGGGTTGCGGCTTGGACTGGTTGTCCTGAGAGAGGCCATCTTTTCTCTGTCCCTTGTTTTTTGGGTTGGGGCCGCCTTTGCCCTACTTTGGTTGTGAGGAGTTTGCATATCCAAACTCTCGTCTCTTCTACTTAAATTTTTTCTCAATCTTGACAGCATATCTATAAGTTGCACCTAATGATGCGATGTCTAGAAAATCCATTTATGTTTGAATGTATCTATGCAGACATCCGCAGTATTTGGGCACCAGATTTCATTCAGAGTATTTGATACCCAATTTGGTGTGCAGGGTATGGAAAATATTGGTGAAATCTAGTATTATCTGGTCCCTTTCATGATGCAACATGGTCCATCTTGTGTACTAGTCCTCGTAGCTTCCAACATGGTAGTATTGTTCTTTAATGGAATCCCTAAAGGAATCCCATGTGGGGGCGACCACAAATATTGAAAATTCCTCTATGGCCCTTTACTTAGAGTAAGTATCTCATCGTTCCTTAACATGGGGGATGGCCTTGAGGATTGCAAAAGTAATATTTTCCCTGTCCAAAAAATTGTGGACCGAAAAATACCCTTCAAGCATATTCAACCATTTATCTACAGCATTTGCATCTATTAGTCCTTCAAATAATGGAATATCAAAATTTCCTTGTACCTTGAAGGGGGTTGCATGGCCTCTTGATGAAGATGTGTCTCATGTGGGCAATCGTTGAAGGATCTTTGCAAAGTTGTCCATCATTTTGTTCCTTTGTTGCATAAGGGCTTCCTCAAGCAACATTTTAAAAGGATATCCTACTCCATGATCTTTATTCTCATCCCCCATGGGCTATTGTCGAGCTCTGTGTGGTCGATCTTGCAAAGGCTTGACTGGTTTGAGTCCCAACTTCTTGCACCCAGATCTTGTCGGGGACATGCACAAAGAAAAATAAATGAAGAGCAGACTGCTCCGATACCCCTAATCCGGATTTATGAGCGAAACAAAAAGAATAACAAACTGAATACAATAAAATAGAGATATTGAGAACAACAACAGATATTTAGTGAACAATAACTTATATTGAATAAATAAAATAGGATGAAACTATAAAACTGCAAAACTAAAAACAACTTGCCCGAATGGTGGTAGTTATCTCTAAGAAGAGATGTTCTTGTTGCATGCATCTGTCTGACAAGAATGATTACAATGAGGCTCCAGAGGCCTTTTTAACATTACTCGTGAATTTCAAAACCTTAGGCATCCAAAAACCTAACCCTAGGAGATGAAACACCAAAATTTATGAGGGCCCCGATGGGTAAGTTGGTAACTCAACTTCTTAGGGTCGTAACTTTTTCATACGACCTCTGTTTTAGGTTTGTGATAGCCCGTTGGAAAGGTCTTTTTGAGAAATACACATTATGCCATCAAACTTTGATTTTGTCTATAGTTTGATTGTGGCAAGCCAAAAAACAAAAAAACATTATATAGGGCCCCAAAACGACCCTGGCAATACAAAAAGATGTGACGACATGAAAACATCCAAAATAAGCCAGTTGGATTAGGTGGGCGGCCACCAATATCCACCTAGAAGATGTGTAGGACTTCAGATAATCTCAGAAGTGTATAACCCACAATTACAAATAATTATAGAAGAACGTGTTGAACTAAAAATTGTCAATAGGAGCCAGTTGGAATAGGTGGGTGGGCACCAATATCCACCTGGATCAGTCCTCCCCCCTTAGGAAGCAATAGTATCCACTGCATTGAGTGCCCCCGTCAGGTGAGGAACATAGCCATCTGGGCCAATGTGCAATTTTTTAGATGTTGGGTATTTGATGTATTTTGAGGCATCTTGAAAGCATGATAATGAGCAACCACTCTATAATTGCGAGTTGCACTAGTCAGTTTCATGGTTAGGAGGAATCCCATAACCAAGGGAACAAAAATATTTTGGAAATGGTAGGGTCTTGGTTTTGATGTGTTTTGGTACAATTTACAGGACCTTATCTTGCTTTTTACTTTACCATTTTCCACCTTATTTCCCTATAAAGTTACATCTTTCACCATTTTGTCTCCAAAATGCATTCTTGGTTCAAAGGTAATCATCTTAGCCTAAGTATTTAATTTCCCCTTGTCTAATGAATGAAATATGTTAATTACTCAAGATGATGACATTACTATAACATTCATGTATTCTGTTGAATAGGTCTTGTAGTCACCTTGGTGGTTGACATATTTTCCACCCATTCTAGCCGATTCAGAGATATGGGTTCTGGAGAAAATCGAGTACACATGAACATCCATTATTCAAATTGTCCAACACTCCAACCATGGTCAACGATCCAATCTATTCATGTAACATGTATGAGATTGTTATGATTCCATGGCTTTGGTCATGAAATCGTAACGAATTTACTTATATGAAATTTGTTTGTTCAACTAGTTTGTATGAAACTACAAATGTAATGTTTGGACAATCTTTAGTGGATTACATAGGATTGTATGTTTAGGAGGATGTTATTTTTTAATTTGAATTTCATTGTATAAATATTAGAGGCATTCATTCTTGAACATAAGATTTGATAGATTGATTTAGTTTTAAAGAGGCAAATCATACTTTGTTCAAGCACCCATGTACTATGTTATTTTTTTAATATAAAGACTAGTTGTTGCACCATTAATTGTTGAGTTGTTGAGATTGTAATTGTAGAATGAGCATACTTCTAAGAGAAGGCAAGGCTCCTTCGTCTCAAAAGTAGTTCCCTAATTGTTTTATTTACTTCGTTGCATTAGATTTAATTGTAATTCTATTATTTCTAATCAATTCATTTAGTTTAATTTATGTAGGTAGTTTCATGGAATTCTGTAGTGAGCATTAGTTTATTAATGTTGCGATCTCATTCATATTGTAGTTTAACTAATACGTGTGAATAGGAAGCTTCACGCTTGATTGTTGATGGTCTATTTACTGATTAGCTGGATAAGAATTGTCCATAGTTTCATATCGTTTCAATTGGTGAATGCCATACTTCATTGATTAAAAGATACCCGTGATAATTATCTTGATCACATGAATTAGTGTTTTTGATCTATTTTTTTTGTTTCAATATTAATGGTTGCCAATTTGGCTAACAGAGTGGATCCAACATAGTACTGTTGGATATAAAAACCTATATCCAACCTGAAATTCGACCTTAGAATGTCCATTGTCAAAGGAGCAATTGGATTGAATTTATTTCATAGTTTTCTTGGAATGGTGTGTCTTTGAGATATGTTTTGCATATATTTTTCCTAGTGCTTCATAAGCCTAAAAGCCTAGATTGATATTTAATGTACCAAATTACTATTATATAATTCGCCCAACATTTTGGCATAGTTGTCAGGGAAGTGTCGAAGGAGCTAATCTCAAGAGAGTGTGCAATTGTTTTCTTTTATTTTTTTTCAATGCCAACATTTTCGACTCAGAAGATGGAAGCAGTAAGACAGGAGATGAAAGCCTATGTAGAATACTCTGGTGAGTCTCCACAGGCTCTTGTCATATTTGAACCTTTAGTAGTTTTAAATTCTAGAATGATAAATATTATATGAATAAGCCTCAGGGCACTAGAGGTAAAAATCCTCAAAAGAAACCCAACCTTGTTGCCCCATCTAGTGGTGTTGCAAGTACCACCCATTCTACTAACCCCTTGGCAGGGAAGGCTGGAGGAGGAACTTCAAGAACAAGAGTTGAGGGACCTAAGAGGGTTTATATACTTGAACCAGTCAAGGAAGATATTCCCACACTAGAGTCAATGCTCACTCCTATTTTAGAAGGGAAACTTGACATCAAATTCCAAATCAATCTTATTCAAGACCCAGAAGTAGTGGCAACATCCTCTGACGCACCTTTAGCACAAGAACTACCTATTTGGTGGCTTGATATGGGAGAAGAAGAAGTAACAGGAAACAACCATGAGGATAAAATCACCTTTGAATTCCCTATTAGAGATCTTGTTTGAATAGTGCAGATGAAGAAAATCCCTCCATCCACTCTACCAAACTTTCATGGTCTAGCCAGCGAAGATCCCGATGCATTCTTATTTGAGTTTGATGTGCTTTCTAGGAGATACAATTACTCTACTATTTCCCAAAAGTTAAAATTGTTTCCTGCTACCCTGGAAGGTCCAATCCTCTGATGGTTTATGGGCCTCGGTGGGGATAGCATCCAAACTTGGGATGAGATGAAGAAAGTATCTCTGAAGAAACACCAAGACTATTGCAAGGGCATCGAACTCAGAGAAGAAATCTTCAAGATGATGCAAAAAGAGGAAGAAAGTTTGGAGGATTACGTAGAGCAATTCCGGTATAATATTCAAACATCCAAGCAATGTTAGTTGAGTAAAGAAACAATGAGAACAATTTTTCTAAGAGGCATAAGGGATGAATGCTTGGAAGTTCTCAACCTAATGGGATCGTGTTACATTTCTCAACTATCATATGATGAAGTATGTGATTTATGCAAATGATATTCGAGGGGAAAATCCAAGACTGGTAGAAGCTCCAAAGATGTCACTTCTAGGTTCACAAAATCTGTTGCAAGAGCAGGGGTCACAGAGGTTGAAATTGGTAACATGTTTGAAAATTTTAAAACTGACATTCTCATCTATTTAAGCTCATAATTGGATGTTTTATAGGTTAAGAAGAAGGAATCTTCGGAAAATATCTATCCATATTTTTCCCCACGTGTCAAGAAAAACACCCTTGGAAGGAATGCCCACTAGATAGCGTTGAAATTTGTGGCATTTGCGAGGAATCCCATGCCACCAAAGATTGTCCTTCCTTCCCAGGATTCAAGGCAATATCTCATGGAGAGAAAGGAGCCTCAATTTCATTGTATGCAATGGCACCACAAAAACCATGGCGAATACCTTCAAGTGTGGCTCAAAATTGTGCATCTCAATTTCCTTACACTCATAATTAGATGTGGAATGTTCCTATGCCATGGAAACATTGGCCACCCTAGCCCAATCCACACTAGAATTGGTAGCAAGGTTGGTGTGTCCCATCTTATAATGGCACAACTACCTTTCCTTATCATGCACCACCACCATATACTCATTCCTCACAGGCTCCTCAACAACAATTTAATCAGCCACAACAACTTTTGTTACCAACTCCTCAAAACCCAACATGACCAACCCAAATCCCTGCCCAACCTGTCCTGAATACTAAAAATAATAAGCCAGTTTAGGCCATGTATGGAACTAACCCACAAACCTTTCCCATGTGTGCTATCACACCTATATTACTAAAGGAAATTCACTTGAGGTTTGGGAAATTTCTTAACCCAAAACCCTAAGTAATTGTCCAAGAGAACAAAGAAGAAGAGACCTAGATCCAAACTGAAACTTCTCAAACCCCAACTCCATTACCATATCAAAGTCAGTCTCAAGTTCAAACCACCCCACAAACTAGTTCTCATAGGGAACAATTATTACATTATGATCAGCCTCCTTTTCCAGAAAGGTTGGCACTAGAAAGGTCAATTATACCATATGAGTTCGATCTGATGTCGGAACTGAAGAATATTTGTATTAAGATACCTTTGCTACAAGCAATAAAGGACATCCCCAACTACACTAAAAAAATTATAGACTTATGCATTAAGAAGACAGGTAGATGAAAAAAGGACCCCCCAACCATCCAAGTCGTAGGGAAATTGTCAAGCCTCTTGTCCATTAGAATCATTGCAGAAAAATATGTCAGCCCCGAGAATCCTATAGTTGTGATATTTATCAATTGGACTTTACCCATTACAAACACCCTAATCAACTTGGGTGTAGCCATAAATGTGATGACATTAGAAACACTAAATCAATTGATACTCCATAATCTCCTCCCTACGCCCACCATGTTTGAACTAGTTGGTCGATCTAAACTTAAGCCAGAGGGTATTTTGGAAGATGTGATTGTCTCATTGGACTCATGGGAGTACCCAACATATTTATATGTCATACAAACAAAAACCAATCTGGGTGGGAACCCTTTGATCCCCGGGAGACTATGGTTGGTTGTACATGATGCTTTTATCAGTTGTAGGTCCAGGAATATGAAAATTACACATGGCACTAAGACCAAAAAAATTACCCTATACCCCCTACTAGACTACTAGTTGAACTTGAATGCACACAATGGCTTAATGAAGTCAAAAATAATGAATTTGTTCAACCTATTCTTACTATTGCACAAGCCATGATCCTTAAGGAAAATACAGATGAGAATCTGATTAATCATTTCATCACTAATCCATATTTCCCATAGTATTTTCGGGGGAAGTCATCATCTCACATTCAAACTTATTTTGATTGTCTTCTTGAACAAAAATTTCAAGAGAATTGCATTGAAGAGAAACTATACTCTGTCTTTTCATCAGTATTTCCTGTACATTGAATCTTCGAATCTGATTATAAGATTGTTGAATTTTTTCCTAAGAAAACATTAAACATAAATTATTCCTTACATAGTACACACAAAGGGAAAGTAATCCAGGTTTTAAGAAAATTTTCAGATGCCTTTGCGTGGGAATACACTGATATGAAAGGTATTCACCCAGGCACATGCATCCACCACATCTATATTCAGAAAGATTCCACCCCCGTTAGATATCCACAAAGAAGAATGAATCCATCCTTGAAGGAGATAGTGAAAACTAAACCACAAAAACTTTGAATGTCAGTTTCATTTATCCCATCTCAAATAGTGAGTGGGTGTCACCATTAGTGATTGTTCCTAAAAATAATGGGAAATAGTGGGTATGCATAGACTATAGGGAATTGAACAAGGCCACCCTAAAAGATCATTTCCCCCTACCTTGTATTGACCAAGTTCTGGACATAGTGGAAAGAAAGAAATACTTTTATTTCTTTGATGGATTCAGCGGATATAACTAGATCTGCATTGCTCCAAAAGACCAAGACAAGATGATGTTTACATGTCCATGGGGGAGATACGCCTACAAGGTACTACCCTTTGTTTTGTGCAACACACCAACCACATTTCAGTGAGTGATACTTGGCATTTTTTTATTTATTACATGGTTGTATAGAAATATATATGGATGACTTTAATGTGGTAGGTGATACTTTGGAAAAAAAATTAACTAACCTTGAAAAGGTTCTAAAAAGATGTAGGGAGACAAATCTCGCCTTAAGAAATGATAAATGTTTTATGATAATGACTGGAGGAATCAGATTAGGTCACCATGTGTCAGCTACATGAATAAAGGTAGATCCAACTAAAATAGAAGTAATTGTCAACATGCTACCTCCAACCAATCAAAAGGGACTTTGAAGCTTCCTAGGTCATGTAGATTACTATCGACAATTTGTAGAAATTTTTACGAAGATAGCCCTGTCCCTATTCAAATTACTTACAAAAGATGTTGAGCTCTATTGGGATAATGAATGTCAACGTGCCTTAGATTTACTCAAGGAAAATCTCTCCTCAACCCCAGTGTTGAGAGGGCCAAGCTGGAACCTTCCATTCCATATCTCAACTAATGTATTAGATTTGTTTATAGGAGTTGTACTGGGTCAAAAGGAAAATCTCTTAACTTATGCTATTTATTTCATAAGTAAGAATTTAGCTCTAGTTGAATCAAATTATACCGTGATTGAAAACAAGTTCCTTGCAATGGTTTATGTAGTTAATAAATTTAGGCACTACATCATAGGATATGAAGTGTTTATTCATAGTGACCACTCTGCCATTGAGTACTTGATGAACAAACTCATTATGAATAGTAGAATCACCATGTGGTTTTTGTTGTTGCAGGAATTCAACGTAACCATTGTAGAGCGGCCAAGTAAGGAAAATCAAGTAGCAGACTTCCTCTCTAGACTTGATAATAAATGTGAGATATTTTTGTTGATGACAATTTTCCGGATGAAAATCTATTTGCAATATCTACTAATTCACCATGGTTTGCAGACATAGCCAATTATCTTACTACAGGAAAATTCCCACCTCACTTCTCACCCAAGGAAAGGAGAAGGATTGTTCAAATGAGTGCTCCATACTCCTAGATTAAAGGGGATCTCTTTTACACCAGTCCCAACATGATTATTCGTACGCGTGTGAGAGAGGATGAGATGTTTGACATCATCAAAGCATGCCAAAATGAACCTTGTGGGGGGTACCTTGTAGATAGAAGGACAACCTACAATATCCTCCATTTGGGCTACTTTTGTCCTACTCTCTTTCGAGATGTCAAGGGTATGTCCATGGATGTGACAGTTGCCAAAGGATAGGTCATCTAGTTCAAGTAGATGAGATGTTGCCTCAGTTGCAAGTCCTTATAGGACCCTCTGAAAAGTGGGACCTGGATTTCATAGGACCGATTAACCCCCCATCCAAGGATAGGAAGTACATTTTAGTATGTATTTAATCTTGATTATGTTACAAAATGGGTGGAAGAAAATGATTTTTTCAAAGCTACAAAAATATTAGTAGCAGATTTCTTGTTCAAAGATATTATTACTTGCTTCGGGGTACCTAGAGAGATTGTTACCAACCAGGGGATTCAGTTTACATCTAATTTGGTACAGAAAATTACCCAAAAGTATATCATTAAGCACAGGAAATCTTCCCCCTATCACCCACAGGACAATGGGTAGGTGTTATAACCCTAAATTGCACCACACATGCTTGCTTGGCATCAGGCCAACTCATATCCCTTCATTGCCAAAACATCTGCTGAAAAACCTCTTTGAAAATCCTCTTGGGTCAAGGTACACACACCCTAACCCACTACTGCACATGTGTGAACGCTGGCAGGCCTACTACAGCCCGCGTTTACCTAACAAAACTCAAAAATAGGAAAGTTTCCGACGGGACAAAAAGCTATGGGTCAGTTAACTAAAACTCTTGACCATGCATGGCCGAGAGTTCTTCCAAAACCCTAGCTCCTTCTAGCCTATAAAAGAAGGGGTAGGGGTACCATTTGGAGGAGAAAAAATATAAGCGAAGAAACTCTGCCCATTTGCCGAATCCATTGTCCCAACCCTTTAGCCTTTCCTCAAGCCTAAGGAGAATTAACGCAAAGCAGTTGGAGGACAAAAGAAGAGGAGGAGCCCAGGATCAGGATCAAGGAGTGATGGCCGGTATCGACTTTGATTGTAAGTTGATTCATTTTGAAAATGATAAGAGAATACTTTTCCCATCCCAATGCATGAGTTATCTATGATTTGTTTAATTTATGCTTAATTTCTAACCCTCAAGTAGAAAAGTAGCATGCATGTGTAGTGTTTTGTCTTGATTGTAGGATTATCTTTGGAAAGAGCAGTGCAAGTAAGTGGGCAAAGCGCAACGGAGGATCTACACCAAACATCAGTAAAAAGGTTAGTAGTTTCTTTCCATGCATGTATTGTGAAAGAGTGGTTTAAGTTTTGGGTGGTAGGTTAAAAAAGTAATTTCTTTACGATCAAAATCTGCATGCAAGTCTGACCCTAGTTTGCTAGTCCGTAGGGTATTTTTCCCAACAGCAGAATTGGCGATCGTACTGGGGAAGATACTCTTTAGGGTTTCCATATTTAGTTGATTTTTTGGGTAGTTTAAGAGATTAGATTTTTTGTCTCTTTGCCTGTCTTTTTCTGAACGCCTGAGCTAGTAGGGAGCCTGGTTCTCTATACCAGTTTTCCCTGACTGTTGCTTGACGGAAATTTTCGGGACACATAGAGGTACATGTGACCTGCAGAAGGCCTACACGCGTGTACCCGTGCCCTAATCTCTTACAGCCCACGTGTGAACGCTAGTTGTAGAGGTTTCAGTAGCGCGTAGGATTTCAAAGAGCTTGAGAGGTGGTCCTCCTCTTCCCTGTTAGAATTATAGATTCTCAGGGGGTTTTCTGGATCCTGTCTGAGTCTTGTTGGTTCACAGTCTTGTCTCAGTTGTCTTTTTGTGTTTTGTTATTCCTTTCAATTATTTCTCTTTTCTGATTAGAGGAAGCATCCAAGCCTTCAAGAGACCCTGGTTATCAATACCAGAGGCCTCTTCCTGGTCTTGGCTGACTGTGTTTATTTTTGTCTTAGAGTTTATACATACACGCGGCCTATGCAAGTTCAGCCCGCGGGTACACGTGCTCTGTTGTAGCTCAACACGCGTTCGCACACGTGTTGTTTCAGTGACAGTAGCGTGCTTGATAGGCTGCTTTTCAGTCAAGGTGGGGCAGTCATCCCCTCCTGTGGTAAGAAGTGTTCCTCTTAGGTGTTTGATTCTAGGGTTGCACAGTCAGTAGGTTAGGGCCTCTTACCCTTAGCCTATTTTTTCTTAGTTGATAGTTGATAGAAAAGTTAAAAAAAAAAAAAAAATTATGGTTTTTAGACAAGCGTAAGAGTCGGTGCTTTCTTGATTGCCATTGTGTGCCTTTTCTCTGATTCTTTGCGATCTGCGCTTTAAGCCAGAATTATATTTTTTCTTGGTTTTAGGCTTGTCGGTA